>JAVIAB010000126.1:1593517-2081150 GCA_032433765.1 Megaustenia siamemsis
ATAAAGTGATGGTTAACTTGCTCACTGGGAAGGGGGGGGGGGTGTGTGTGTGTCATGACAGCTATAAAGTGATGGTTAACTTGCTCACTGGGAAGGGGGGGTGTGTGTGTTGTCATGACAGCTATAAAGTGATGGTTAACTTGCTCACTGGGAAGGGGGGGGGGGGGGTGTGTGTGTGTCATGACAGCTATAAAGTGATGGTTAACTTTGCTCACTGGGAAGGGGGGGGGGTGTGTGTGTGTCATGACAGCTATAAGTGATGGTTAACTTGCTCACTGGGAAGGGGGGGGGGGGTGTGTGTGTGTCATGACAGCTATAAAGTGATGTTAACTTGTCATGGGAAGGGGGGGTGTTGTGTGTCATGACAGCTATAAAGTGATGGTTAACTTGCTCACTGGGAAGGGGGGGGGTGTGTGTGTGTCATGACAGCTATAAAGTGATGGTTAACTTGCTCACTGGGAGGGGGGGTGTGTGTGTGTCATGACATCTATAAAGTGATGGTTAACTTGCTCACTGGAAGGGGGGGGGGGGGTGTGTGTGTGTCATGGACAGCTATAAAGTGATGGTTAACTTGCTCACTGGGAAGGGGGGGTGGTGGTGGGTCATGACAGCTATAAAGTGATGGTTAACTGCTCACTGGAAGGGGGGGGGGTGTGTGTGTGTCATGACAGCTATTAAAGTGATGGTTAACTTGCTCACTGGGAAGGGGGGGGGGTGTGTGTGTGTCATGACAGCTATAAAGTGATGGTTAACTGCTCACTGGGAAGGGGGGGGTGTGTGTGTGTCATGACAGCTATAAAGTGATGGTTAACTTGCTCACTGGGAAGGGGGGGGGTGTGTGTCATGACAGCTATAAAGTGATGGTTAACTTGCTCACTGGGAAGGGGGGGGGTGTGTGTCATGACAGCTATAAAGTGATGGTTAACTTGCTCACTGGGAAGGGGGGGGGTGTGTTGTGTGTGTTCATGACAGCTATAAAGTGATGGTTAACTTGCTCACTGGAAGGGGGGGGGGGTGTGTGTGTGTGTCATGACAGCTAAAGTGATGGTTAACTGCTCACTGGGAAGGGGGGGGGGGTGTGTGTCATGACAGCTATAAAGTGATGGTTAACTTGCTCACTGGGAAGGGGGGGGGGTGTGTGTGTGTGATGACAGCTATAAAGTGATGGTTAACTTGCTCACTGGGAAGGGGGGGGTGTGTGTGTGTCATGACAGCTATAAAGCGATGGTAACTTGCTCACTGGGAAGGGGGGGGGTGTGTGTGTCATGACAGCTATAAAGTGATGGTTAACTTGCTCACTGGGAAAGGGGGGGGGGTGTGTGTCATGACAGCTATAAAGTGATGGTTAACTTGCTCACTGGGAGGGGGGGGGGTTGTCATGACAGCTGATAAACGGATTCTCCCTTGGAGAAAACTATTAATCTGTCTTGCAGGTAAGTCTACATAAGCTCTCAGAGAAGAGACTACTATTAATCTGTCTTACAGGTAGTCTACATAAGCTCTCAGAGAAGAGACTACTATTAATCTGTCTTACAGGTAGTCTACATAAGCTCTCAGAGAAGAGACTACTATTAATCGTCTTGCAGGTTGTCTACATAAGCTCTCAGAGAAGAGACTACTATTAATCTGTCTTACAGGTAGTCTACATAAGCTCTCAGAGAAGAGACTACTATTAATCTGTCTTACAGGTAGTCTACATAATCTCTCAGAGAAGAGACTACTATTAATCTGTCTTACAGGTAGTCTACATAAGCTCTCAGAGAAGAGGACTACTATTAATCTGTCTTACAGGTAGTCTACATAAGCTCTCAGAGAAGAGACTACTATTAATCTGTCTTACAGGTAGTCTACATTAGCTCTCAGAGAAGAGACTACTATTAATCTGTCTTGCAGGTAGTCTACATTAGCTCTCAGAGAAGAGACTACTATTAATCTGTCTTGCAGGTAGTCTACATTAGCTCTCAGAGAAGAGACTACTATTAATCTGTCTTACAGGTAGTCTACATAAGCTCTCAGAGAAGAGACTACTATTAATCTGTCTTACAGGTAGTCTACATAAGCTCTCAGAGAAGAGACTACTATTAATCTGTCTTACAGGTAGTCTACATAAGCTCTCAGAGAAGAGACTACTATTAATCTGTCTTACAGGTAGTTTACATAAGCTCTCAGAGAAGAGACTACTATTAATCTGTCTTGCAGGTAGTCTACATTAGCTCTCAGAGAAGAGACTACTATTAATCTGTCTTACAGGTAGTCTACATAAGCTCTCAGAGAAGAGACTACTATTAATCTGTCTACAGGTAGTCTACATAAGCTCTCAGAGAAGAGACTACTATTAATCTGTCTTACAGGTAGTCTACATAAGCTCTCAGAGAAGAGACTACTATTAATCTGTCTTACAGGTAGTCTACATAATCTCTCAGAGAAGAGACTACTATTAATCTGTCTTACAGGTAGTCTACATAAGCTCTCAGAGAAGAGACTACTATTAATCTGTCTTACAGGTAGTCTACATAAGCTCTCAGAGAAGAGACTACTATTAATCTGTCTTACAGGTAGTCTACATTAGCTCTCAGAGAAGAGACTACTATTAATCTGTCTTGCAGGTAGTCTACATTAGCTCTCAGAGAAGAGACTACTATTAATCTGTCTTGCAGGTAGTCTACATTAGCTCTCAGAGAAGAGATACTATTAATCTGTCTTACAGGTAGTCTACATAAGCTCTCAGAGAAGAGACTACTATTAATCTGTCTTACAGGTAGTCTACATAAGCTCTCAGAGAAGAGACTACTATAATCTGTCTTACAGGTAGTCTACATAAGCTCTCAGAGAAGAGACTACTATTAATCTGTCTTGCAGGTAGTCTACATAAGCTATCAGAGAAGAGACTACTATTAATCTGTCTTACAGGTAGTCTACATAAGCTCTCAGAGAAGAGACTACTATTAATCTGTCTTGCAGGTAGTCTACATAAGCTCTCAGAGAAGAGACTACTATTAATCTGTCTTACAGGTAGTCTACATAAGCTCTCAGAGAAGAGACTACTATTAATCTGTCTTACAGGTAGTTTACATAAGCTCTCAGAGAAGAGACTACTATTAATCTGTCTTGCAGGTAGTCTACATTAGCTCTCAGAGAAGAGACTACTATTAATCTGTCTTACAGGTAGTCTACATAAGCTCTCAGAGAAGAGACTACTATTAATCTGTCTTACAGGTAGTCTACATAAGCTCTCAGAGAAGAGACTACTATTAATCTGTCTTACAGGTAGTCTACATAAGCTCTCAGAGAAGAGACTACTATTAATCTGTCTTACAGGTAGTCTACATAAGCTCTCAGAGAAGAGACTACTATTAATCTGTCTTACAGGTAGTCTTACATAAGCTCTCAGAGAAGAGACTACTATTAATCTGTCTTACAGGTAGTCTACATAAGCTCTCAGAGAAGAGACTACTATTAATCTGTCTTACAGGTAGTCTACATTAGCTCTCAGAGAAGAGACTACTATTAATCTGTCTTGCAGGTAGTCTACATTAGCTCTCAGAGAAGAGACTACTATTAATCTGTCTTGCAGGTAGTCTACATTAGCTCTCAGAGAAGAGACTACTATTAATCTGTCTTACAGGTAGTCTACATAAGCTCTCAGAGAAGAGACTACTATTAATCTGTCTTGCAGGTAGTCTACATTAGCTCTCAGAGAAGAGACTACTATTAATCTGTCTTACAGGTAGTCTACATAAGCTCTCAGAGAAGAGACTACTATTAATCTGTCTTACAGGTAGTCTACATAAGCTCTCAGAGAAGAGACTACTATTAATCTGTCTTGCAGGTAGTCTACATAAGCTCTCAGAGAAGAGACTACTATTAATCTGTCTTACAGGTAGTCTACATAAGCTCTCAGAGAAGAGACTACTATTAATCTGTCTTACAGGTAGTCTACATAAGCTCTCAGAGAAGAGACTACTATTAATCTGTCTTGCAGGTAGTCTACATAAGCTCTCAGAGAAGAGACTACTATTAATCTGTCTTGCAGGTAGTCTACATAAGCTCTCAGAGAAGAGACTACTATTAATCTGTCTTACAGGTAGTCTACATAAGCTCTCAGAGAAGAGACTACTATTAATCTGTCTTGCATGTAGTCTACATAAGCTCTCAGAGAAGAGACTACTATTAATCTGTCTTACAGGTAGTCTACATAAGCTCTCAGAGAAGAGACTACTATTAATCTGTCTTGCAGGTAGTCTACATAAGCTCTCAGAGAAGAGACTACTATTAATCTGTCTTGCAGGTAGTCTACATAAGCTCTCAGAGAAGAGACTACTATTAATCTGTCTTGCAGGTAGTCTACATAAGCTCTCAGAGAAGAGACTACTATTAATCTGTCTTGCAGGTAGTCTACATAAGCTCTCAGAGAAGAGACTACTATTAATCTGTCTTACAGGTAGTCTACATAAGCTCTCAGAGAAGAGACTACTATTAATCTGTCTTACAGGTAGTCTACATAAGCTCTCAGAGAAGAGACTACTATTAATCTGTCTTACAGGTAGTCTACATAAGCTCTCAGAGAAGAGACTACTATTAATCTGTCTTACAGGTAGTCTACATAAGCTCTCAGAGAAGAGACTACTATTAATCTGTCTTACAGGTAGTCTACATTAGCTCTCAGAGAAGAGACTACTATTAATCTGTCTTGCAGGTAGTCTACATAAGCTCTCAGAGAAGAGACTACTATTAATCTGTCTTACAGGTAGTCTACATTAGCTCTCAGAGAAGAGACTACTATTAATCTGTCTTACAGGTAGTCTACATAAGCTCTCAGAGAAGAGACTACATAAGCTCTCAGAGAAGAGACTACTATTAATCTGTCTTACAGGTAGTCTACATAAGCTCTCAGAGAAGAGACTACTATTAATCTGTCTTACAGGTAGTCTACATAAGCTCTCAGAGAAGAGACTACTATTAATCTGTCTTACAGGTAGTCTACATAAGCTCTCAGAGAAGAGACTACTATTAATCTGTCTTGCAGGTTGTCTACATAAGCTCTCAGAGAAGAGACTACTATTAATCTGTCTTACAGGTAGTCTACATAAGCTCTCAGAGAAGAGACTACTATTAATCTGTCTTACAGGTAGTCTACATAATCTCTCAGAGAAGAGACTACTATTAATCTGTCTTACAGGTAGTCTACATAAGCTCTCAGAGAAGAGACTACTATTAATCTGTCTTACAGGTAGTCTACATAAGCTCTCAGAGAAGAGACTACTATTAATCTGTCTTACAGGTAGTCTACATTAGCTCTCAGAGAAGAGACTACTATTAATCTGTCTTGCAGGTAGTCTACATTAGCTCTCAGAGAAGAGACTACTATTAATCTGTCTTGCAGGTAGTCTACATTAGCTCTCAGAGAAGAGACTACTATTAATCTGTCTTACAGGTAGTCTACATAAGCTCTCAGAGAAGAGACTACTATTAATCTGTCTTACAGGTAGTCTACATAAGCTCTCAGAGAAGAGACTACTATTAATCTGTCTTACAGGTAGTCTACATAAGCTCTCAGAGAAGAGACTACTATTAATCTGTCTTACAGGTAGTTTACATAAGCTCTCAGAGAAGAGACTACTATTAATCTGTCTTGCAGGTAGTCTACATTAGCTCTCAGAGAAGAGACTACTATTAATCTGTCTTACAGGTAGTCTACATAAGCTCTCAGAGAAGAGACTACTATTAATCTGTCTTACAGGTAGTCTACATAAGCTCTCAGAGAAGAGACTACTATTAATCTGTCTTACAGGTAGTCTACATAAGCTCTCAGAGAAGAGACTACTATTAATCTGTCTTACAGGTAGTCTACATAATCTCTCAGAGAAGAGACTACTATTAATCTGTCTTACAGGTAGTCTACATAAGCTCTCAGAGAAGAGACTACTATTAATCTGTCTTACAGGTAGTCTAATAAGCTCTCAGAGAAGAGACTACTATTAATCTGTCTTACAGGTAGTCTACATTAGCTCTCAGAGAAGAGACTACTATTAATCTGTCTTGCAGGTAGTCTACATTAGCTCTCAGAGAAGAGACTACTATTAATCTGTCTTGCAGGTAGTCTACATTAGCTCTCAGAGAAGAGACTACTATTAATCTGTCTTACAGGTAGTCTACATAAGCTCTCAGAGAAGAGACTACTATTAATCTGTCTTACAGGTAGTCTACATAAGCTCTCAGAGAAGAGACTACTATTAATCTGTCTTACAGGTAGTCTACATAAGCTCTCAGAGAGAGAGACTACTATTAATCTGTCTTGCAGGTAGTCTACATAAGCTATCAGAGAAGAGACTACTATTAATCTGTCTTACAGGTAGTCTACATAAGCTCTCAGAGAAGAGACTACTATTAATCTGTCTTGCAGGTAGTCTACATAAGCTCTCAGAGAAGAGACTACTATTAATCTGTCTTACAGGTAGTCTACATAAGCTCTCAGAGAAGAGACTACTATTAATCTGTCTTACAGGTAGTTTACATAAGCTCTCAGAGAAGAGACTACTATTAATCTGTCTTGCAGGTAGTCTACATTAGCTCTCAGAGAAGAGACTACTATTAATCTGTCTTACAGGTAGTCTACATAAGCTCTCAGAGAAGAGACTACTATTAATCTGTCTTACAGGTAGTCTACATAAGCTCTCAGAGAAGAGACTACTATTAATCTGTCTTACAGGTAGTCTACATAAGCTCTCAGAGAAGAGACTACTATTAATCTGTCTTACAGGTAGTCTACATAAGCTCTCAGAGAAGAGACTACTATTAATCTGTCTTACAGGTAGTCTACATAAGCTCTCAGAGAAGAGACTACTATTAATCTGTCTTACAGGTAGTCTACATAAGCTCTCAGAGAAGAGACTACTATTAATCTGTCTTACAGGTAGTCTACATTAGCTCTCAGAGAAGAGACTACTATTAATCTGTCTTGCAGGTAGTCTACATTAGCTCTCAGAGAAGAGACTACTATTAATCTGTCTTGCAGGTAGTCTACATTAGCTCTCAGAGAAGAGACTACTATAATCTGTCTTACAGGTAGTCTACATAAGCTCTCAGAGAAGAGACTACTATTAATCTGTCTTGCAGGTAGTCTACATTAGCTCTCAGAGAAGAGACTACTATTAATCTGTCTTACAGGTAGTCTACATAAGCTCTCAGAGAAGAGACTACTATTAATCTGTCTTACAGGTAGTCTACATAAGCTCTCAGAGAAGAGACTACTATTAATCTGTCTTGCAGGTAGTCTACATAAGCTCTCAGAGAAGAGACTACTATTAATCTGTCTTACAGGTAGTCTACATAAGCTCTCAGAGAAGAGACTACTATTAATCTGTCTTACAGGTAGTCTACATAAGCTCTCAGAGAAGAGACTACTATTAATCTGTCTTGCAGGTAGTCTACATAAGCTCTCAGAGAAGAGACTACTATTAATCTGTCTTGCAGGTAGTCTACATAAGCTCTCAGAGAAGAGACTACTATTAATCTGTCTTACAGGTAGTCTACATAAGCTCTCAGAGAAGAGACTACTATTAATCTGTCTTGCATGTAGTCTACATAAGCTCTCAGAGAAGAGACTACTATTAATCTGTCTTACAGGTAGTCTACATAAGCTCTCAGAGAAGAGACTACTATTAATCTGTCTTGCAGGTAGTCTACATAAGCTCTCAGAGAAGAGACTACTATTAATCTGTCTTGCAGGTAGTCTACATAAGCTCTCAGAGAAGAGACTACTATTAATCTGTCTTGCAGGTAGTCTACATAAGCTCTCAGAGAAGAGACTACTATTAATCTGTCTTGCAGGTAGTCTACATAAGCTCTCAGAGAAGAGACTACTATTAATCTGTCTTACAGGTAGTCTACATAAGCTCTCAGAGAAGAGACTACTATTAATCTGTCTTACAGGTAGTCTACATAAGCTCTCAGAGAAGAGACTACTATTAATCTGTCTTACAGGTAGTCTACATAAGCTCTCAGAGAAGAGACTACTATTAATCTGTCTTACAGGTAGTCTACATAAGCTCTCAGAGAAGAGACTACTATTAATCTGTCTTACAGGTAGTCTACATTAGCTCTCAGAGAAGAGACTACTATTAATCTGTCTTGCAGGTAGTCTACATAAGCTCTCAGAGAAGAGACTACTATTAATCTGTCTTACAGGTAGTCTACATTAGCTCTCAGAGAAGAGACTACTATTAATCTGTCTTACAGGTAGTCTACATAAGCTCTCAGAGAAGAGACTACATAAGCTCTCAGAGAAGAGACTACTATTAATCTGTCTTACAGGTAGTCTACATAAGCTCTCAGAGAAGAGACTACTATTAATCTGTCTTACAGGTAGTCTACATTAGCTCTCAGAGAAGAGTCTACTATTAATCTGTCTTACAGGTAGTCTACATTAGCTCTCAGAGAAGAGACTACTATTAATCTGTCTTACAGGTAGTCTACATAAGCTCTCAGAGAAGAGACTACTATTAATCTGTCTTACAGGTAGTCTACATAAGCTCTCAGAGAAGAGACTACTATTAATCTGTCTTACAGGTAGTCTACATTAGCTCTCAGAGAAGAGTCTACTATTAATCTGTCTTACAGGTAGTCTACATTAGCTCTCAGAGAAGAGACTACTATTAATCTGTCTTACAGGTAGTCTACATTAGCTCTCAGAGAAGAGACTACTATTAATCTGTCTTGCAGGTAGTCTACATAAGCTCTCAGAGAAGAGACTACTATTAATCTGTCTTGCAGGTAGTCTACATTAGCTCTCAGAGAAGAGACTACTATTAATCTGTCTTACAGGTAGTCTACATTAGCTCTCAGAGAAGAGACTACTATTAATCTGTCTTACAGGTAGTCTACATTAGCTCTCAGAGAAGAGACTACTATTAATCTGTCTTACAGGTAGTCTACATTAGCTCTCAGAGAAGAGACTACTATTAATCTGTCTTACAGGTAGTCTACATAAGCTCTCAGAGAAGAGACTACTATTAATCTGTCTTACAGGTAGTCTACATAAGCTCTCAGAGAAGAGACTACTATTAATCTGTCTTGCAGGTAGTCTACATAAGCTCTCAGAGAAGAGACTACTATTAATCTGTCTTACAGGTAGTCTACATTAGCTCTCAGAGAAGAGACTACTATTAATCTGTCTTACAGGTAGTCTACATAAGCTCTCAGAGAAGAGTCTACTATTAATCTGTCTTACAGGTAGTCTACATTAGCTCTCAGAGAAGAGACTACTATTAATCTGTCTTACAGGTAGTCTACATAAGCTCTCAGAGAAGAGACTACTATTAATCTGTCTTACAGGTAGTCTACATAAGCTCTCAGAGAAGAGACTACTATTAATCTGTCTTACAGGTAGTCTACATAAGCTCTCAGAGAAGAGACTACTATTAATCTGTCTTACAGGTAGTCTACATTAGCTCTCAGAGAAGAGACTACTATTAATCTGTCTTACAGGTAGTCTACATAAGCTCTCAGAGAAGAGACTACTATTAATCTGTCTTACAGGTAGTCTACATAAGCTCTCAGAGAAGTGACTACTATTAATCTGTCTTACAGGTAGTCTACATAAGCTCTCAGAGAAGAGACTACTATTAATCTGTCTTACAGGTAGTCTACATAAGCTCTCAGAGAAGAGACTACTATTAATCTGTCTTACAGGTAGTCTACATTAGCTCTCAGAGAAGAGACTACTATTAATCTGTCTTACAGGTAGTCTACATTAGCTCTCAGAGAAGAGACTACTATTAATCTGTCTTACAGGTAGTCTACATAAGCTCTCAGAGAAGAGACTACTATTAATCTGTCTTACAGGTAGTCTACATAAGCTCTCAGAGAAGAGACTACTATTAATCTGTCTTGCAGGTAGTCTACATTAGCTCTCAGAGAAGAGACTACTATTAATCTGTCTTACAGGTAGTCTACATAAGCTCTCAGAGAAGAGACTACTATTAATCTGTCTTACAGGTAGTCTACATAAGCTCTCAGAGAAGAGACTACTATTAATCTGTCTTGCAGGTAGTCTACATTAGCTCTCAGAGAAGAGACTACTATTAATCTGTCTTGCAGGTAGTCTACATAAGCTCTCAGAGAAGAGACTACTATTAATCTGTCTTGCAGGTAGTCTACATTAGCTCTCAGAGAAGAGACTACTATTAATCTGTCTTACAGGTAGTCTACATAAGCTCTCAGAGAAGAGACTACTATTAATCTGTCTTACAGGTAGTCTACATAAGCTCTCAGAGAAGAGACTACTATTAATCTGTCTTACAGGTAGTCTACATAAGCTCTCAGAGAAGAGACTACTATTAATCTGTCTTACAGGTAGTCTACATAAGCTCTCAGAGAAGAGACTACTATTAATCTGTCTTGCAGGTAGTCTACATAAGCTCTCAGAGAAGAGACTACTATAATCTGTCTTGCAGGTAGTCTACATTAGCTCTCAGAGAAGAGACTACTATTAATCTGTCTTACAGGTAGTCTACATAAGCTCTCAGAGAAGAGACTACTATTAATCTGTCTTGCAGGTAGTCTACATAAGCTCTCAGAGAAGAGACTACTATTAATCTGTCTTACAGGTAGTCTACATAAGCTCTCAGAGAAGAGACTACTATTAATCTGTCTACAGGTAGTCTACATAAGCTCTCAGAGAAGAGACTACTATTAATCTGTCTTACAGGTAGTCTACATAAGCTCTCAGAGAAGAGACTACTATTAATCTGTCTTACAGGTAGTCTACATAAGCTCTCAGAGAAGAGACTACTATTAATCTGTCTTACAGGTAGTCTACATAAGCTCTCAGAGAAGAGACTACTATTAATCTGTCTTACAGGTAGTCTACATAAGCTCTCAGAGAAGAGACTACTATTAATCTGTCTTACAGGTAGTCTACATAAGCTCTCAGAGAAGAGACTACTATTAATCTGTCTTGCAGGTAGTCTACATAAGCTCTCAGAGAAGAGACTACTATTAATCTGTCTTGCAGGTAGTCTACATACGCTCTCAGAGAAGAGACTACTATTAATCTGTCTTGCAGGTAGTCTACATAAGCTCTCAGAGAAGAGACTACTATTAATCTGTCTTGCAGGTAGTCTACATAAGCTCTCAGAGAAGAGACTACTATTAATCTGTCTTGCAGGTAGTCTACATTAGCTCTCAGAGAAGAGACTACTATTAATCTGTCTTGCAGGTAGTCTACATAAGCTCTCAGAGAAGAGACTACTATTAATCTGTCTTGCAGGTAGTCTACATAAGCTCTCAGAGAAGAGACTACTATTAATCTGTCTTACAGGTAGTCTACATAAGCTCTCAGAGAAGAGACTACTATTAATCTGTCTTACAGGTAGTCTACATAAGCTCTCAGAGAAGAGACTACTATTAATCTGTCTTACAGGTAGTCTACATAAGCTCTCAGAGAAGAGACTACTATTAATCTGTCTTGCAGGTAGTCTACATAAGCTCTCAGAGAAGAGACTACTATAATCTGTCTTGCAGGTAGTCTACATAAGCTCTCAGAGAAGAGACTACTATTAATCTGTCTTGCAGGTAGTCTACATTAGCTCTCAGAGAAGAGACTACTATTAATCTGTCTTACAGGTAGTCTACATAAGCTCTCAGAGAAGAGTCTACTATTAATCTGTCTTACAGGTAGTCTACATAAGCTCTCAGAGAAGAGACTACTATTAATCTGTCTTACAGGTAGTCTACATAAGCTCTCAGAGAAGAGACTACTATTAATCTGTCTTACAGGTAGTCTACATAAGCTCTCAGAGAAGAGTCTACTATTAATCTGTCTTACAGGTAGTCTACATAAGCTCTCAGAGAAGATACTACTATTAATCTGTCTTGCAGGTAGTCTACATTAGCTCTCAGAGAAGAGACTACTATTAATCTGTCTTGCAGGTAGTCTACATTAGCTCTCAGAGAAGAGACTACTATTAATCTGTCTTGCAGGTAGTCTACATTAGCTCTCAGAGAAGAGACTACTATTAATCTGTCTTGCAGGTAGTCTACATTAGCTCTCAGAGAAGAGACTACTATTAATCTGTCTTACAGGTAGTCTACATAAGCTCTCAGAGAAGAGACTACTATTAATCTGTCTTACAGGTAGTCTACATAAGCTCTCAGAGAAGAGACTACTATTAATCTGTCTTACAGGTAGTCTACATAAGCTCTCAGAGAAGAGACTACTATTAATCTGTCTTACAGGTAGTCTACATAAGCTCTCAGAGAAGAGTCTGTGAGCAAGAATTATCCTGGATACTGAACTGACAATGTTCCAGCAGATGTGGTCTAGCAATGATCCCACCTGCAGGACTTGTATGTTCATTCATGTGATGTGTTGTTGACATGATGAGATACTGACATGAGTTTGAAGACATTGTTTGGCTCAAGTTCTTGGAAATGTGTGGCTTTAATAAGAGTGGTTTGATAATACAGGCAGTAGCAGCTGGTGGTGTCGATGACTCTAGTGTACATTCTTTCATTGTCCAGGAACCATCACCTGACATTTGGCATATTCTTTGAGACTGCTCTGGCTGCATTCTTGTGCTACTGCCCAGGGCTGGACAAGGGACTCCGCATGCAGCCTCTCAGGTACCATAACTTGCTCACCTTGTAGCTCTGTGCACACCATCACTCACTCAATCTTACAGATTTCTGTACACCATCACTCACTCAATCTTACAGATTTCTGTACACCATCACTCACTCAATCTTATATATTTCTGTACACCAGCATTACTGTTCCTGTACTAATGTGACTTTATGTTTACAACAAATTGTTATTCCTGTACTAATGTGACTTTATGTTCACAACAATTGTTGTTCCAGTACTAATGTGACTTTATGTTCACCGCAACAAATTGTTATTCCTGTACTAATGTGACTTTATGTTCACCACAACAAATTGTTGTTCCTGTACTAATGTGACTTTATGTTCACAACAAATTGTTATTCCTGTACTAATGTGACTTTATGTTCACAACAAATTGTTATTCCTGTACTAATGTGACTTTATGTTCACAACAAATTGTTGTTCCTGTACTAATGTGACTTTATGTTCACCACAACAAATTGTTATTCCTGTACTAATGTGACTTTATGTTCACAACAACAAATTGTTATTCCTGTACTTACGTGACTTTATGTTCACCACAACAAATTGTTATTCCTGTACTAATGTGACTTTATGTTCACCACAACAAATTGTTATTCCTGTACTAATGTGACTTTATGTTCACCACAACAAATCGTTATTCCTGTACTAATGTGACTTTATGTTCACCACAACAAATTGTTGTTCCTGTACTAATGTGACTTTATGTTCACCACAACAAATTGTTATTCCTTTACTAATGTGACTTTATGTTCACAACAAATTGTTGTTCCTGTACTAATGTGACTTTATGTTCACCACAACAAATTGTTTTTCCTGTACTAATGTGACTTTATGTTCACCACAACAAATTGTTATTCCTTTACTAATGTGACTTTATGTTCACAACAAATTGTTGTTCCTGTACTAATGTGACTTATGTTCACCACAACAAATTGTTGTTCCTGTACTAATGTGACTTTATGTTCACCACAACAAATGTTATTCCTGTACTAATGTGACTTTATGTTCACCACAACAAATCGTTATTCCTGTACTAATGTGACTTTATGTTCACCACAACAAATTGTTGTTCCTGTACTAATGTGACTTTATGTTCACCACAACAAATTGTTGTTCCTGTACTAATGTGACTTTATGTTCACCACAACAAATTGTTATTCCTTTACTAATGTGACTTTATGTTCACCACAACAAATTGTTATTCCTGTACTAATGTGACTTTATGTTCACCACAACAAATTGTTGTTCCTGTACTAATGTGACTTTATGTTCACAACAAATTGTTGTTCCTGTACTAATGTGACTTTATGTTCACCACAACAAATTGTTATTCCTGTACTAATGTGACTTTATGTTCACCACAACAAATCGTTATTCCTGTACTAATGTGACTTTATGTTCACCACAACAAATCGTTATTCCTGTACTAATGTGACTTTATGTTCACAACAAATTGTTGTTCCTGTACTAATGTGACTTTATGTTCACAACAACAAATTGTTATTCCAGTACTAATGTGACTTTATGTTCACCACAACAAATCATTATTCCTGTACTAATGTGACTTTATGTTCACAACAACAAATTGTTATTCCTGTACTAATGTGACTTTATGTTCACCACAACAAATCATTATTCCTGTACTAATGTGACTTTATGTTCACCACAACAAATTGTTATTCCTGTACTAATGTGACTTTATGTTCACCACAACAAATTGTTATTCCTGTACTAATGTGACTTTATGTTCACCACAACAAATTGTTATTCCTGTACTAATGTGACTTTATGTTCACCACAACAAATTGTTATTCCAGTACTAATGTGACTTTATGTTCACCACAACAAATTGTTATTCCTGTACTAATGTGACTTTATGTTCACCACAACAAATTGTTGTTCCTGTACTAATGTGACACTATGTTCACCACAACAAATTGTTATTCCTGTACTAATGTGACTTTATGTTCACCACAACAAATTGTTATTCCTGTACTAATGTGACTTTATGTTCACCACAACAAATTGTTATTCCTGTACTAATGTGACTGTTTGTTCCAACAGATTCACCTGGTGGCTGGTTGCCCTGCCCTACAGCTTGACTATATTCATCTATGATGAGATCCGTAAGCTTATACTGAGGAGAAACCCAGGTGGTTTTGTAGAGAGAGAGACTTACTATTAATTCATTTTGTCCTGGATGTCACGGCTGTGGCTACTTATGCTTAATGTCTTAGTCACGTCATGTGTAGGTGATGTACTCTCACAGAACCAAGTATGTGTGACCACTGTTTTCATGAAAGTGTTGTGTGTGTGTGTGAATTGTTCGAACAAATGGCCGCACCTGATCAGATTGTGACTGGGTGTAGACAACGAGAAACAATCAACTTTGTCTGTTCTGATATTTTTTTATTTGAGATCTTTTTATTGAGTGTAAGATGTAAATTGCTATTTCTGAGACACTTACAACGGTTTCATATCAGCTCTACACACATTGATATTGAAGGGTTGCATTATGGGTCCAAGCCTTTGTTGGAGTTGAACATTTTGATGAATGTTTTTATTTTGTTACACACAGACATGAACATTTTGATGAATGTTTTTTTTTGTCACACACACACACAGACACACACACACACAGACAGACACACACACAGACATGAACACTTTGATGAATGTTTTTATTTTGTCACACACACACAGACAGACACACACACACACAGACAGACACACACACACAGACATGAACACTTTGATGAATGTTTTTATTTGTTACACACAGACATGAACATTTTGATGAATGTTTTTATTTTGTCACACACAGACATGAACATTTTGATGAATGTTTTTATTTTGTTACACACAGACATGAACATTTTGATGAATGTTTTTATTTTGTCACACACAGACATGAACATTCTGATGAATGTTTTTATTTTGTCACAGACAGACATGAACATTTTGATGAATGTTTTTATTTTGTCACACACAGACATGAACATTTTGATGAATGTTTTTATTTTGTCACACACAGACATGAACACTTTGATGAATGTTTTTATTTTGTCACACACACACAGACAGACACACACACACACACACACAGACAGACACACACACAGAGACTTGATATTTCAGTTCATTGATCAGTTGCTTGTGAGAATAGATTGTGTGTGTGTGTGGATTGCCACCCATCAAAGTGCATCAATTCAAATAATGAAATATATTCTCAGTGTTGTGCTCTGTCTTGAGATAACTTGTTTGCTGTTAGTTTAGTCCTAGCGTGCACGGTCTCACTGTGTCCTCTGTCATTTTGCTATTCATGTACCTCAGCCACTTGTTGTTGTGTTCCAAATGTTATTTTCATGTAACAACATATCATCACAGCTTTAGCTGTTGTAGGGGGGAGGGGTGGGGGGGGGGGGGGAGGTCATCAACATATCTCAGCTTTGCTGGCCAGTGTCACCACCACCACCATTATTTACTATGGATTGCTGCTTGTCACTGTGACCTGAACGTTTTGAAATTAAAGGGGAAGTAGAAGATGCCGTTTGGTAATGATGTACTTGCCAGGTCTGTGTACATCCCCTCTAGGTAAGATGAACTTTTAGTTGCCGGGCAGTGTTTGCCGACGGCTTCTTCCCAGCCTGTACACATCCCCTGTAGGCTAATTCCAGCCTGTACACATCCCCTGTAGGCTACTTCCCAGCTTGTACACATTTGTTCAAATGATAATCATCCTTTTGGAAAGCCATGGTTTTTTTTTTTTTAACATTTGTTTAAACTGCTGTGCATTTTTTTTTACTGAACCCTTAAATGATCTGACTCATGACCCCCCCCAAGACCTGACTCAAACGTTCCTAAGATCTGATGAGACTTGGACAAAGACTTGGACTTTCCTGTCACTAAAGACCTGATAGTCATTGCCATGAAATTATTTATATTTTGTGTAGCTAATATGTGACTGTTGAGTTGGTGTCAGATTTGTGGACAGTACAAGTGACAGCCTAGTGTATTGCACAAGCCAGTCAGCTGAAGAGTCATGTGATATTGTCTATGATATTATTGAGGAAACTCCTGTTGTTAATGTGCATTTAGACTAGCATTTATTTGTTGACATATGTTATGCAGTTCTAGCAGTCAAGACTAATGAGTTGTTGATGCTTGCAGCACAGAGAGCATATTAATCCAGATATGATGTCCTGTTTTAATAGTCTGATCCATGGTCTCCTAGCTGCCATGCACTTTGGCCTGTCAGGGACAGTTCTGCTGTTGCAGGTAGGGATTGCTTTAGCTGTCCTTGACTACCACAGACAAGTTGATTTGCCAGCAGTGACCTGCTTCCTGTCTTGTGTACACATCTAAAGCCATATCTGCTTTGTAAAGAGATTGTCAATTATTCTTCTTTCTTTGGTCACATGTGCAAGTGGATCATTGAGGGAGTCCCAACATTCCAGACTGTTGGCTAGAAGATGGTTGTTGTTTGTGGCCAGACACTGGCAGTCTTACCTGACAGTCCCAGCTTTCACGTTGTTATCGATGTGTACTGGTAGCAGCAGAGACTTTGTGGTCACATGATCACAGGTGTAGATTTTGTTTACAAATATATCAGATGATTGTTCACCATTGCTTTCTTCTCTTGTTTGTTTGTTTTGTGTGTGTGTGTGTGTGCGCGTGCGCGTCCGTCCATCCTATACGACCATAGAGATCATGTCAGAAAGCAATGGCCTGGCTAGAAACAAGCCTATACGACCATAGAGATCATGTCAGAAAGCAATGGCCTGGCTAGAAACAAACCTATGAGATCATGGCAGAAAACAATGGCCTGGCTAGAACAAACCTATGAGATCATGGCAGAAAGCAATGGCCTGGCTAGAAACAATCCGTTACGACCATAGAGATCATGTCAGAAAGCAATGGCCTGGCTAGAAACAATCCTATACGACCATAGAGATCATGTCAGAAAACAATGGCCTGGCTAGAAACAAACCTATGAGATCATGTCAGAAAACAATGGCCTGGCTAGAAACAAACCTATGAGATCATGTCAGAAAACAATGGCCTGGCTAGAAACAAGCGTATACGACCATAGAGATCATGTCAGAAAGCAATGGCCTGGCTAGAAACAAACCTATGAGATCATGGCAGAAAACAATGGCCTGGCTAGAAACAAGCCTATACGACCATAGAGATCATGTCAGAAAGCAATGGCCTGGCTAGAAACAATCCGTTACGACCATAGAGATCATGTCAGAAAGCAATGGCCTGGCTAGAAACAATCCTATACGACCATAGAGATCATGTCAGAAAGCAATGGCCTGGCTAGAAACAATCCTATACGACCATAGAGATCATGTCAGAAAACAATGGCCTGGCTAGAAACAAACCTATGAGATCATGTCAGAAAACAATGGCCTGGCTAGAAACAAACCTATGAGATCATGTCAGAAAACAATGGCCTGGCTAGAAACAAACCTATGAGATCATGGCAGAAACAATGGCCTGGCTAGAAACAAGCGTATACGACCATAGAGATCATGTCAGAAAGCAATGGCCTGGCTAGAAACAAACCTATGAGATCATGTCAGAAAACAATGGCCTGGCTAGAAACAAACCTATGAGATCATGTCAGAAAGCAATGGCCTGGCTAGAAACAAACCTATGAGATCATGGCAGAAAACAATGGCCTGGCTAGAAACAAACCTATGAGATCATGTCAGAAAGCAATGGCCTGGCTAGAAACAAGCGTATACGACCATAGAGATCATGTCAGAAAGCAATGGCCTGGCTAGAGAAACAAGCCTATACAACCATAGAGATCATGTCAGAAAGCAATGGCCTGGCTAGAAACAAACCTATACGACCATAGAGATCATGTCAGAAAGCAATGGCCTGGCTAGAAACAATCCTATACGACCATAGAGATCATGTCAGAAAGCAATGGCCTGGCTAGAAACAAACCTATGAGATCATGTCAGAAAGCAATGGCCTGGCTAGAAACAAACCTATGAGATCATGTCAGAAAACAATGGCCTGGCTAGAAACAAGCCTATGAGATCATGGCAGAAAACAATGGCCTGGCTAGAAACAATCCTATACGACCATAGAGATCATGTCAGAAAGCAATGGCCTGGCTAGAAACAAGCCTATACAACCATAGAGATCATGTCAGAAAGCAATGGCCTGGCTAGAAACAAACCTATACGACCATAGAGATCATGTCAGAAAGCAATGGCCTGGCTAGAAACAATCCTATACGACCATAGAGATCATGTCAGAAAGCAATGGCCTGGCTAGAAACAAACCTATGAGATCATGTCAGAAAGCAATGGCCTGGCTAGAAACAAACCTATGAGATCATGTCAGAAAACAATGGCCTGGCTAGAAACAAGCCTATGAGATCATGGCAGAAAACAATGGCCTGGCTAGAAACAATCCTATACGACCATAGAGATCATGTCAGAAAGCAATGGCCTGGCTAGAAACAAACCTATGAGATCATGTCAGAAAGCAATGGCCTGGCTAGAAACAAACCTATGAGATCATGTCAGAAAGCAATGGCCTGGCTAGAAACAAACCTATGAGATCATGGCAGAAAACAATGGCCTGGCTAGAAACGAGCGTATACGACCATAGAGATCATGTCAGAAAGCAATGGCCTGGCTAGAAACAAACCTATGAGATCATGTCAGAAAACAATGGCCTGGCTAGAAACAAGCCTATGAGATCATGGCAGAAAACAATGGCCTGGCTAGAAACAAGCGTATACGACCATAGAGATCATGTCAGAAAGCAATGGCCTGGCTAGAAACAATCCTATACGACCATAGAGATCATGTCAGAAAGCAATGGCCTGGCTAGAAACAAACCTATGAGATCATGGCAGAAAACAATGGCCTGGCTAGAAACAAACCTATGAGATCATGGCAGAAAACAATGGCCTGGCTAGAAACAAGCCTATGAGATCATGGCAGAAAACAATGGCCTGGCTAGAAACAAACCTATGAGATCATGGCAGAAAACAATGGCCTGGCTAGAAACAAACCTATGAGATCATGGCAGAAAACAATGGCCTGGCTAGAAACAAGCGTATACGACCATAGAGATCATGTCAGAAAGCAATGGCCTGGCTAGAAACAAACCTATGAGATCATGTCAGAAAGCAATGGCCTGGCTAGAAACAAACCTATGAGATCATGTCAGAAAGCAATGGCCTGGCTAGAAACACAATCTTTTATTAAAGTCTGTTTGATGAATGACTCAAGAAGATCTGAGGTACCAGTGGTTGGAGTCAATAAAGTCTGTTCGATGAATGACTCAAGAAGATCTGAGGCTGGGTACCAGTGGTTGGAGTCAATAGTCTGTTCGATGAATGACTCAAGAAGATCTGAGACTGGGTACCAGTGGTTGGAGTCGATAAAGTCTGTTCGATGAATGACTCAAGAAGATCTGAGGCTGGGTACCAGTGGTTGGAGTCAATAAAGTCTGTTCGATGAATGACTCAAGAAGATCTGAGGCTGGGTACCAGTGGTTGGAGTCAATAAAGTCTGTTCGATGAATGACTCAAGAAGATCTGAGACTGGGTACCAGTGGTTGGAGTCAATAAAGTCTGTTCGATGAATGACTCAAGATCTGAGGTACCAGTGGTTGGAGCCAATAAAGAACTCGGGTCAGATTGGATCTGTTTCATCTTCATTTCTGTACACCCAGGTGTGAGAGGAAACGAACGAGCTGCAGTCTGGCTGGAACAGCTGATGTGTACTGGACCAGCCTGACATTCTGAATGCCCTGAGGGAGCAAGGGCATGCTGATGATTCAGTCAATGATCATGAATCTACAACCATGTCCAGACTGCACGGACAGCAGGTCAAAACTTGGGATGCCAGAAAGAAATGTATGCAGGGAAGACACATGTAAATAAACACAGAACTGGATCCTCCAAACACTAAACTAGGGAGGCGATTTGAGCACTTAAGGACAAGATCGGTGGGCAGTCCGTCAACTAAACTAGAGGCTCTCAACATACAACATATTTGTAACATATCTCTCTCATCATACAACATAATTGTAACATATCTCTCTCATCATACAACATATTTGTACATCTCTCTCAACATACAACATATTTGTACATCTCTCTCAACATACTACAAATTGGTACATCTCTCTCTCTCTCAACATACAACATATTTGTAACATCTCTCTCAACATACAGCATATTTGTAACATCTCTCTCTCAACATACAACATATTTGTAGCATCTCTCTCTTAACATATTTGTAACATCTCTCTCTCAACATACATTTTTGTAACATTTATCTCTCCATACAACATATTTGTAATATCTCTCTCTCATACAACATATTTGTAATATCTCTCTCTCATACAACATATTTGTAACATCTCTCTCTCTCTACATACAACGTATTTGTAACATCTCTCTCTCTCAACATACAACATTTGTAACATCTCTCTCACTCAACATACAACATATTTGTACATCTCTCTCTCTCAACATACAACATATTTGTAACATCTCTCTCTCAACATACAACATATCTCTCAACATAAAACATATTTGTATATCTCTCTTTCAACATAGCATATTTGTAACATCTCTCTCTCAACATACAACATATTTGTAACATCTCTCTCTCAACATACAACATATTTCTCATAAGTTTGAATAACAATTTATAACATCTCTCTCTCAACATACAACATATTTGTACATCTCTCTTAACATACAACATATTCGTACATCTCTCTCTCAACATACAACATATTTCTCCTAAGTTTGAATAAAAATTTGTAACATCTCTCCTATTTGTAAATATTCACTCCCTCCCTGCAAAATGTAACATAACTCCAATTGCTAAAATTTTTACACGTCGGGAGTTGTGGGGGAGACATGGCAGATGGAGAAATGTTACACGTCGAGAGTTGTGTTGGAGACATGTCAGATGGAGAAATGTTACACGTCGAGAGTTGTGGGGGAGACATGTCAGATGGAGAAATTTTACACGGGGAGACATGTCAGATGGAGAAATGTTACACGTCGAGAGTTGTGGGGGAGACATGGCAGATGGAGAAATGTACACGTCGGGAGTTGTGGGGGAGACATGTCAGATGGAGAAATGTTACACGTCGGGACTTGTGGGGGAGACATGGCAGATGGAGAAATGTTACACGTCGGGAGTTGTGGGGGAGACATGGCAGATAGAGAAATGTACACGTCGGGAAGGGGTGCTGTGGTCACCTGACGCTAGATGAATGGAACTTGGAGAAGTATTACATGTGGGAGACTTGGAGAAAGTGTTACAAATTGGAGAACATTTCTCCATCTGACATGTCTCCCCCACAACTCTCGATGTGTAACATTTCTCCATCTGACATGTCTCCCCCACAACTCTCGACGTGTAACATTTCTCCATCTAACATGTCTCCCCCACAACTCTCGACGTGTAACATTTCTCCATCTGACATGTCTCCCCCACAACTCTCGACGTCTGACATGTCTCCCCCACAACTCTCGACGTGTAACATTTCTCCATCTGACATGTCTCCCCCACAACTCTCGACGTGTAACATTTCTCCATCTGACATGTCTCCCCCACTACACATGACGTGTAACATTTCTCATCTGACATGTCTCTCCCACTACACACGACGTGTAACATTTCTCCATCTGACATGTCTCCCACACTACACACGACGTGTAACATTTCTCCATCTGACATGTCTCCCCCACAACTCTCGACGTGTAACATTTCTCCATCTGACATGTCTCTCCCACACTACACATGACGTGTAACATTTCTCCATCTGACATGTCTCCCACACTACACACGACGTGTAACATTTCTCCATCTGACATGTCTCTCCCACACTACACACGACGTTTAACATTTCTCCATCTGACATGTCTCCCACACTACACACGACGTGTAACATTTCTCCATCTGACATGTCTCCCCCACAACTCTCGACGTGTAACATTTCTCCATCTGACATGTCTCTCCCACACTACACATGACGTGTAACATTTCTCCATCTGACATGTCCTCCACACTACTCACGACGTGTAACATTTCTCCATCTGACATGTCTCCCCCACTACACACGACGTGTACCATTTCTCCATCTGACATGTCTCCCCCACTACACACGACGTGTAACATTTCTCCATCTGACATGTCTCCCCCACAACTCTCGACGTGTAACATTTCTCCATCTGACATGTCTCTCCCACTACACACGACGTGTAACATTTCTCCATCTGACATGTCTCCCACACTACACACGACGTGTAACATTTCTCCATCTGACATGTCTCTCCCACACTACACACGACGTGTAACATTTCTCCATCTGACATGTCTCCCCCACAACTCTCGACGTGTAACATTTCTCCATCTGACATGTCTCTCCCACACTACACACGACGTGTAACATTTCTCCATCTGACATGTCTCCCACACTACACACGACGTGTAACATTTCTCCATCTGACATGTCTCTCCCACTACACTCGACGTGTAACATTTCTCCATCTGACATGTCTCTCCCACTACACACGTGTAACATTTCTCCATCTGACATGTCTCTCCTACTACACACGTGTAACATTTCTCCATCTGACATGTCTCTCCCACTACACACGTGTAACATTTCTCCATCTGACATGTCTCTCCCACTACACACGTGTAACATTTCTCCATCTGACATGTCTCCCCCACAACTCTCGACGTGTAACATTTCTCCATCTGACATGTCTCCCCCACAACTCTCGACGTGTAACATTTCTCCATCTGACATGTCTCCCCCACAACTCTCGACGTGTAACATTTCTCCATCTGACATGTCTCCCCACAACTCTCGACGTGTAACATTTCTCCATCTGACATGTCTCCCCCACAACTCTCGACGTGTAACATTTCTCCATCTGACATGTCTCTCCCCACTACACATGACGTGTAACATTTCTCCATCTGACATGTCTCCACACTACACACGACGTGTAACATTTCTCCATCTGACATGTCTCTCCACACTACACACGACGTTTAACATTTCTCCATCTGACATGTCTCCCACACTACACACGACGTGTAACATTTCTCCATCTGACATGTCTCCCCCCACAACTCTCGACGTGTAACATTTCTCCATCTGACATGTCTCCAACACAACTCTCGACGTGTAACATTTCTCCATCTGACATGTCTCCCCCACAACTCTCGACGTGGAACATTTCATACCTATCCACGCATACAAAAGCTCCACTCTGGCTTGGGGAGCGGGGCGTCTGCCCTTACGTTCGACGTCATCTCGTACACAAGTGTTGATGACGTCAGTGACTTGTGTTAGCATCCGCAGCGGTCAGTGTGTGGGTAACGGGCAAGGACAGCAGCAATAGGAGGAGCGAAGCAACTAGAGCCCGTCATGGAAGCCGCAACGTCCAGGCTGGATGCCAGGTTTTTCTTTTATGTGCTTATGATCTTCACCTTGACCTACTTCATCGCGACGGCCGTTCTCTTCTTCAGCGTCAGCAAACGTGAGTCACTGACGCGCAGCTTGGCGTCTCCGCTGCCATGTCGACTTGCTGCACCTTTACTTTCTGCTTATGTGTGTGTGTGTGATTGCGTGTGCGTTGCGCAGAGCACACTAGACTAGTCCACACAGGTGTGTGCTGTTGGGTAGACTAGCCCAGACCGGTGTGTGCTGTTGGGTAGACTAGCCCAGACCGGTGTGTGCTGTTGGGTAGACTAGCCCAGACCGGTGTGTGCTGTTGGTAGACTAGCCCAGACCGGTGTGTGCTGTTGGGTAGACTAGCCCAGACCGGTGTGTGCTGTTGGGTAGACTAGCCCAGACAGGTGTGTGCTGTTGGTAGACTAGCCCAGACCGGTGTGTGCTGTTGGGTAGACTAGCCCAGACCGGTGTGTGCTGTTGGATAGACTAGCCCAGACCGGTGTGTGCTGTTGGGTAGACTAGCCCAGACCGGTGTGTGCTGTTGGGTAGACTAGTCCAGACAGGTGTGTGCTGTTGGATAGACTAGCCCAGACCGGTGTGTGCTGTTGGATAGACTAGTCCAGATAGGTGTGTGCTGTTGGATAGACTAGTCCAGACAGGTGTGTGCTGTTGGCCGTTGGATAGACTAGTCCAGATAGGTGTGTGCTGTTGGATAGACTAGTCCAGATAGGTGTGTGCTGTTGGATAGACTAGTCCAGACAGGTGTGTGCTGTTGGATAGACTAGTCCAGACAGGTGTGTTCTGTTGGATAGACTAGTCCAGATAGGTGTGTGCTGTTGGATAGACTAGTCCAGATAGGTGTGTGCTGTTGGATAGACTAGTCCAGATAGGTGTGTTCTGTTGGATAGACTAGTCCAGACAGGTGTGTTCTGTTGGATAGACTAGTCCAGACAGGTGTGTTCTGTTGGATAGACTAGTCCAGACAGGTGTGTTCTGTTGGATAGACTAGTCCAGACAGGTGTGTGCTGTTGGATAGACTAGTCCAGATAGGTGTGTTCTGTTGGATAGACTAGTCCAGATAGGTGTGTTCTGTTGGATAGACTAGTCCAGATAGGTGTGTTCTGTTGGATAGACTAGTCCAGACAGGTGTGTTCTGTTTGATAATTTTAGCGGGCATCCAATAATTGAGGTCTAGCAATGTTAGTGAATGTCCAAAAAATGTTAATGGAAGTAAACTATGTTAATGGAGGTAAACAATGTTAATGGAGGTAAACTATGTTAATGGAGGTAAACTATGTTAATGGAAGTGAACTATGTTAATGGAGGTAAACTATGTTAATAGAGGTAAACTATGTTAATGGAAGTAAACTATGTTAATGGAGGTAAACTATGTTAATGGAGGTAAACTATGTAAATGGAGGGAAACTATGTTAATGGAAGTAAACTATGTTAATGGAGGGAAAAAATGTTAATGGAAGTAAACTATGTTAATGGAGGTAAACTATGTTAATAAAGGTAAACTATGTTAATGAAGGTAAACTATGTTATTGGAAGTAAACTATGTTAATGGAGGTAAACTATGTTAATGGAAGTAAACTATGTTAATTGAGGTAAACTATGTTAATGGAAGTAAACTATGTTAATGGAAGTAAACTATGTCAATGGAGGTAAACTATGTTAATGGAAGTAAACTATGTTAATGGAGGTAAACTATGTTAATGGAAGTAAACTATGTTAATGGAGGTAAACTATGTTAATGGAGGTAAACTATGTTAATGGAGGGAAACTATGTTAATGGAGGGAAACAATGTTAATGGAGGTAAACTATGTTAATGGAGGTAAACTATGTTAATGGAGGTAAACTATGTTAATGGAGATAAACTATGTTAATGGAAGTAAACTATGTTAGTGGAGGTAAACTATGTTAATGGAGGTAAACTATGTTAATGGAAGTAAACTATGTTAATGGAGGGAAACTATGTTAATGGAGGTAAACTATGTTAATGGAAGTAAACTATGTTAATGGAAGTAAATTATGTTAATGGAGGTAAGCTATGTTAATGGAAGTAAACTATGTTAATGGAGGTAAATTATGTTAATGGAGGTAAACTATGTTAATGGAAGTAAACTATGTTAATGGAGGTAAACTATGTTAATCGAGGTGAACTATGTTAATGGAAGTAAACTATGTTAATGGAAGTAAACTATGTTAATGGAGGTAAACTATGTTAATGGAGGTAAACTATGTTAATGGAAGTAAACTATGTTAATGGAGGTAAACTATGTTAATGGAGGTAAACTATGTTAATGGAGGAAACTATGTTAATGGAGGTAAACTATGTTAATGGAGGTAAACTATGTTAATGGAGGGAAACAATGTTATGGAGGTAAACTATTTTAATGGAGGGAAACTATGTTAATGGAGGTAAACTATGTTAATGGAGGTAAACTATGTTAATGGAGGTAAACTATGTTAATGGAGGTGAACTATGTTAATGGAGGTAAACTATGTTAATGGAGGTAAACTATGTTAATGGAGGTGAACTATGTTAATGGAGGTAAACTATGTTAATGGAGGTAAACTATATTAATGGAGGTGAACTATGTTAATGGAGGTAAACTATGTTAATGGAAGTAAACTATGTTAATGGAGGTAAACTATGTTAATGGAGGTAAACTATGTTAATGGAGGTAGACTATGTTAATGGAAGTAAACTATGTTAATGGAGGTGAACTATGTTAATGGAGGTAAACTATGTTAATGGAGGTAAACTATGTTAATGGAGGTGAACTATGTTAATGGAGATAAACTATGTTAATGGAGGTAAACTATATTAATGGAAGTGAACTATGTTAATGGAGGTAAACTATGTTAATGGAGGTAAACTATGTTAATGGAAGTAAACTATGTTAATGGAAGGAAACTATGTTAATGGAGGTAAACTATTTTAATGGAGGTAAACTATGTTAATGGAGGGAAACAATGTTAATGGAAGTAAACTATGTTAATGGAAGTAAACTATGTTAATGGAGGTAAACTATGTTAATGGAGGTAAACAATGTTAATGGAGGTAAACTATGTTAATGGAGGTAAACTATTTTAATGGAGGTAAACTATGTTAATGGAGGTAAACTATGTTAATGGAGGTAAACTATGTTAATGGAGGGAAACTATGTTAATGGAGGGAAACAATGTTAATGGAGGTAAACTATTTTAATGGAGGGAAACAATGTTAATGGAGGTAAACCATGTTAATGGAGGTAAACTATGTTAATGGGGGGAAACAATGTTAATGGAGGTAAAATATTTTAATGGAGGGAAACAATGTTAATGGAGGTAAACTATGTTAATGGAGGTAAACAATGTTAATGGAGGGAAACAATGTTAATGGAGGTCCCAGAATGGAGGTCCAACAATGTTAATGGAGGTTCCAGAATGGAGGTCCAACAATGTTAATGGAGGTCCCAGAATGGAGGTCCAACAATGTTAATGGAGGTCCCAGAATGGAAGTCCAACAATGTTAATGGAGGTCCAACAATGTTAATGGAGGTCCCAGAATGGAAGTCCAACAATGTTAATGGAGGTTCCAGAATGGAGGTCCAACAATGTTAATGGAGGTTCCAGAATGGAAGTCCAACAATGTTAATGGAGGTCCCAGAATGGAGGTCGAACAATGTTAATGGAGGTTCCAGAATGGAGGTCCAACAATGTTAACGGAGGTCCCATAATGGAGGTCCAACAATGGAAGTCCAACAATGTTAATGGAGGTCCAATAATGTTAATGAAGGTCTAACAATGTTAACGGAGGTCTCATAATGGAGGTCCAACAATGGAAGTCCAACAATGTTAATGGAGGTCCAATAATGTTAATGAATGCCCAACAATGTTAACGGAAGTCCCAGAATGGAGGTCCAACAATGTTATGGAGGTCCCAGAATGGAGGTCCAACAATGTTAGTGGAGGACCAACAATGTTAATGGAGGTCCAACAATGGAAGTCGAACAATGTTAATGTAGGCCCCAGAATGGAAGTCCAACAATGTTAGTGGAGGTCCTAGAATGGAAGTCCAACAAAGTTAATGGAGGTCCCAGAATGGAGGTCCAACAATGTTAATGTAGGTCCCAGAATGGAAGTCCAACAATGTTAGTGGAGGTCCCAGAATGGAAGTCCAACAATGTTAATGGAGGTCCCAGAATGGAAGTCCAACAATGTTAACGGAGGTCCCAGAATGGAGGTCCAACAATGTTAATGTAGGTCCCAGAATGGAGGTCCAACAATGTTAATGGAGATCCAACAAAGGAAGTCCAACAATGGAAGTCCAAAAATATTAATGGAGGTTCCAAAATGGAAGTCCAACAATGGAAGTCAAAAATGTTAAAGGAGGTCCCAGAATGGAAGTCCAACAATGGAAGTCAAAAATGTTAAAGGAGGTCCCAGAATGGAAGTCCAACAATGGAAGTCAAAAATGTTAAAGGAGGTCCCAGAATGGAAGTCCAACAATGGAAGTCAAAAATGTTAGTGGAGGTCCCAGAATGGAAGTCCAACAATGGAAGTAAAAAATGTTAAAGGAGGTCCCAGAATGGAAGTCCAACAATGGAAGTCCAACAATCTCAATGGAGGTCCCAGAATGGAAGTCCAACAATGGAAGTCCAACAATCTCAATGGAGGTCCAGAATGTAAGTCCTACAATGTTAATGGAGATCAAAGTACAATGTTAATGGAGGTCCAACAATGGAAGTCCTACAATGTTAATGGAGGTCCCAGAATGGAGGTCCAGCAATGTTAATGGAAGTCCTACAATGTTAATGGAGGTCCCAGAATGGAGGTCCAGCAATGTTAATGAAGGTCCCAGAATGGAGTTCCAGCAATGTTAATGGAGGTCCAACAATGGAAGTCCTACAATGTTAATGGAGGTCCAGAATGGAGGTCCAACAATGTTAATCGAGGTCCAGCAATGTTAATGGAGGTCCAACAATGTTAATGGAGGTCCCAGAATGGAAGTCCAACAATGTTAATGGAGGTCCAACAATGTTAATGGAGGTCCAACAATGTTAATGGAGGTCCAGAATGGAAGTCCAACAATGTTAATGGAGGTCCAACAATGGAAGTTCAACAATGGAGGTCCAACAATGGAAGTCCAACAATGGAAGTCAAACAATGTTAATGGATGTCCCAGAATGGAAGTCCAACAATGTTAATGGAGATCCCAGAATGGAGGTCCAACAATGTTAGTGGAGGTCCCAGAATGGAGGTCCAACAATGTTAGTGGAGGTCCAACAATGTTAATGGAGGTCCAACAATGTTAGTGGAGGTCCCAGAATGGAGGTCCAACAATGTTAGTGGAGGTCCACCAATGTTAATGGAGGTCCAACAATGTTAGTGGAGGTCCTAGAATGGAGGGCCAACAATGTTAATGGAGGTCCAACAACGGAGGTCCAACAATGTTAATGGAGGTCCCAGAATGGAGGTCCAACAATGTTAATGGAGGTCCAACAATGTTAATGGAGGTCCCAGAATGGAGGTCCAACAATGTTAATGGAGGTCCAACAATGTTAATGGAGGTCCAACAATGTTAATAGAGGTCCCAGAATGGAGGTCCAACAATGTTAATGGAGGTCCAACAATGTTAATGGAGGTCCAACAATGTTAATGGAGGTCCCAGATGGAGGTCCAACAATGTTAATGGAGGTCCCAGAATGGAGGTCCAACAATGTTAAGGGAGGTCCAACAATGTTAATCGAGGTCCAACAATGGAAGTCCAACAATGTTAGTGGAGGTCCAACAATGTTGATGGTGGTCCCAGAATGGAAGTCCAACAATGTTAGTGGAGGTCCAACAATGGAAGTCCAACAATGGAGGTCCAACAATGTTAATGGAGGTCCAACAATGTTAATGGAGGTCCCAGAATGGAGGTCCAACAATGTTAATGGAGGTCCCAGAATGGAGGTCCAACAATGTTAAGGGAGGTCCAACAATGTTAATCGAGGTCCAACAATGGAAGTCCAACAATGTTAGTGGAGGTCCAACAATGTTGATGGTGGTCCCAGAATGGAAGTCCAACAATGTTAGTGGAGGTCCAACAATGGAAGTCCAACAATGGAGGTCCAACAATGTTGATGGTGGTCCCGAATGGAAGTCCAACAATGTTAATGGAGGTCCAACAATGGAAGTCCAACAATGTTAGTGGAGGTCCCAGAATGGAAGTCCAACAATGTTAGTGGAGGTCCCAGAATGGAAGTCCAACAATGTTAATGGAGGTCCAACAATGGAAGTCCAACAATGTTAATGGAGGTCCAACAATGTTAATGGAGGTCCAACAATGTTAATGGAGGTCCAACAATGTTAATGGAGGTCCAACAATGGAAGTCCAACAATGTTAATGGAGGTCCAACAATGTTAATGGAGGTCCAACAATGTTAATGGTGGTCCCAGAATGGAGGTCCAACAATGTTAATGGAGGTCCAACAATGTTAATGGAGGACCAACAATGTTAACGGAGGTTCAACAATGTTAATGGAGGTCCAACAATGTTAATGGAGGTCCAACAATGTTAACGGAGGTCCAACAATGTTAATGGAGGTCCAACAATAGAAGTCCAACAATGGAAGTGCAACAGGTGTTCGACACCTGCTGATGTGAGATCGCTATCGCTAGTCCATCCAGGAAACATTTTGAGTTAAGCAGCCGACAAGGGACGTAATCAAGAGACTCACAGACGCCTGGACATTTTGATGTTCAGCGATGGGAAATGCTTTGAGTTCTCTCTGACTTGGAGATCAAAGTTCTCTCTGACTTGGAGATCAAAGTACTCTCTGACTTGGAGATCAAAGTTCTCTCTGACTTGGAGATCAAAGTTCTCTCTGACTTGGAGATCAAAGTACTCTCTGACTTGGAGATCAAAGTACTCTCTGACTTGGAGATCAAAGTTCTCTCTGACTTGGAGATCAAAGTACTCTCTGACTTGGAGATCAAAGTTCTCTCTGACTTGGAGATCAAAGTACTCTCTGACTTGGAGATCAAAGTACTCCCTGACTTGGAGATCAAAGTACTCTCTGACTTGGAGATCAAAGTACTCTCTGACTTGGAGATCAAAGTACTCTCTGACTTGGAGATCAAAGTTCTCTCTGACTTGGAGATCAAAGTACTCTCTGACTTGGAGATCAAAGTACTCTCTGACTTGGAGATCAAAGTACTCTCTGACTTGGAGATCAAAGTACTCTCTGACTTGGAGATCAAAGTACTCCCTGACTTGGAGATCAAAGTACTCCCTGACTTGGAGATCAAAGTACTCTCTGACTTGGAGATCAAAGTACTCCCTGACTTGGAGATCAAAGTACTCCCTGACTTGGAGATCAAAGTACTCCCTGACTTGGAGATCAAAGTACTCTCTGACTTGGAGGTCAAAGTACTCTCTGACTTGGAGATCAAAGTACTCTCTGACTTGGAGATCAAAGTTCTCTCTGACTTGGAGATCAAAGTACTCTCTGACTTGGAGATCAAAGTACTCCCTGACTTGGAGATCAAAGTACTCTCTTACTTGGAGATCAAAGTACTCTCTGACTTGGAGATCAAAGTACTCTCTGACTTGGAGATCAAAGTACTCTCTGACTTGGAGATCAAAGTACTCTCTGACTTGGAGATCAAAGTACTCTCTGACTTGGAGATCAAAGTACTCTCTGACTTGGAGATCAAAGTACTCTCTGACTTGGAGATCAAAGTACTCTCTGACTTGGAGATCAAAGTACTCTCTGACTTGGAGATCAAAGTACTCTCTGACTTGGAGATCAAAGTACTCTCTGACTTGGAGATCAAAGTACTCTCTGACTTGGAGATCAAAGTACTCTCTGACTTGGAGATCAAAGTACTCTCTGACTTGGAGATCAAAGTACTCCCTGACTTGGAGATCAAAGTACTCCCTGACTTGGAGATCAAAGTACTCTCTGACTTGGAGATCAAAGTACTCCCTGACTTGGAGATCAAAGTACTCCCTGACTTGGAGATCAAAGTACTCTCTGACTTGGAGATCAAAGTACTCTCTGACTTGGAGATCAAAGTACTCCCTGACTTGGAGATCAAAGTACTCCCTGACTTGGAGATCAAAGTACTCTCTGACTTGGAGGTCAAAGTACTCTCTGACTTGGAGATCAAAGTACTCTCTGACTTGGAGATCAAAGTTCTCTCTGACTTGGAGATCAAAGTACTCCCTGACTTGGAGATCAAAGTACTCTCTGACTTGGAGATCAAAGTACTCCCTGACTTGGAGATCAAAGTACTCCCTGACTTGGAGATCAAAGTACTCCCTGACTTGAGATCAAAGTACTCTCTGACTTGGAGATCAAAGTACTCTCTGACTTGGAGATCAAAGTTCTCTCTGACTTGGAGATCAAAGTACTCTCTGACTTGGAGATCAAAGTTCTCTCTGACTTGGAGATCAAAGTACTCTCTGACGTGGAGATCAAAGAAAATTCGGAAGAAACTAGATTGGTCTAGGAAACCAATGACAGCTTGTATACTTGTAGCTAATTGGAATGATTGACAGATGTCGAGGCTTCACGGTAATCGACAGGTGGTGGTCAAACAAGCAACCAATAGGTTAATAGTCTTAGCAAGATCCCAAGATACACCACGCCTGTATTCAAGAATAGGCGTTGCCTTACCAGGAAACAAAAAGACCCCCGGGATGACAGATTAGAACACTTGTTTTTGCCCACGCTGTTGGAGACACATTAGACAGAAATAGTAGACGAGAGCAGAGAACCTGCCTCAAGGTGGAGTGTATGATTAGGAGTTAGACTAGACAGTTCGCTTAGAGATCTAGAGACATAGACATTTTGGACTTAGAAATGATATTAGTTTTGTGAGGTGGAACTGTCGTAACTATAGTCAAGAAATTAGTAAGTTCCTCAGGATGTGTTAGATAGAGTTAATCATCATCAGAAGAGAGTTCTTAGAGATTCTACAACACACGTACATACCACAGCAGAGAAGAGGTTATACAATTAGAGCATTACTATGTCAAGCTAGCCACTATATATATATATATATATATATATATATTATATATATATATATATATATATATATACAATAATTTTGTTATGTTCACGGAAGTTATTTGTGATAAACACCGCCGATAGGCTCAACAAAGTAACGTTAAGATTGATAATAGAACTTGAGAACTTGTTGATTGTACCAGAAACATGTTGGCAAACCATGTGTGGATGTCAGTAATAAAGACTGTTATATTTGTTCAAAACTATGATGATGAGTTATGTGTGTCTATATAGATGAAATAAAAGTACCAGTAAGCAAGATAACTAAACAACATATACTGCAACAACAATATATGTATAGAACTCTGCCACACAACATTAGAGGTCCAACATATGTTATGTAATGATTTACTATGTTGTTATGTAATGATTTACTATGTTGTTATGTAATGATTTACTATATTGTTATGTAATGATTTACTAAGTTGTTGTGTAATGATTTACTAGGTTGTTGTGTAATGATTTACTATGTTGTTGTGGAATGATTTACTAGGTTGTTGTGTAATGATTTACTAGGTTGTTGTGTAATGATTTACTAGGTTGTTGTGTAATGATTTACTATGTTGTTGTGTAATGATTTACTATGTTGTTGTGTAATGATTTACTATGTTGTTGTGTAATGATTTACTAGGTTGTCGTGTAATGATTTGCTAGTTGTTGTTTAATGATTTACTGGGTTGTTGTGTAATGATTTACTAGGTTGTTGTGTAATGATTTACTAGGTTGTTGTGTAATGATTTACTAGGTTGTTGTGTAATGATTTACTAGGTTGTTGTGTAATGATTTACTATGTTGTTGTGTAATGATTTACTAGGTTGTTGTGTAATGATTTACTAGGTTGTCGTGTAATGATTTACTAGGTTGTTGTGTAATGATTTACTAGGTTGTCGTGTAATGATTTACTGTGTTGTCGTGTAATGATTTACTATGTTGTTGTGTAATGATTTACTATGTTGTTGTGTAATGATTTACTAGGTTGTCGTGTAATGATTTACTAGGTTGTCGTGTAATGATTTACTAGGTTGTTGTGTAATGATTTACTAGGTTGTTGTGTAATGATTTACTAGGTTGTTGTGTAATGATTTACTAGGTTGTTGTGTAATGATTTACAAGGTTATTGTGTAATGATTTACTAGGTTGTTGTGTAATGATTTACTAGGTTGTTGTGTAATGATTTACTAGGTTGTTGTGTAATGATTTACTAGGTTGTTGTGTAATGATTTACTAGGTTGTTGTGTAATGATTTACTAGGTTGTTGTGTAATGATTCACTAGGTTGTTGTGTAATGATTTACTAGGTTGTTGTGTAATGATTTACTAGGTTGTTGTGTAATGATTTACTATGTTGTTGTGTAATGATTTACTAGGTTGTTGTGTAATGATTTACTAGGTTGTTGTGTAATGATTTACTATGTTGTTGTGTAATGATTTACTATGTTGTTGTGTAATGATTTACTAGGTTGTTGTGTAATAATTTACTAGGTTGTTGTGTAATGATTTACTAGGTTGTTGTGTAATGATTTACTAGGTTGTTGTGTAATGATTTACTAGGTTGTTGTGTAATGATTTACTAAGTTGTTGTGTAATAATTTACTATGTTGTTGTGTAATGATTTACTAAGTTGTTGTGTAATAATTTACTATGTTGTTGTGTAATGATTTACTAGGTTGTTGTGTAATGATTTACTAGGTTGTTGTGTAATGATTTACTATGTTGTTGTGTAATAATTTACTATGTTGTTGTGTAATGATTTACTAAGTTGTTGTGTAATAATTTACTATGTTTTGTGTGTAATGATTTACTATGTTGTTGTGTAATGATTTACTAGGTTGTTGTGTAATGATTTACTAAGTAGTTGTGTAATAATTTACTATGTTGTTGTGTAATGATTTACTAGGTTGTTGTGTAATGATTTACTAGGTTGTTGTGTAATGATTTACTAGGTTGTTGTGTAATGATTTACTAGGTTGTTGTGTAATGATTTACTAAGTTGTTGTGTAATAATTTACTAGGTTGTTGTGTTCACATTTCATGTCCAGCAAGTTTTGTCTTGATGTTCAGGGTTGAACCAAGCGACGAGCAGCCATTTTGAGAACAGACGGAGAAAGTTTCTGTCGCTCGATGATTTCCGACCAGAGAACTTCCAACTATGGTCTTACGATCCAGCAATCATGTCGGCGTTGATGAACGACCAGGCGCAGAAGTTACGTTGTAGGTGGCCTTGTTGTATGAACTGTCCGGCGAACTTGTTTCCATGCAGCCCACGTTTATCATGTCACGTGTTTGTGCGTGCGTGTGTGTGTATAACATTTGACCTGTCACAGAACCAAATCACTCTTTGTAGATATCTACTCTAGTGATGGGCACCAAAATGTGCCCTAGCTCCGCTAGTCTGTTCCTGTGTTACCTCGAGCAGCTGATCATCCACACATACCAGGGCCCTCTTCCCATTATGTACCGCAGGTGCATCGATGACTGCATGGGCTGACTGACCATTCAACTCTTGTACACTCACTGTACTCTCATGTTTCATCACATATCCACTCACTCCACTTACTCCACTCACAGCACTCAACCCACTCACAGCACTCAACCCACTCACAGCACTCAACCCACTCACAGCACTCAACCCACTCACTCCACTCACAGCACTCACTCCAGTCACAGCACTCACTCCAGTCACATCACTTACTCCATTCACAGCACTAACTCCACTTCAAGAACTCACTCCACTCACAACACTAACTCCAAACACTCCACTCACAGCACACACTCCACTCACAGAAGTCACTTCACTCCCAGCACTCACAGCACTCACTCCACTCCCAACACTCACTCCACTCACAGCACTCACTCCACACCCAACACTCACTCCACTCACAGCACTCACTCCACTCCCAACACTCACTCCGCTCACAGCACTCACTCCACTCCCAACACTCACTCCACTCACAGCACACACTCCACTCACAGCATTCACCCCACTCACAGCACACACTCCACTCAGAGCAATCACTCCACTCACAGCACACACTCCACTCACAGCATTCACTCCACTCACAGCATTCACTCCATTCACACACACACTCCACTCATAGCACTTACTCCACTGACAGTATTCACTCCACTCACAGCATTCACTCCACTCACAGCACTCACTCCACTCACAGCACACACTCCACTCAGAGCAATCACTCCACTCACAGCATACACGCCACTCACAGCACTCAATCTACTCACAGCACACACTCCACTGACAGCATTCACTCCACTCACAGCACTCACTCCGCTCACAACATTCACTCCACTCACAGCACTCACTCCACTCACAGCACACACTCCACTCACAGCACTCACTCCACTCACAACATTCACTCCACTCACATCACTCACTCCACTCACAGCACACACTCCACTCACAGTACTCACTCCACTCACAGCATTCACTCCACTCACAGCACTTACTCCACTCACAGCACACACTCCACTCACAGCACACACTCCACTCACACACTCACTCCACTCACAGCACTCACTCCACTCACAGTATTCACTCCACTCACAGCACTCACTCCACTCACAGCATTCACTCCACTCACAGCATTCACTCCACTCACAGCACACACGCCACTCACATCACTCACCCCACTCACAGCACTCACTCCACTCACAAAACTCACTCCACTCACAGCACACACGCCACTCACAGCACACACTCCACTCACAGCACTCACTCCACTCACAGCACTCACTCCACTCACAGCACTCACTTCACTCACAGCACTGATTCAGGTCAATTTTAACGATTCCTGTGTCTGGTTTGCTTGGATCATGCCCGCTCAAGGTCACGTGGATCGACACGTGGTAAGTCAAACTGATGTTCTTGTCTCTCTAATGAACAAACTGATGTTCTTGTCTCTCTGATCAACAAACTGATGTTCTTGTCTCTCTAATGAACAAACTGATGTTCTTGTCTCTCTGATCACCAAACTGATGTTCTTGTCTCTCTGATCACCAAACTGATTTTCTTGTTTCTCTAATGAAAAAAACGGATGTTCTTGTCTCTCTAATCAACAAACTGATATTCTTGTCTCTCTAATCAACAAACTGATGTTCTTGTCTCTCTAATGAACAAACTGATATTCTTGTCTCTCTAATCAACAAACTGATGTTCTTGTCTCTCTAATGAACAAACTGATATTTTTGTCTCTCTAATGAACAAACTGACGTTCTTGTCTCTCTAATGAACAAACTGATGTTCTTGTCTCTCTAATGAACAAACTGACGTTCTTGTCTCTCTAATGAACAAACTGATGTTCTTGTCTCTCTAATGAACAAACTAATGTTCTTGTCTCTCTAATGAACAAACTGATGTTCTTGTCTCTCTAATGAACAAACTGATGTTCTTGTCTCTCTAATGAACAAACTGATGTTCTTGTCGCTCTAATGAACAAACTGATGTTCTTGTCTCTCTAATGAACAAACTGATGTTCTTGTCTCTCTAATGAACAAACTGATGTTCTTGTCTCTCTAATCAACAAACTGATGTTCTTGTCTCTCTAATGAACAAACTGACGTTCTTGTCTCTCTAATGAACAAACTGATGTTCTTGTCTCTCTAATGAACAAACTAAAGTTCTTGTCTCTCTAATGAACAAACTGATGTTCTTGTCTCTCTAATGAACAAACTGATGTTCTTGTCTCTCTAATGAACAAACTGACGTTCTTGTCTCTCTAATCAACAAACTGATGTTCTTGTCTCTCTAATCAACAAACTGATATTCTTGTCTATCTAATCAACAAACTGATGTTCTTGTCTCTCTAATCAACAAACTGATGTTCTTGTCTCTCTAATGAACAAACTGACGTTCTTGTCTCTCTAATCAACAAACTGATGTTCTTGTCTCTCTAATGAACAAACTGACGTTCTTGTCTCTCTAATCACCAAACTGATGTTCTTGTCTCTCTAATGAACAAACTGATGTTCTTGTCTCTCTAATCAACAAACTGATGTTCTTGTCTCTCTAATGAACAAACTGACGTTCTTGTCTCTCTAATCACCAAACTGATGTTCTTGTCTCTCTAATGAACAAACTGATGTTCTTGTCTCTCTAATCACCAAACTGATGTTCTTGTCTCTCTAATGAACAAACTGACGTTCTTGTCTCTCTAATGAAAAAACTGATGTTCTTGTCTCTCTAATGAACAAACTGATGTTCTTGTCTCTCTAATGAACAAACTGATGTTCTTGTCTCTCTAATGAACAAACTAATGTTCTTGTCTCTCTAATGAACAAACTGATGTTCTTGTCTCTCTAATGAACAAACTGATGTTCTTGTCTCTCTAATGAACAAACTGACGTTCTTGTCTCTCTAATGAACAAACTGACGTTCTTGTCTCTCTAATGAACAAACTGATGTTCTTGTCTCTCTAATGAACAAACTGATGTTCTTGTCTCTCTAATGAACAAACTGATGTTCTTGTCTCTCTAATGAAGAAACTGATGTTCTTGTCTCTCTAATGAACAAACTGATGTTCTTGTCTCTCTAATGAACAAACTGATGTTCTTGTCTCTCTAATGAACAAACTGATGTTCTTGTCTCTCTAATGAACAAACTGATATTCTTGTCTCTCTAATGAACAAACTGATGTTCTTGTCTCTCTAATCAACAAACTGATGTTCTTGTCTCTCTAATGAACAAACTGATATTCTTGTCTCTCTAATGAACAAACTGACGTTCTTGTCTCTGTAATGAACAAACTGATGTTCTTGTCTCTCTAATCAACAAACTGATGTTCTTGTCTCTCTAATGAACAAACTGATATTCTTGCCTCTCTAATGAACAAACTGATGTTCTTGTCTCTCTAATGAACAAACTGATGTTCTTGTCTCTCTAATCAACAAACTGATGTTCTTGTCTCTCTAATGAACAAACTGATGTTCTTGTCTCTCTAATGAACAAACTGATGTTCTTGTCTCTCTAATGAACAAACTGATATTCTTGTCTCTCTAATCAACAAACTGATGTTCTTGTCTCTCTAATGAACAAACTGATATTATTGTCTCTCTAATGAACAAACTGATGTTCTTGTCTCTCTAATGAACAAACTGATGTTCTTGTCTCTCTAATCAACAAACTGATGTTCTTGTCTCTCTAATGAACAAACTGACGTTCTTGTCTCTCTAATCACCAAACTGATGTTCTTGTCTCTCTAATGAACAAACTGATGTTCTTGTCTCTCTAATGAACAAACTGATGTTCTTGTCTCTCTAATGAAGAAACTGATGTTCTTGTCTCTCTAATGAACAAACTGATGTTCTTGTCTCTCTAATGAACAAACTGATGTTCTTGTCTCTCTAATGAACAAACTGATGTTCTTGTCTCTCTAATCAACAAACTGATGTTCTTGTCTCTCTAATGAACAAACTGACGTTCTTGTCTCTCTAATGAACAAACTGATGTTCTTGTCTCTCTAATGAACAAACTGACGTTCTTGTCTCTCTAATGAACAAACTGATGTTCTTGTCTCTCTAATGAACAAACTGATGTTCTTGTCTCTCTAATGAACAAACTAATGTTCTTGTCTCTCTAATGAACAAACTGATTTTCTTGTCTCTCTAATGAACAAACTGATGTTCTTGTCTCTCTAATTAACAAACTGACGTTCTTGTCTCTCTAATGAACAAACTGACGTTCTTGTCTCTCTAATGAACAAACTGACGTTCTTGTCTCTCTAATGAACAAACTGATGTTCTTGTCTCTCTAATGAACAAACTGATGTTCTTGTCTCTCTAATGAACAAACTGATGTTCTTGTCTCTCTAATCAACAAACTGATGTTCTTGTCTCTCTAATGAACAAACTGACGTTCTTGTCTCTCTAATGAACAAACTGATGTTCTTGTCTCTCTAATGAACAAACTAATGTTCTTGTCTCTCTAATGAACAAACTGATGTTCTTGTCTCTCTAATGAACAAACTGATGTTCTTGTCTCTCTAATGAACAAACTGATGTTCTTGTCTCTCTAATGAACAAACTGACGTTCTTGTCTCTCTAATCAACAAACTGATGTTCTTGTCTCTCTAATCAACAAACTGATATTCTTGTCTATCTAATCAACAAACTGATGTTCTTGTCTCTCTAATCAACAAACTGATGTTCTTGTCTCTCTAATGAACAAACTGGCGTTCTTGTCTCTCTAATCAACAAACTGATGTTCTTGTCTCTCTAATGAACAAACTGACGTTCTTGTCTCTCTAATCACCAAACTGATGTTCTTGTCTCTCTAATGAACAAACTGATGTTCTTGTCTCTCTAATCAACAAACTGATGTTCTTGTCTCTCTAATGAACAAACTGACGTTCTTGTCTCTCTAATCACCAAACTGATGTTCTTGTCTCTCTAATGAACAAACTGATGTTCTTGTCTCTCTAATCACCAAACTGATGTTCTTGTCTCTCTAATGAACAAACTGACGTTCTTGTCTCTCTAATGAAAAAACTGATGTTCTTGTCTCTCTAATGAACAAACTGATGTTCTTGTCTCTCTAATCAACAAACTGATGTTCTTGTCTCTCTAATGAACAAACTAATGTTCTTGTCTCTCTAATGAACAAACTGATGTTCTTGTCTCTCTAATGAACAAACTGATGTTCTTGTCTCTCTAATGAACAAACTGACGTTCTTGTCTCTCTAATGAACAAACTGACGTTCTTGTCTCTCTAATGAACAAACTGACGTTCTTGTCTCTCTAATGAACAAACTGATGTTCTTGTCTCTCTAATGAACAAACTGATGTTCTTGTCTCTCTAATGAACAAACTGATGTTCTTGTCTCTCTAATGAAGAAACTGATGTTCTTGTCTCTCTAATGAACAAACTGATGTTCTTGTCTCTCTAATGAACAAACTGATGTTCTTGTCTCTCTAATGAACAAACTGATGTTCTTGTCTCTCTAATCAACAAACTGATGTTCTTGTCTCTCTAATGAACAAACTAATGTTCTTGTCTCTCTAATGAACAAACTGATGTTCTTGTCTCTCTAATGAACAAACTGATGTTCTTGTCTCTCTAATGAACAAACTGACGTTCTTGTCTCTCTAATGAACAAACTGACGTTCTTGTCTCTCTAATGAACAAACTGACGTTCTTGTCTCTCTAATGAACAAACTGATGTTCTTGTCTCTCTAATGAACAAACTGATGCTCTTGTCTCTCTAATGAACAAACTGATGTTCTTGTCTCTCTAATGAAGAAACTGATGTTCTTGTCTCTCTAATGAACAAACTGATGTTCTTGTCTCTCTAATGAACAAACTGATGTTCTTGTCTCTCTAATGAACAAACTGATGTTCTTGTCTCTCTAATGAACAAACTGATATTCTTGTCTCTCTAATGAACAAACTGATGTTCTTGTCTCTCTAATGAACAAACTGATATTCTTGTCTCTCTAATGAACAAACTGACGTTCTTGTCTCTCTAATGAACAAACTGATGTTCTTGTCTCTCTAATCAACAAACTGATGTTCTTGTCTCTCTAATGAACAAACTGATATTCTTGCCTCTCTAATGAACAAACTGATGTTCTTGTCTCTCTAATGAACAAACTGACGTTCTTGTCTCTCTAATCAACAAACTGATGTTCTTGTCTCTCTAATGAACAAACTGATGTTCTTGTCTCTCTAATGAACAAACTGATGTTCTTGTCTCTCTAATGAACAAACTGATATTCTTGTCTCTCTAATCAACAAACTGATGTTCTTGTCTCTCTAATGAACAAACTGATATTATTGTCTCTCTAATGAACAAACTGATGTTCTTGTCTCTCTAATGAACAAACTGATGTTCTTGTCTCTCTAATCAACAAACTGATGTTCTTGTCTCTCTAATGAACAAACTGATATTCTTGTCTCTCTAATGAACAAACTGATGTTCTTGTCTCTCTAATGAACAAACTGATGTTCTTGTCTCTCTAATGAACAAACTGACGTTCTTGTCTCTCTAATCAACAAACTGATGTTCTTGTCTCTCTAATGAACAAACTGATGTTCTTGTCTCTCTAATGAACAAACTGATATTCTTGTCTCTCTAATGAACAAACTGACGTTCTTGTCTCTCTAATGAACAAACTGACGTTCTTGTCTCTCTAATGAACAAACTGACGTTCTTGTCTCTCTAATGAACAAACTGACATTCTTTTCTCTCTAATCAACAAACTGATGTTCTTGTCTCCCTAATCAACAAACTGACGTTCTTGTCTCTCTAATGAACAAACTGACGTTCTTGTCTCTCTAATGAACAAACTGATGTTCTTCTACCTGATGCATGTGATGTTTTATCATGTCTAACTTGTCCTCACTGAATGTTCTTTTTTATCATGTCTAACTTGTCTGACTGAATGCTCTATTTTATCATATCTAACGTGTCTGATTGAATGTTCTGTTTTTTTCATATCTAATGTGTCTGACTGAATGTTCTATTTTATCATACCTAACTGTCTGACTGAATGTTCTATTTTATCATATCTAACGTGTCTGACTGAATGTTCTATTTTATCATATGTAACATGTCTGACTGAATGTTCTATTTTATCATCTCTAACGTGTCTGACTGAATGTTCTGTTTTATCATATCTAACGTGTCTGACTGAATGTTCTATTTTATCATATCTAACTTGTCTGACTGAATGTTCTATTTTATCATATCTAATTTATCTGACTGAATGTTCTATTTTATCATTTCTAACGTGTCTGACTGAATGTTTTATTTTATCATATCTAACTTGTCTGACTGAATGTTCTATTTTATCATATCTAACTTGTCTGACTGAATGTTCTATTTTATAATATCTAACTTGTCTGACTGAATGTTCTGTTTTATCATATCTAACTTGTCTGACTGAATGTTCTATTTTATAATATCTAACATGTCTGACTGAATGTTCTATTTTATCATTTCTAACTTGTCTGACTGAATGTTCTATTTTATCATTTCTAACTTGTCTGACTGAATGTTCTATTTTATCATTTCTAACTTGTCTGACTGAATGTTCTATTTTATCATTTCTAACTTGTCTGACTGAATGTTCTGTTTTATCATATCTAACTTGTCTGACTGAATGTTCTATTTTATAATATCTAACTTGTCTGACTGAATGTTCTATTTTATCATTTCTAACATGTCTGACTGAATGTTCTGTTTGATCATATCTAACTTGACACTTGTAGCACTCATTTATCAAGACAGAGAAGCTGTTACTGCCTAGACCTTTAATACTCCCTAACCCCCATGACTATTGTAGAAAGAGACCTCTTCATCGAGGCAGGTTCTAGATGTCGTCTACTACACCTTCCATGTTACTCTCTTCCTGGCTGCGAGTCCAACTCTCTTATACTATCTCTGAATGCCGTTTTCTAGTCCGCTAGGGACCTTCTATTTGGCTGTGGATTCTGTGAAGCCTGGCCTGGTCAGTTGTCTATTCGCTAAGTCATATAACTATATTACTGTTGAGGACTGCCTTACAACTATCTTCTCATTTATTGATTGCTTGTCAATCATATTTCAACCCGTAATCATACCGTGATATCACCATTAACGGCGTTCTTCTCAAGAGTGCATTGAAAAAGACTAAGAGGAAGACCGAGAAGACGATGGATAGATGCAGTGACAGAGACATGTAACAACAAAGGAAAATCACTAATTCAGACAGTTCGAGCAGCGCAAGAACGACAAATGATATAAACCACGACACCTTTTCGGTGCCAGTGAGAAAGTGGAAAGAAGAAGAGGAATGATACCTTGGGGACAGGTTGACACCGTCTGTCAATCATTGCCGACGTCTTGGTTTCTACTGAAGAAATCCGCTTTCTTGGTTTCTCCTGAAACTCGCCGCTCCTATCTGCCAGGCTGATCCTGTTGACTTGTCGATGGACAAGAGAGAGAGAGAGACTCCACTACTTCTGGACAAGAGAGAGAGAGACTCTACTACTTCTGGACAAGAGAGAGAGAGACTCTACTACTTCTGGACAAGAGAGAGAGAGAGAGACTCCACTACTTCTGGACAAGAGAGAGAGGGACTCCACTACTTCTGGACAAGAGAGAGAGGGACTCCACTACTTCTGGACAAGAGAGAGAGGGACTCCACTACTTCTGGACAAGAGAGAGAGGGACTCCACTACTTCTGGACAAGAGAGAGAGGGACTCCACTACTTCTGGACAAGAGAGAGAGAGACTCTACTACTTCTGGACAAGAGAGAGAGAGACTCTACTACTTCTGGACAAGAGAGAGAGAGAGAGACTCCACTACTTCTGGACAAGAGAGAGAGGGACTCCACTACTTCTGGACAAGAGAGAGAGGGACTCCGCTACTTCTGGACAAGAGAGAGAGGGACTCCACTACTTCTGGACAAGAGAGAGAGGGACTCCACTACTTCTGGACAAGAGAGAGAGGGACTCCACTACTTCTGGACAAGAGAGAGAGGGACTCCACTACTTCTGGACAAGAGAGAGAGGGACTCCACTACTTCTGGACAAGAGAGAGAGAGACTCTACTACTTCTGGACAAGAGAGAGAGGGACTCCACTACTTCTGGACAAGGGAGAGAGAGACTCTACTACTTCTGGACAAGAGAGAGAGGGACTCCACTACTTCTGGACAAGAGAGAGAGAGAGAGACTCCACTACTTCTGGACAAGAGAGAGAGAGAGAGACTCTACTACTTCTGGACAAGAGAGAGAGGGACTCCACTACTTCTGGACAAGGGAGAGAGAGACTCTACTACTTCTGGACAAGAGAGAGAGGGACTCCACTACTTCTGGACAAGAGAGAGAGAGAGAGACTCCACTACTTCTGGACAAGAGAGAGAGGGACTCCACTACTTCTGGACAAGAGAGAGAGAGAGACTCTACTACTTCTGGACAAGAGAGAGAGGGACTCCACTACTTCTGGACAAGGGAGAGAGAGACTCCACTACTTCTGGACAAGAGAGAGAGGGACTCCACTACTTCTGGACAAGAGAGAGAGAGACTCCACTACTTCTGGACAAGAGAGAGAGACTCCACTACTTCTGGACAAGAGAGAGAGAGACTCCACTACTTCTGGACAAGAGAGAGAGAGAGACTCTACTACTTCAGGACAAGAGAGAGAGAGACTCCACTACTTCTGGACAAGAGAGAGAGAGAGACTCCACTACTTCTGGACAAGAGAGAGAGAGAGGGACTCCACTACTTCTGGACAAGAGAGAGAGAGAGAGACTCCACTACTTCTGGACAAGAGAGAGAGAGACTCCACTACTTCTGGACAAGAGAGAGAGAGAGACTCCACTACTTCTGGACAAGAGAGAGAGAGAGAGACTCCACTACTTCTGGACAAGTGAGAGAGAGACTCCACTACTTATGGACAAGAGAGAGAGAGAGACTCCACTACTTCTGGACAAGAGAGAGAGAGAGGGACTCCACTACTTCTGGACAAGAGAGAGAGAGACTCCACTACTTCTGGACAAGAGAGAGAGAGAGACTCCACTACTTCTGGACAAGAGAGAGAGAGAGACTCCACTACTTCTGGACAAGAGAGAGAGAGAGACTCCACTACTTCTGGACAAGAGAGAGAGAGAGAGACTCTACTACTTCTGGACAAGAGAGAGAGAGAGACTCCACTACTTCTGGACAAGAGAGAGAGAGAGGGACTCCACTACTTATGGACAAGAGAGAGAGAGACTCCACTACTTCTGGACAAGAGAGAGAGAGACTCCACTACTTCTGGACAAGAGAGAGAGAGAGACTCCACTACTTCTGGACAAGAGAGAGAGAGAGACTCCTCTACTTCTGGACAAGAGAGAGAGAGAGAGAGACTCTACTACTTCTGGACAAGAGAGAGAGAGACTCCACTACTTCTGGACATGAGAGAGAGAGAGACTCCACTACTTCTGGACAAGAGAGAGAGAGAGACTCCACTACTTCTGGACAAGAGAGAGAGAGACTCTACTACTTCTGGACAAGAGAGAGAGAGACTCCACTACTTCTGGACAAGAGAGAGACAGACTCCACTACTTCTGGACAAAAGAGAGAGAGAGGGACTCCACTACTTCTGGACAAGAGAGAGAGAGACTCCACTACTTCTGGACAAGAGAGAGAGAGAGAGACTCTACTACTTCTGGACAAGAGAGAGAGAGAGAGACTCCACTACTTCTGGACATGAGAGAGAGAGAGAGACTCCACTACTTCTGGACAAGAGAGAGAGAGAGAGACTCCACTACTTCTGGACAATAGAGAGAGAGAGAGACTCTACTACTTCTGGACAAGAGAGCGAGAGAGAGAGACTCCACTACTTCTGGACAAGAGAGAGACAGACTCCACTACTTCTGGACAAGAGAGAGAGAGACTCTACTACTTCTGGACAAGAGAGAGAGAGACTCCACTACTTCTGGACAAGAGAGAGAGAGACTCCACTACTTCTGGACAAGAGAGAGAGAGAGAGGGACTCCACTACTTCTGGACAAGAGAGAGAGAGACTCCACTACTTCTGGACAAGAGAGAGAGAGAGACTCCACTACTTCTGGACATGAGAGAGAGAGAGAGACTCCACTACTTCTGGACAAGAGAGAGAGAGAGACTCCACTACTTCTGGACAAGAGAGAGAGAGACTCTACTACTTCTGGACAAGAGAGCGAGAGAGAGAGACTCCACTACTTCTGGACAAGAGAGAGACAGACTCCACTACTTCTGGACAAGAGAGAGAGAGACTCTACTACTTCTGGATAAGAGAGAGAGACAGACTCCACTACTTCTGGACATGAGAGAGAGAGACTCCACTACTTCTGGACAAGAGAGAGAGAGACTCCACTACTTCTGGACAAAAGAGAGAGAGACTCCACTACTTCTGGACAAGAGAGAGAGACTCTACTACTTCTGGACAAGAGAGAGAGACTCTACTACTTCTGGACAAGAGAGAGAGAGACTCCACTACTTCTGGACAAGAGAGAGAGAGAGAGACTCCACTACTTCTGGACAAGAGAGAGAGAGAAACTCTACTACTTCTGGACAAGAGAGAGAGAGAGAGAGACTCTACTACTTCTGGACAAGAGAGAGAGAGAGACTCCACTACTTCTTGACAAGAGAGAGAGAGAGACTCTACTACTTCTGGACAAGAGAGAGAGAGACTCTACTACTTCTTGACAAGAGAGAGAGAGAGAGACTCTACTACTTCTGGACAAGAGAGAGAGAGAGAGACTCTACAGTAGTATATCAGGAAAGATATGATTAGCATTTAGGCGTAAATTAACAAAGATATATAGCAGGCGCATTTCGCGCGAAATGTACACGAGAGACAAGGGGAGTTAATCGGTCGTGCGACGGCGTGACCCCGGCGTGCGGCGGGCGCGTGACCCCTCGTCGGCTGCGGTCGGTGTGACCCCTCGGCGCTCCGCGTGCCTCGTGACCCTCGTGATCGGTGACGCGTAGTTGTTGTTTCATGTGTTTATTGTTGAGGAATGTCGGTGTTCAATGGTTGACTGATCGTCTCGTGATGTATCGCTTATTGTTGTTAAGAATGTGGACTAATGTATTGAAAGTGGTTAAAATGTTTATGACGTGGTGATGTATTTGTTGATGGTCATTGTTAGGAAAACCGCGTGGGGTATCGCTTATTGTTGTGAAGTTAATCGCTTATTGTTGTCAAGAATGTGGTATTTTAAATGATGACTGAAAATAATTAAAGGAGGTTATTTTAAATATTGGAAAACCATGTTCACAAACATCACATTTGTATTCCGGACGCATATGTACACTAACAACATGTCGCTTTATGTCTCGGCTCCGGTTGAAAGTTTTGGAGCACAGATGACAAGTGTTAGGCATCTATAGAAAATAAAATTGAAACATTGCAACTAAAGAATAACGAACAATAAAAATTACAAGGAAATAAAACCAGTAAATGTGATCAACGAGATTCACAAATTAGGTTACTAAAGTATCACACTATAATATTAAAGAAGAACTAAAATAACACTTACTTTTTTATGTGTTTGAAGACGCGAGACACATTACCCGTCAAAAGAGAGGTCTAGAAAAAAAAAATTTTCCGAACCACCTTCTTTTAGTAACCACTCTCCAAATTCTCTTCCGATTACAACAGAACTGATACGATGGATTGTCAAAGGACATGGTCACCTATCGGACTTTTGTCCCTCATATGCTATTTCAAAAGTTGTCTTTGTCAATTCAAAAGTTGTCTTCGTCAATTTAAAAGTCGGCATCTGTACGGCAGAAAACAAGGCGGGAAGGTCAGAAACCAAAGAGGGAAGGTCAGAAACCTAGGAGGCAAGGTCAGAAACCTAGGAGGCAAGGGCAGAAACCAAAGAGGCAAGGGCAGAAACCTAGGACGCAAGGGCAGAAACCTAGGAGGCAAGGGCAGAAACCTAAGAGGCAAGGGCAGAAACCTAAGACGCAAAGACAGAAACCTAGGAGGCAAGGTCAGAAACCTAGGAGGCAAGGGCAGAAACCTAGGAGGCAAGGGCAGAAACCTAGGAGACAAGTTTAAAAGTCGTCCACTGTACGGCAGAAAACAAGGCGGGAAGGTCAGAAACCAAGGAGGGAAGGTCAGAAACCTAGGAGGCAAGGTCAGAAACCTAGGAGGCAAGGGCAGAAACCAAAAAGGCAAGGGCAGAAACCTAGGAGGCAAGGGCAGAAACCTAAGAGGCAAGGGCAGAAACCTAAGAGGCAAAGACAGAAACCTAGGAGGCAAGGTCAGAAACCTAGGAGGCAAGGTCAGAAATCTAGGAGGCAAGGGCAGAAACCTAGACGGGCAAGGACAGAAACCTAGGAGGCAAGGGCAGAAACCTAGGAGGCAAGGGCAGAAACCTAGGAGGCAAGGGCAGAAACCTAAGAGGCAAGGACAGAAAACTAGGAAAATCGTAAATTTTCGGGGTCATGCCGTCGCACGACCGATTAACTCCCCTTGTCTCTCGTGTACATTTCGCGCGAAATGTGCCAGCTATATATCTTTGTTAATTTACGCGTAAATGCTAAACAGATCCTTCCTGATATACTACTCTCTACTACTTCTGGACAAGAGAGAGAGAGAGACTCTACTACTTCTTGACAAGAGAGAGAGAGACTCTACTACTTCTGGACAAGAGAGAGAGAGACTCCACTACTTCTGGACAAGAGAGAGAGAGAGAGACTCCACTACTTCTTGACAAGAGAGAGAGAGACTCTACTACTTCTAGACAAGAGAGAGAGAGACTCCACTACTTCTTGACAAGAGAGAGAGAGACTCCACTACTTCTTGACAAGAGAGAGAGACTCTACTACTTCTGGACATGAGAAGAGCCCGCTCGAGCCCTAGAGTCCATCACTTCTGGACATGAAAAGAGCCCGCTCGAGCCCTAGACTCTACTACTTCTGGACATGAGAAGAGCCCGCTCTAGCCCTAGACTCTACTACTTCTGGACATGAGAAGAGCCCTAGAGTCTACTTTTTTCTTCTACGTGGAATATCTTTCTCGCCGACTCCTTACGATGGTTGTCTCCATGCTCACAGAGTCCGACTAGCGACCTCTCTCTGTCAAAGCTTGTTGTAGATCTCGCTGACTCCTTACGATGGTTGTCTCGATGCTCACAGAGTCCGACTAGCGACCTCTCTCTGTCAAAGCTTGTTGTAGATCTCGCTGACTCCTTACGATGGTTGTCTCGATGCTCACAGAGTCCGACTAGCGACCTCTCTCTGTCAAAGCTTGTTGTAGATCTCGCTGACTCCTTACGATGGTTGTCTCGATGCTCACAGAGTCCGACTAGCGACCTCTCTCTGTCAAAGCTTGTTGTAGATCTCGCTGACTCCTTACGATGGTTGTCTCGATGCTCACAGAGTCCGACTAGCGACCTCTCTCTGTCAAAGCTTGTTGTAGATCTCGCTGACTCCTTACGATGGTTGTCTCGATGCTCACAGAGTCCGACTAGCGACCTCTCTCTGTCAAAGCTTGTTGTAGATCTCGCTGACTCCTTACGATGGTTGTCTCGATGCTCACAGAGTCCGACTAGCGACCTCTCTCTGTCAAAGCTTGTTGTAGATCTCGCTGACTCCTTACGATGGTTGTCTCGATGCTCACAGAGTCCGACTAGCGACCTCTCTCTGTCAAAGCTTGTTGTAGATCTCACTGACTCCTTACGATGGTTGTCTCGATGCTCACAGAGTCCGACTAGCGACCTCTCTCTGTCAAAGCTTGTTGTAGATCTCACTGACTCCTTACGATGGTTGTCTCGATGCTCATAGAGTCCGACTAGCGACCTCTCTCTGTCAAAGCTTGTTGTAGATCTCACTGACTCCTTACGATGGTTGTCTCGATGCTCACAGAGTCCGACTAGCGACCTCTCTCTGTCAAAGCTTGTTGTAGATCTCACTGACTCCTTACGATGGTTGTCTCCATGCTCACAGAGTCCGACTAGCGACCTCTCTCTGTCAAAGCTTGTTGTAGATCTCACTGACTCCTTACGATGGTTGTCTCGATGCTCACAGAGTCCGACTAGCGACCTCTCTCTGTCAAAGCTTGTTGTAGATCTCGCTGACTCCTTACGATGGTTGTCTCGATGCTCACAGAGTCCGACTAGCGACCTCTCTCTGTCAAAGCTTGTTGTAGATCTCGCTGACTCCTTACGATGGTTGTCTCGATGCTCACAGAGTCCGACTAGCGACCTCTCTCTGTCAAAGCTTGTTGTAGATCTCGCTGACTCCTTACGATGGTTGTCTCGATGCTCACAGAGTCCGACTAGCGACCTCTCTCTGTCAAAGCTTGTTGTAGATCTCGCTGACTCCTTACGATGGTTGTCTCGATGCTCACAGAGTCCGACTAGCGACCTCTCTCTGTCAAAGCTTGTTGTAGATCTCGCTGACTCCTTACGATGGTTGTCTCGATGCTCACAGAGTCCGACTAGCGACCTCTCTCTGTCAAAGCTTGTTGTAGATCTCGCTGACTCCTTACGATGGTTGTCTCGATGCTCACAGAGTCCGACTAGCGACCTCTCTCTGTCAAAGCTTGTTGTAGATCTCGCTGACTCCTTACGATGGTTGTCTCGATGCTCACAGAGTCCGACTAGCGACCTCTCTCTGTCAAAGCTTGTTGTAGATCTCACTGACTCCTTACGATGGTTGTCTCGATGCTCACAGAGTCCGACTAGCGACCTCTCTCTGTCAAAGCTTGTTGTAGATCTCACTGACTCCTTACGATGGTTGTCTCGATGCTCATAGAGTCCGACTAGCGACCTCTCTCTGTCAAAGCTTGTTGTAGATCTCACTGACTCCTTACGATGGTTGTCTCGATGCTCACAGAGTCCGACTAGCGACCTCTCTCTGTCAAAGCTTGTTGTAGATCTCACTGACTCCTTACGATGGTTGTCTCCATGCTCACAGAGTCCGACTAGCGACCTCTCTCTGTCAAAGCTTGTTGTAGATCTCACTGACTCCTTACGATGGTTGTCTCGATGCTCACAGAGTCCGACTAGCGACCTCTCTCTGTCAAAGCTTGTTGTAGATCTCGCTGACTCCTTACGATGGTTGTCTCGATGCTCACAGAGTCCGACTAGCGACCTCTCTCTGTCAAAGCTTGTTGTAGATCTCACTGACTCCTTACGATGGTTGTCTCGACGCTCACAGAGTCCGACTAGCGACCTCTCTCTTTCAGAGCTTGTTCTAGATCTCGCTGACTCCTGGTTTAATCCTTAAATCGAATTGAGTGATGGTGACTAGATGTGTGTGGCGGTGACTAGATGCAACTAGATGTGACTTGATGTGACTAAATGTGGCTAAATGAGACTAGATGTGAGTGACTAGATGTAACTAGATGTGACTTGATGTGACTAGATGTGTGTGATGGTGACTAGATGTGTGTGATGGTGACTAGATGTGACTAAATGAGACTAAATGTGTGTGATGGTGACTAGATGTGTGTGATGGTGACTAGATGTGACTAAATGAGGCTAGATGTGAGTGATGGTGACTAGACGTGTGTGATGGTTACTAGATGTGACTTGATGTGACTAGATGTGTGTGATGGTGACTAGATGTAACTAGATGTGACTTGATGTGACTAGATGTGACTAAATGAGAATAGATGTGAGTGATGGTGACTAGATGTGTGTGATGGTGACTAGATGTAACTAGATGTGACTTTATATGACTAGATGTGACTAAATGAGACTAGATGTGAGTGATAGTGACTAGGTGTAACTAGATGTGACTTGATGTGACTAGATGTGATTTGATGTGACTAGATGTGATTTGATGTGACTAGATGTGAGTGATGGTGACTAGATGTGAGTAATGGTGACTAGATATGACTAGATATGAGTGATGGTGACGAGATTAACTGATTGTGAGTGATTGTGACTGATGATGACTAGATGTTACTAGATGTGATTGATGGTGACTAGATTTGATTAGCTGTGAATAGATGTTGGTGACTGGATGTGACTGATGGTAACTAGATATTACTAGATGTGGATAATGGTGACTAGATACGACTTATTGTGAGTAGATCTGACTAGATGGTGCTGATGGTGACTAGATAGGACTGAAGGTGATTTGATGTGGCTGATTTTGAGTAGATGTGACTAGATGGGTCTGAGGGTGACTAGATGTGACTAGATGTGGATAGATGTTGGTGACTAGATGTGACTGATGGTAACTAGATGTTACTAGATGTGGCTGATGGTGACTAGAAGCGACTTATTGTGAGTTGATGTGGCTGATGGTGACTAGATGTGGCTGATTGTAGCTAGATGTTACTAGATGTGGCTGATGGTGACTAGATGTGGCTGATGGTGATTTGATAGTACTGATGGTGACTAGATGTGGCTGATGGTGATTTGATAGTACTGATGGTGACTAGATGTGGTTCATGGTGATTTGATAGTACTGATGGTGACTAGATGTGGCTGATGGTGATTTGATAGTACTGATGGTGAGTAGATGTGGCTGATTGTAACTAGATGTTACTAGATGTGGCTGATGGTGACTAGATGTGGCTGATTGTAACTAGATGTTACTAGATGTGGCTGATGGTGAATAGAAGCGACTTATTGTGACTAGATGTGGCTGATTGTAACTAAATGTTACTATATGTGGCTGATGGTGACTAGAAGCGACTTTTGGGACTAGATGTGGCTGATTGTAACTAGATGTTACTAGATGTGGCTGATGGTGACTAGAAGCGACTTATTGTGACTAGATGTGGCTGATTGTAACTAGATGTTACTAGATGTGGCTGATGGTGACCAGAAGCGACTTATTGTGAGTAGATGTGGCTGATTGTGAGTAGGCGTGACTAGATGTGACTGATTGTGAGTAGGTGTGACTAGATGTGACTGATTGCGAATAGGTGTCACTGGATGTGACTGATTGTGAGTAGATGTGACTGATGGTAACCAGATGTTACTAGATGTGGCTGATGGTGACTAGATGTGACTCATTGTAACTAGATGTTACTAGATGTGGTTGATGGTGACTAGAAGCGACTTATTGTGAGTAGATGTTGCTGATTGTAACTAGATGTTACTAGATATGACTGATTGTAACTAGATGTTACTAGATGTGGTTGATGGTGACTAGAAGCGACTTATTGTGAGTAGATGTGGCTGATTGTGAGTAGATGTGGCTGATTATAACTAGATGTTACTAGATGTGGCTGATAGTGACTAGATGTGGCTCATTGTAACTAGATGTTACTATCTGTGGCTCATGGTGACTAGATGTGGCTGATTGTAACTAGATGTTACTAGATGTGGCTGATGGTAACTAGATGTTACTAGATGTGGCTGATGGTGACTAGATGTGACTTATTGTGAGAAGATGTGACTGATGGTAACTAGATGTTACTAGCTGTGGCTGATGGTGACTAGATGTGGCTGATTGTAACTAGATGTTACTAGATGTGGCTGATGGTGACTAGATGTGGCTGATTGTAACTAGATGTTACTAGATGTGGCTGATGGTGACTAGAAGCGACTTATTGTGAGTAGATGTGGCTGATTGTGAGTAGGCGTGACTAGATGTGGCTGATTGCGAGTAGGTGTGACTAGATGTGACTGTGAGTAGGTGTGACTAGATGTGACTGATTGTGAGTAGATGTGGCTGATGGTGACTAGAAGCGACCTATTGTTAGTAGATGTGGCTGATTGTGAATAGGTGTGACTAGATGTGACTGATTGTGAGTAGGTGTGACTAGATGTGACTGATTGTGAGTAGGTGTGACTAGATGTGACTGATTGTGAATAGGTGTGACTAGATGTGACTGATTGTGAGTAGATGTGGCTGATGGTGACTAGGTGTGACTGATTGTAACTAGATGTTACTAGATGTGGTTGATGGTTACTAGAAGCGACTTATTGTGAGTAGATGTGACTGATGGTAACTAGATGTTACTAGCTGTGGCTGATGGTGACTAGATGTGGCTGATTGTAACTAGATTTTACTAGATGTGACTGATTGTAACTAGATGTTACTAGATGTGACTGATGGTGACTAGATGTGACTGAATGTAACTAGATGTGGCTGATGGTGACTAGAAGCGACTTATTGTGAGTAGATGTGACTGATGGTAACTAGATGTTACTAGATGTGGCTGATGGTGACTAGAAGCGACTTATTGTGACTAGATGTGGCTGATTGTAACTAGATGTTACTAGCTGTGGCTGATGGTGACTAGAAGCGACTTATTGTGAGTAGATGTGGCTGATTGTGAGTAGGCGTGACTAGATGTGGCTGATTGTGAGTAGGTGTGACTAGATGTGATTGATTGTGAGTAGGTGTGACTAGATGTGACTGATTGTGAGTAGATGTGACTGATTGTAACTAGATGTTACTAGATGTGGCTGATGGTGAATAGAAGCGACTTATTGTGAGTAGATGTGACTGATGGTGACTAGAAGCGACTTATTGTGAGTAGATGTGGCTGATGGTGACTAGAAGCGACTTATTGTGAGTAGATGTGGCTGATTGTAACTAGATGTTACTAGATGTTGCCTGATGGTGACTAGAAACGACTTATTGTGAGTAGATGTGGCTGATTGTAACTAGATGTTACTAGATGTGGCTGATGTTGACTAGAAGCGACTTATTGTGAGTAGATGTGGCTGATTGTAACTAGATGTTACTAGATGTGGCTGATGTTGACTAGAAGCGACTTATTGTGAGTAGATGTGGCTGATTGTGAGTAGGCGTGACTAGATGTGGCTGATTGTGAGTAGGTGTGACTAGATGTGATTGATTGTGAGTAGGTGTGACTAGATGTGACTGATTGTGAGTAGATGTGACTGATTGTAACTAGATGTGGCTGATGGTAACTAGAAGCGACTTATTGTGAGTAGATGTGACTGATTGTGGCTAGGTGTGACTAGATGTGACTGATTGTGAGTAAATGTGCCTGATGGTAACTAGATGTGGCAGATGGTGATTAGATGTGACTGATTGCAACTAGATGTTACTAGATGTGGTTGATGGTGACTAGAAGCCACTTATTGTGACTAGATGTGACTGATTGTGAGTAGATGTGGCTGATTGTGAGTAGGTGTGACTAGATGGGCTGAAGGTGAATTGATAGTACTGATGGTGACTAGATGTGGCTGATGGTGAGTAGATGTGATTGATGTGACTAGATATGGTTGATGTTGACTAGATAAGACTGGTGGTTTTGTTGATGTAACTGGTGATGACTAAATGTGAATGATGGTGATTAGATGTTGCCAAATGGTGACTAGATTTGACTGATTGTTACTTGATGTGACTAGATGGGACTGATAGTGACTAGATATGACTGATGGTGACTAGATGTGGCTGATGATGACTAGATGTGACTGATGGTGACTACATTTGATTAGATGTGGCTGATTGCAAATAGATATGACTGATGGTGACTAGATGTAGCTGATAGTGACTTGATGTGGCTGATGGTGACTAGATGTGACAAGATATGACCAATGGTGGCTAGATGTGTGCTAAATATGACTGATGATGACTAGATGTGACTAGATAAGTGTTGTCAATGCCTTGCCTTGGTCTAGGTGAAGGTGACAAACATGAAAGTGCCGGAGATGACCCCAATCGTCACATCTGTAGGCGGACAAGAAGTCACATTTGTTCAGTGTGGTCTCAACGTCAGCACACCCTACATAGTGACTCTAACAAGTGTCGGCCCTGACGCTGACACAGGACACAGCGTCACCGGCGTCATGTGGACCACACATCAAGTACCGCCACCACCACCCCCACCACAGTAGGTCACAAGAGTGAGACAAACAACAAAATGTACAAAACAATAACAACTAGGACACAAATAGTAAATAATAACAGCAACACTCTAAATATATAACAATAACACAAATAGTAAATAATAACAGCAACACTCTAAATATATAACAATAACACAAATAGTAAATAATAACAGCAACACTCTAAATATATAACAATAACACAAATAGTAAATAATAACAGCGACACTCTAAATATATAACAATAACACAAATAGTAAATAATAACAGCAACACTCTAAATATGTAACAATAACACAAATAGTAAATAATAATAGCAACACTCTAAATATATATAACAATAACACAAATAGTAAATAATAACAACAACACTCTAAATATATAATAATAACAACTAGGACACAAATAGTAAATAATAACAGCAACACCCTAAATATATAACAATAACAACAAACGAAAGCACTCTACAGCAAAAAGTAACAAAAGGCTACAGGAAAAAAAAACTAGCAAACTGTAGCAAATAATAACAACAAGGTACACTATATTACAACAAGGAACAAGCTACATTAGATTTTAACATGAACAACAAAAAGCTACAGTAAGTAATAATAATATATTACTGTAAATAACAGTTACAATCAAATGCAGCAAACATAGTAACAAGGTACAGGACATAATACAAAAAATGGCAGCAAATAATTATAGTAACAACAAATAAGTAAAACACAGAGCTACAACAAATAATTATAGTAACAACAAATAAGTAAAACACAGAGCTACAACAAATAATTATAGTAACAACAAATAAGTAAAACACAGAGCTACAACAAATAATTATAGTAACAATCAATAAGTAAAACACAGAGCTACAACAAATAATTATAGTTACAATAAATAGATTTTAAAAAAAGAATTAACAAAAAAATTATAACACAGAGCAGCAACAAATAATTATGACAGGGAGTTACAGGTAATAATTATAACAAGAAACTGCAGCAAATAATTTTAACAAGAAGCTGCAGCAAATAATTATAACAAGAAACAACAACAGAGCAAGTAGAAGCTAGTAACAAATATTAGCAACAACAAGCTAGTAACAAATATTAGCAACAACAACAAGCTAGTAACAAATATTAGCAACAACAAGCTTGTAACAAATATTAGCAACAACAAGCTAGTAACAAATATTAGAATCAACAACAAGCCAGTAACAAATATTAGAATCAACAACAAGCTAGTAACAAATATTAGAATCAACAACAAGCTAGTAACAAATATTAGAATCAACAACAAGCCAGTAACAAATATTAGAATCAACAACAAGCCAGTAACAAATATTAGAATCAACAACAAGCCAGTAACAAATATTAGCATCAACAACAAGCTAGTAACAAATATTAGCATCAACAAGCTGGTAACAAATATTAGCAACAACAACAAGCTAGTAACAAACATTAGCATCAACAACAAGCTAGTAACAAATATTAGCATCAACAACAAGCCAGTAACAAACATTAGCATCAACAACAAGCTAGTAACAAATATTAGCATCAACAACAAGCCAGTAACAAATATTAGCATCAACAACAAGCCAGTAACAAATATTAGCAACAACAAGAAGCTATTAACAAATATTAGCATCAACAACAAGCCAGTAACAAATATTAGCAACAACAACAAGCCAGTAACAAACATTAGCAACAACAACAAGCTAGTAACAAATATTAGCATCAACAACAAGCCAGTAACAAATATTAGCAACAACAACAAGCCAGTAACAAATATTAGCATCAACAACAAGCTAGTAACAAATATTAGCAACAACAACAAGCCAGTAACAAATATTAGCAACAACAACAAGCCAGTAACAAATATTAGCATCAACAGCAAGCTAGTAACAAATATTAGCATCAACAACAAGCCAGTAACAAATATTAGCATCAACAACAAGCCAGTAACAAATATTAGCAACAACAACAAGCTAGTAACAAATATTAGCATCAACAACAAGCCAGTAACAAATATTAGCAACAACAACAAGCTAGTAACAAACATTAGCATCAACAACAAGCTAGTAACAAATATTAGCATCAACAACAAGCTAGTAACAAATATTAGCATCAACAACAAGCCAGTAACAAATATTAGCAACAACAACAAGCTAGTAACAAATATTAGCATCAACAACAAGCCAGTAACAAATATTAGCAACAACAACAAGCTAGTAACAAACATTAGCATCAACAACAAGCTAGTAACAAATATTAGCATCAACAACAAGCTAGTAACAAATATTAGCAACAACAACAAGCTAGTAACAAATATTAGCAACAACAACAAGCTAGTAACAAATATTAGCATCAACAACAAGCTAGTAACAAATATTAGCAACAACAACAAGCCAGTAACAAACATTAGCATCAACAACAAGCTAGTAACAAATATTAGCATCAACAACAAGCCAGTAACAAACATTAGCATCAACAACAAGCTAGTAACAAATATTAGTAACAACAACAAGCTAGTAACAACTGTTAGCATCAACAACAAGCCAGTAACAAATATTAGCATCAACAACAAGCTATAGTCCGTTCAGAAATTCATAATCACACCTGAATTAGTTTTGCGTGATAACCGCTTGTTATTTTAGTTTCAAAATTTGCATGCAATCTTAGAATATTGATGACGCAAAGATTTTGGTATTTTTTTTTCCACAAACACAACAGATTTTGCACATCAGCGAATTCCTTTGATCTTTTATGACGATATCACACAAGTTGATTCAAATTTTAGAGTTTACAGTAATCGTGTTAAATTTTCCAATATACTGGAATTCTTGTCAGAGACGTATCTACATAGTGCTTAATTGTGGTTGTGTTTCGTTATGTGTATTTGCAAACATGAATTTAATTGGTTACAATTGCTGATATAGTAAAACAGTAACCTTTTGCATAGTTATAAATTTGCATTTCAAACTCATTGTAATTTAGATATAAATGTTGGTATTTAAAGTCAACAAATTGTCTACTGAGTCTTCACAAAATTAATAAAGATACGCCTTCCCTTCGGTAATTAATGCACAGGCCGTGGTGCATCATGTCGTTGAATCACAATTCAGTTTTGTGCGCGGGATTTTCCTGAAGTTAGTGTTTCTGCAATAGCCAAACTATTTTACGTCAACGACCGCACCAAATTAATGTATATATCCTAAAATGGTGTCAAATTCGAACAGGGTGAATTTAATATAGCCTAAAGAAGGAAACTTTTAAACTAGATCAAATTTTTCATAACAAAAAATATTTATATAACGTCATCAATATTCTAAGATTGCATGCAAATTTTGAAACCAAAATAACAAGCGGTTATCACGCAATACTAATTCAGGTGTGATTATGAATTTCTGAACGGACTATAGTAACAAATATTAGCATCAACAACAAGCTAGTAACAAATATTAGCATCAACAACAAGCCAGTAACAAATATTAGCATCAACAACAAGCTGGTAACAAATATTAGCATCAACAACAAGCTAGTAACAAATATTAGCATCAACAACAAGCTAGTAACAAATATTAGCATCAACAACAAGCTGGTAACAAATATTAGCATCAACAACAAGCTAGTAACAAATATTAGCATCAACAACAAGCTAGTAACAAATATTAGCATCGACAACAAGCTAGTAACAAATATTAGCATCAACAACAAGCTAGTAACAAATATTAGCATCAACAACAAGCTAGTAACAAATATTAGCATCAACAACAAGCTGGTAACAAATATTAGCATCAACAACAAGCTAGTAACAAATATTAGCATCAACAACAAGCTGGTAACAAATATTAGCATCAACAACAAGCTGGTAACAAATATTAGCATCAACAACAAGCTGGTAACAAATATTAGCATCAACAACAAGCTAGTAACAAATATTAGCATCGACAACAAACTAGTAACAAATATTAGCATCAACAACAAGCTGGTAACAAATATTAGCATCGACAACAAACTAGTAACAAATATTAGCATCAACAACAAGCTAGTAACAAATATTAGCATCGACAACAAACTAGTAACAAATATTAGCATCAACAACAAGCTGGTAACAAATATTAGCATCAACAACAAGCTAGTAACAAATATTAGCATCGACAACAAGCTTAGTAACAAATATTAGCATCAACAACAAGCTAGTAACAAATATTAGCATCAACAACAAGCTGGTAACAAATATTAGCATCAACAACAAGCTAGTAACAAATATTAGAATCAACAACAAGCTAGTAACAAATATTAGCATCGACAACAAGCTAGTAACAAATATTAGCAACAACAAGCTAGTAACAACTGTTAGCATCAACAACAAGCTAGTAACAAATATTAGCATCAACAACAAGCTAGTAACAAATATTGGCATCAACAACAAGCTGGTAACAAATATTAGCATCAACAACAAGCTAGTAACAAATATTAGCATCAACAACAAGCTAGTAACAAATATTAGAATCAACAACAAGCCAGTAACAAACATTAGCATCAACAACAAGCTAGTAACAAATATTAGCATCAACAACAAGCTGGTAACAAATATTAGCATCAACAACAAGCTAGTAACAAATATTAGCATCAACAACAAGCTAGTAACAAATATTAGAATCAACAACAAGCCAGTAACAAACATTAGCATCAACAACAAGCTAGTAACAAATATTAGCATCAACAACAAGCTGGTAACAAATATTAGCATCAACAACAAGCTAGTAACAAATATTAGCATCAACAACAAGCTGGTAACAAATATTAGCATCAACAACAAGCTAGTAACAAATATTAGCATCAACAACAAGCTGGTAACAAATATTAGCATCAACAACAAGCTGGTAACAAATATTAGCATCAACAACAAGCTGGTAACAAATATTAGCATCAACAACAAGCTGGTAACAAATATTAGCATCAACAACAAGCTAGTAACAAATATTAGCATCAACAACAAGCTGGTAACAAATATTAGCATCAACAACAAGCTGGTAACAAATATTAGCATCAACAACAAGCTGGTAACAAATATTAGCATCAACAACAAGCTAGTAACAAATATTAGCATCGACAACAAACTAGTAACAAATATTAGCATCAACAACAAGCTGGTAACAAATATTAGCATCGACAACAAACTAGTAACAAATATTAGCATCAACAACAAGCTAGTAACAAATATTAGCATCGACAACAAACTAGTAACAAATATTAGCATCAACAACAAGCTGGTAACAAATATTAGCATCAACAACAAGCTAGTAACAAATATTAGCATCGACAACAAGCTTAGTAACAAATATTAGCATCAACAACAAGCTAGTAACAAATATTAGCATCAACAACAAGCTGGTAACAAATATTAGCATCAACAACAAGCTAGTAACAAATATTAGAATCAACAACAAGCTAGTAACAAATATTAGCATCGACAACAAGCTAGTAACAAATATTAGCAACAACAAGCTAGTAACAACTGTTAGCATCAACAACAAGCTAGTAACAAATATTAGCATCAACAACAAGCTAGTAACAAATATTGGCATCAACAACAAGCTGGTAACAAATATTAGCATCAACAACAAGCTAGTAACAAATATTAGCATCAACAACAAGCTAGTAACAAATATTAGAATCAACAACAAGCCAGTAACAAACATTAGCATCAACAACAAGCTAGTAACAAATATTAGCATCAACAACAAGCTGGTAACAAATATTAGCATCAACAACAAGCTAGTAACAAATATTAGCATCAACAACAAGCTAGTAACAAATATTAGAATCAACAACAAGCCAGTAACAAACATTAGCATCAACAACAAGCTAGTAACAAATATTAGCATCAACAACAAGCTGGTAACAAATATTAGCATCAACAACAAGCTAGTAACAAATATTAGCATCAACAACAAGCTGGTAACAAATATTAGCATCAACAACAAGCTAGTAACAAATATTAGCATCAACAACAAGCTGGTAACAAATATTAGCATCAACAACAAGCTAGTAACAAATATTAGCATCAACAACAAGCTGGTAACAAATATTAGCATCAACAACAAGCTAGTAACAAATATTAGAATCAACAACAAGCCAGTAACAAACATTAGCATCAACAACAAGCTAGTAACAAATATTAGCATCAACAACAAGCTGGTAACAAACATTAGCATCAACAACAAGCTAGTAACAAATATTAGCATCAACAACAAGCTGGTAACAAATATTAGCATCAACAACAAGCCAGTAACAAATATTAGCATCAACAACAAGCCAGTAACAAATATTAGCATCAACAACAAGCCAGTAACAAATATTAGCATCAACAACAAGCTGGTAACAAACATTAGCATCAACAACAAGCTAGTAACAAATGTTAGCAACAAAAACAAGGTAGTAACAAATATTAGCATCAACAACAAGCTGGTAACAAATATTAGCATCAACAACAAGCTAGTAACAAACATTAGCATCAACAACAAGCCAGTAACAAATATTAGCATCAACAACAAGCTGGTAACAAACATTAGCATCAACAACAAGCTAGTAACAAATATTAGCAACAACAACAAGCTGGTAACAAACATTAGCATCAACAACAAGCTAGTAACAAATGTTAGCAACAAAAACAAGCTGGTAACAAACATTAGCATCAACAACAAGCTAGTAACAAATGTTAGCAAAAAAACAAGGTAGTAACAAATATTAGCATCAACAACAAGCTAGTAACAAATATTAGCATCAACAACAAGCTGGTAACAAATATTAGCATCAACAACAAGCTAGTAACAAATATTAGCATCAACAACAAGCTGGTAACAATAATTAGCATCAACAACAAGCTGGTAACAAATATTAGCATCAACAACAAGCTGGTAACAAATATTAGCATCAACAACAAGCTAGTAACAAATATTAGCATCGACAACAAACTAGTAACAAATATTAGCATCAACAACAAGCTGGTAACAAATATTAGCATCGACAACAAACTAGTAACAAATATTAGCATCAACAACAAGCTAGTAACAAATATTAGCATCGACAACAAACTAGTAACAAATATTAGCATCAACAACAAGCTGGTAACAAATATTAGCATCAACAACAAGCTAGTAACAAATATTAGCATCGACAACAAGCTTAGTAACAAATATTAGCATCAACAACAAGCTAGTAACAAATATTAGCATCAACAACAAGCTGGTAACAAATATTAGCATCAACAACAAGCTAGTAACAAATATTAGAATCAACAACAAGCTAGTAACAAATATTAGCATCGACAACAAGCTAGTAACAAATATTAGCAACAACAAGCTAGTAACAACTGTTAGCATCAACAACAAGCTAGTAACAAATATTAGCATCAACAACAAGCTAGTAACAAATATTAGCATCAACAACAAGCTGGTAACAAATATTAGCATCAACAACAAGCTAGTAACAAATATTAGCATCAACAACAAGCTAGTAACAAATATTAGAATCAACAACAAGCCAGTAACAAACATTAGCATCAACAACAAGCTAGTAACAAATATTAGCATCAACAACAAGCTGGTAACAAATATTAGCATCAACAACAAGCTAGTAACAAATATTAGCATCAACAACAAGCTAGTAACAAATATTAGAATCAACAACAAGCCAGTAACAAACATTAGCATCAACAACAAGCTAGTAACAAATATTAGCATCAACAACAAGCTGGTAACAAATATTAGCATCAACAACAAGCTAGTAACAAATATTAGCATCAACAACAAGCTGGTAACAAATATTAGCATCAACAACAAGCTAGTAACAAATATTAGCATCAACAACAAGCTGGTAACAAATATTAGCATCAACAACAAGCTAGTAACAAATATTAGCATCAACAACAAGCTGGTAACAAATATTAGCATCAACAACAAGCTAGTAACAAATATTAGAATCAACAACAAGCCAGTAACAAACATTAGCATCAACAACAAGCTAGTAACAATATTAGCATCAACAACAAGCTGGTAACAAACATTAGCATCAACAACAAGCTAGTAACAAATATTAGCATCAACAACAAGCTGGTAACAAATATTAGCATCAACAACAAGCCAGTAACAAATATTAGCATCAACAACAAGCCAGTAACAAATATTAGCATCAACAACAAGCCAGTAACAAATATTAGCATCAACAACAAGCTGGTAACAAACATTAGCATCAACAACAAGCTAGTAACAAATGTTAGCAACAAAAACAAGGTAGTAACAAATATTAGCATCAACAACAAGCTGGTAACAAATATTAGCATCAACAACAAGCTGGTAACAAACATTAGCATCAACAACAAGCCAGTAACAAATATTAGCATCAACAACAAGCTGGTAACAAACATTAGCATCAACAACAAGCTAGTAACAAATATTAGCAACAACAACAAGCTGGTAACAAACATTAGCATCAACAACAAGCTAGTAACAAATGTTAGCAACAAAAACAAGCTGGTAACAAACATTAGCATCAACAACAAGCTAGTAACAAATGTTAGCAACAAAACAAGGTAGTAACAAATATTAGCATCAACAACAAGCTAGTAACAAATATTAGCATCAACAACAAGCCAGTAACAAACATTAGCATCAACAACAAGCCAGTAACAAATATTAGCATCAACAACAAGCTGGTAACAAACATTAGCATCAACAACAAGCTAGTAACAAATGTTAGCAACAAAAACAAGGTAGTAACAAATGTTAGCATCAAAAACAAGCTAGTAACAAATATTAGCAACAACAACAAGCTAGTAACAAATATTAGCAACAACAACAACCTGGTAACAAATATTAGCATCAACAACAAGCTGGTAACAAATATTAACATCACCAACAAGCCAGTAACAAATATTAGCATCACCAACAAACCAGTAACAATTATTAGCATCACCAACAAACCAGTAACAAATATTAACATCACCAACAAGCTAGCAACAAATATTAGCATCAACAACAAACCAGTAACAAATATTAGCAACAACAAGCTAGTAACAAATATTAGCAACAACAAGCTAGTAACAAATATTAGCATCAACAACAAGCTAGTAACAAATATTAGCATCAACAACAAGCCAGTAACAAATATTAGAATCAACAACAAGCCAGTAACAAATATTAGAATCAACAACAAGCTAGTAACAAATATTAGCATCAACAACAAGCTAGTAACAAATATTAGCAACAACAAGCTAGTAACAAATATTAGCATCAACAACAAGCCAGTAACAAATATTAGAATCAACAACAAGCCAGTAAGAAATATTAGCATCAACAACAAGCCAGTAAGAAATATTAGCATCAACAACAAGCCAGTAACAATATTAGCAACAACAAGCTAGTAACAAATATTAGCATCAACAACAAGCCAGTAACAAATATTAGCATCAACAACAAGCCAGTAACAAATATTAGCATCAACAACAAGCTAGTAACAAATATTAGCATCAACAACAAGCTAGTAACAAATATTAGGAAAAAAAAGAAGCTGCATTAAATGTAAACATCAAGCCTCTACAGATAAATGTAGGTATACGTATAGGTTTAACATTAAACAACAGGTCACCTCTAAATTAAACAACAGGTCATCTCTCTAGCCTATTGTTAACATTAAACAACAGGTCATCTCTCTAGCCTATTGTTAACATTAAACAACAGGTCATCTCTCTAGCCTATTGTTAACATTAAACAACAGATCATCTCTCTAGTCTATTGTTAACATTAAACAACAGGTCATCTCTCTAGTCTATTGTTAACATTAAACAACAGATCATCTCTCTAGCCTATTGTTAACATTAAACAACAGGTCATCTCTCTAGCCTATTGTTAACATTAAACTAAAGGTTATCTCTCTAGTCTATTGTTAACATTAAACACAGATCATCTCTCTAGTCTATTGTTAACATTAAACAACAGATCATCTCTCTAGTCTATTGTTAACATTAAACAAAAGGTTATCTCTGTAGCCTATTGTTAACAATAAACAAAAGGTTATCTCTCTAGGCTATTGTTAACATTAAACAACAGGTCATCTCTCTAGCCTATTGTTAACATTAAACAACAGATCATTTCTCTAGTCTATTGTTAACATTAAACAACAGATCATTTCTCTAGTCTATTGTTAACATTAAACAACAGATCATTTCTCTAGTCTATTGTTAACATTAAACAGAAAGTTATCTCTCTAGTCTATTTTTAACATTAAACAGAAAGTTATCTCTCTAGTCTATTTTTAACATTAAACAACGATGTATCCCAGACTGTTCTATAGAGTTCGTATACGAGCGTCGGGAGTCTTCCCGTGGATTTTTTATATCTCGAGAGTCGGAGTCTCCCAGGGGATTCTTGATATCTCGAGTGTTAGGAGTCTCCCAGGGGATTCTTGATATCTCGAGTGTTAGGAGTCTCCCAGGGGATTCTTGATATCTCGAGAGTCGGGAGTCTCCCAGGGGATTCTTGATATCTCGAGTGTTAGGAGTCTCCCCGGGTTCTTGATATCTCGAGTGTTAGGAGTCTCCCAGGGGATTCTTGATATCTCGAGTGTTAGGAGTCTCCCAGGGGATTCTTGATATCTCGAGTGTTAGGAGTCTCCCAGGGGATTCTTGATATCTCGAGTGTTAGGAGTCTCCCCGGGGATTCTTGATATCTCGAGTGTTAGGAGTCTCCCCGGGGTTCTTGATATCTCGAGTGTTAGGAGTCTCCCCGGGTTCTTGATATCTCGAGCGTTAGGAGTCTCCTCCGGGATTGTTGATATCTCGAGCGATAGGAGTCTCCCCGGGGATTTGTTGATATCTCGAGCGATAGGAGTCTCCCCGGGATTTCTTGATATCTCGAGCGTTAGAAGTCTCCCCGGGGATTGGTTGATATCTCGAGCGTCAGGAGTCTTCCCGGGGATTTGTTGATATCTCGAGCGTCAGGAGTCTTCCCGGGGATTTCTTGATATCTCGAGCGTCAGGAGTCTTCCGGGGATTTGTTGATATCTCGAGCGTCAGGAGTCTTCCCGGGGATTTGTTGATATCTCGAGCGTCAGGAGTCTCCTCGGGGATTTGTTGATATCTCGAGCGTAGGAGTCTCCCCGGGGATTTGTTGATATCTCGAGCATTAGGAGTCTCCCCGGGGATTTGTTGATATCTCGAGCGTTAGGAGTCTCCCCGGGGATTTGTTTGATATCTCGAGCGTTAGGAGTCTATCCGGGGATTTCTTGAAATCTCGAGCGGAGGAGATGCAGGAATAGTCCGATGCGCAGTGACGTCAGATAGCGCAGCATCTCTCTAGTCTGTGATAACGAATTCTGTACAAAAGTAAAACAGACACTGTTTAAAATGCCAACCTTATATTGAAAAGTAAATGTCATGTTGTTACATTATAAGTTTGATCTGTCACATTTGTTTCTGACTTCTCAGGGTGACTTCTGTGACAAGATCAAGCATCACGGTGACTGTAGACGACGTAGCTCTCTCAGGAGGTCCACTGACAGCCATAGAAGTTAGAGTCAGGCCTATAGAATGGAAGCCTGGCCATCTGGAAACCCCGATACAGACACCCGGACATGTGAAGCGACTGAGGCGAGGCTCAAACAATCTCAGAGTTGCAGACAAACTTATCCAGTCAGTGGAGACAGCGAGCTACATGCTTGAGTTCATGGAAGACTGGAGGCAGGAACGTAGGACACGAGCTACGCTTGGGGGTGTGGCTGGCTGGAGCAAGGGAGATTAGATAGTGGTCTAGAGAAGAGAGGACAGACTGGAAGAGGGGTACGGGAGAGAGGCGGAGAGACAGGAAGAGAGGTGCGGGAGAGAGGCGGAGAGACAGAAAGAGAGGTGCGGGAGAGAGGCGGAGAGACTGGAAGAGGGGTACGGGAGAGAGGCGGAGAGACAGGAAGAGGTGTTCTGGAGAGAGGTGGGGAGACAGGAAGAGGCGTTCTGGGGAGAGTTAGAAAGGCCAAAACTGGACAAATGGAGAGAGATATAAAGGCAGGACTTGGAGTATTGAAAGAGATGTGGAGACAGTTATTGGTGGGGATCTTAGAGCTCTAGACTCGAAAACTAGTTCCAGATTGAGAGAGACACAAATGTCGTTTGGTGGTACGGGAATAAACATTTTCAATAAAAGAGAGAGTGAGAGAACGAGTGAGCAGCAGCCAGTAGCAGGTTCTGAAGCTGTGCATGGAACAGGGCTTCTCTCGCAAGCAGGGCCCGAGCTCTATCATGAAATAGTTCCCGCGTTAACCAGGGTCTTTGATGTCAACGGCTTTCTCTGGTTAACGTCAGTTTCGATGGACAAGGAGCGTGGAGATGTGAATGGTTCTGGTAGAAGAAATAATGAGAGTGGAGATGTGAATGGTTCTGGTAGAAGAAATAATGAGAGTGGAGATGTGAATGGTTCTGGTAGAAGAAATAATGAGAGTGGAGATGTGAATGGTTCTGGTAGAAGAAATATGATGAGTTGAGATGTTGTTGGGCTTGATTCATCATCAGATGATTCCCGACACACCGCAAGCGACGGGAAACAGGCAGGTCGTTACAGGAAGAATAATGTTGGCATCGCTGTGTTCGATTCTGACCTTGAGAAGGAGCACGGTGTGTTGAGATTCAAACTGGCGCCACCAGACCACAGGAAACACAAACTGGTGCCAATGAACTACAGGAAACATAAACTGGCGCGACTGAAACACAAACTGGCGCCACTGGACCGCAGGAAACATAAGCTGGTGCCACTGGACCGCACGGAACACAAACTGTCCCTGATGCATCTCTTCAGAGAAATCTTGGAGCCAAACATTTTCGGCCAGATCTCACAATCTCTTGCCTCATACAAGCAACCCTCAGATAAGCAACCCTCAGACAAGCAACCCTCAGACAAGCAACCCTCAGACAAGCAACCCTCAGATAAGCAACCCTCAGACAAGCAACCCTCAGACAAGCAAACCTCAGACAAGCAACCCTCAGACAAGCAACCCTCAGACAAGCAACCCTCAGACACCTTCAACAAGACGTGTCGAGCATGTACCACGTTGCGGCCCAGCCACACCACAGTCTGAACTCACATCGGACAGCCAGCCTGTGGTCTCAAGTTATTCCCGCGCTGAGTTCCGCTGTCAAGGAATCTTTAGCTCCAACTGTGAACAATGCCACCACGGACAGCTCACACAGAAGCTTGGAGAGACTTCGTGTAAATATTTCCCTTGTCTTTTTCTAACAGAGGCTGTCAATATTTCATCGTCTATCATTATCATTTCTACTATAGTAGCGATCAATGCTTCATCGTCTATCATTATCATTTCTACTATAGTAGCGATCAATGCTTCATCGTCTATCATTATCATTTCTACTATAGTAGCGATCAATGCTTCATCGTCTATCATTATCATTTCTACTATAGTAGCGATCAATGCTTCATCGTCTATCATCTTTATTTCTCTTACAGTGTTTCCCATCACAGTTGACAGTGCTAAGTATCTGCAAGAACTTTGTCTGCAATCTTGTCTGTCTCGGTCGTAGCTTTCATACACAATGTTCACTATCATCATGCTGCACCTTCAATCTACTCTGGTCTGTTCTAATCGTTGATGTCTTGGTGTAGTCGATCGCTGTTATCTATTTATCTATTGTGTAATGTCGAGTATTCTAGATAAGTTTCCTAAATGTGGCAAGTTTCCTAAATGTGGCAAGTTTCCTAAATGTGACAAGTTTCCTAAATGTGGCAAGTTTCCTAAATGTGGCAAGTTTCCTAAATGTGGCAAGTTTCCTAAATGTGGCAAGTTTCCTAAATGTGGCAAGTTTCCTAAATGTGACAAGTTTCCTAAATGTGGCAAGTTTCATAAATGTGGCAAGTTTCCTAAATGTGGCAAGTTTCCTAAATGTGACAAGTTTCCTAAATGTGACAAGTTTCCTAAATGTGACAAGTTATCAAATGTCATAACTTTTATCACAAGATGTCAAACAAAACATAAATTATATCTCCCCACAGACTCTCTCATACCTGTGTTTCATCTTGTATCATCTCTGTGTCTCATTGCTGTATCATCTCTGTGTCTCATCTCTGTGTCTCATTGCTGTATCATCTCTGTGTCTCATTGCTGTATCATCTCTGTGTCTCATTGATGTATCATCTCTGTGTCTCATCTGTGTGTCTCATTGCTGTATCATCTGTGTGTCTCATTGCTGTATCATCTCTGTGTCTCATTGCTGTATCATCTCTGTGTCTCATTGCTGTATCATCTCTGTGTCTCATCTCTGTGTCTCATTGCTGTATCATCTCTGTGTCTCATTGCTGTATCATCTCTGTGTCTCATTGCTGTATCATCTCTGTGTCTCATTGCTGTATCATCTCTGTGTCTCATTGCTGTATCATCTCTGTGTCTCATCTCTGTGTCTCATTGCTGTATCATCTCTGTGTCTCATTGCTGTATCATCTCTGTGTCTCATTGCTGTATCATCTCTGTGTCTCATTGCTGTATCATCTCTGTGTATCATCTCTGTGTCTCATTGCTGTATCATCTCTGTGTCTCACTGCTATATCATCTCTGTGTCTCATTGCCGTATCATTTCTGTGTCTCATTGCTGTATCATCTCTGTATCTCATTGCTGTATCATCTCTGTATCTCATTGCTGTATCATCTCTTTGTATCATCTCTGTGTCTCATTGCTGTATCATCTCTGTGTCTCATTGCTGTATCATCTCTGTGTCTCATTGCTGTATCATCTCTGTATCTCATTGCTGTATCATCTCTGTGTATCATCTCTGTATCTCATTGCTGTATCATCTCTGTGTATCATCTCTGTGTCTCATTGCTGTATCATCTTTGTATCTCATTGCTGTATCATCTCTGTGTGTCATCTCTGTATCTCATTGCTGTATCATCTCTGTGTATCATCTCTGTGTCTCATTGCTGTTTCATCTCTGTGTATCATCTCTGTGTCTCATTGTATCATCTCTGTGTCTCATTGCTGTATCTCTCTGTGTCTCTTGCTTATCATCTCTGTGTCTCATTGCTGTATCATCTCTGTGTATCATCTCTGTATCTCATTGCTGTATCATCTCTGTGTATCATCTATGTTGCTCATTGCTGTATCATCTCTGTGTATCATCTCTGTATCTCATTGCTGTATCATCTCTGTGTATCATCTCTGTGTCATCATCTCACACCTGTGTCTCATTGCTGTATCATCTCTGTGTCTCATTGCTGTATCATCTCTGTGTCTCATTGCTGTATCATCTCTGTGTCTCATTGCTGTATCATCTCTGTGTCTGATTGCTGTATCATCTATGTGTCTCATTGCTGTATCATCTCTGTGTATCATCTCTGTGTCTGATTGCTGTATCATCTATGTGTCTCACTGCTATATCATATCTCTGTGTATCATCTCTGTATCTCATTGCTGTATCATCTCTGTGTATCATCTCTGTATCTCATTGCTGTATCATCTCTGTGTATCATCTCTGTATCTCATTGCTGTACCATCTCTGTGTATCATCTATGTAGCTCATTGCTGTATCATCTCTGTGTATCATCTCTGTATCTCATTGATGTATCATCTCTGTGTATCATCTCTGTATCTCATTGCTGTATCATCTCTGTATCTCATTGCTGTATCATCTCTATATCTCATTGCTCTATCATCTCTGTGTCTCATCTGTATCTGCTGTATCATCTCTGTATCCCATTGCTGTATCATCTCTGTGTATCATCATCTCTGTATCTCATTGCTGTATCATCTCTGTGTATCATCTCTCTGTGTCTCATCATTGCTGTATCATCTTTGTATCTATTGCTTATCATCTCTGTGTTCATATCTGTATCTCATTGCTGTATCATCTCTGTGTATCATCTCTGTGTCTCATTGCTGTTTCATCTCTGTGTATCATCTCTGTGTCTCATTGCTGTATCATCTCTGTGTCTCTCATTGCTTATCTGTATCTCTCTGTGTCTCATTGCTGTATCATCTCTGTGTCTCATTGCTGTATCATCTCTGTGTATCATCTCTGTATCTCATTGCTGTATCATCTCTGTGTATCATCTATGTTGCTCATTGCTGTATCATCTCTGTGTATCATCTCTGTATCTCATTGCTGTATCACTCTGTATCTCATTGCTGTATCATCTCTGTGTATCATCTCTGTGTATCATCTCTGTCACACCTGTGTCTCATTGCTATATCATCTCTGTGTCTCATTGCTGTATCATCTCTGTGTCTCATTGCTGTATCATCTCTGTGTCTCATGCTGTATCATCTCTGTGTCTGATTGCTGTATCATCTATGTGTCCTCATTGCTGTATCATCTCTGTGTATCATCTCTGTGTCTGATTGCTGTACCATCTATGTGTCTCACTGCTATATCTCATCTCTGTGTATCATCTCTGTGTATCTCATTGCTGTATCATCTCTGTGTATCATCTCTGTATCTCATTGCGGTATCATCTCTGTGTATCATCTCTCTATATCTCATTGCGGTATCATCTCTGTGTATCATCTATGTATCTCATTGCTGTATCATCTCTGTGTATCATCTCTGTATCTCATTCTGTATCATCTCTGTGTATCATCTCTGTATCTCATTGATGTATCATCTCTGTGTATCATCTCTGTCTCATCTCTCTGTATCTCATTGCTGTATCATCTCTGTATCTCATGCTGTATCATCTCTATATCTCATTGCTCTATCATCTCTGTGTCGCATTGCTGTATCATCTCTGTATCCCATTGCTGTATCATCTCTGTGTATCATCTCTGTATCTCATTGCTGTATCATCTCTGTGTATCATCTCTGTGTCTCATTGCTGTATCATCTTTGTATCTATTGCTGTATCATCTCTGTGTGTCATATCTGTATCTCATTGCTGTATCATCTCTGTGTATCATCTCTGTGTCTCATTGCTGTTTCATCTCTGTGTATCATCTCTGTGTCTCATTGCTGCGTATCATCTCTGTGTCTCATTGCTTATCATCTCTGTGTCTCATTGCTGTATCATCTCTGTGTGTATCATCTCTGTATCTCATTGCTGTATCATCTCTGTGTATCATCTATGTATCTCATTGCTGTATCATTCTCTGTGTATCATCTCTGTATCTCATTGCTGTATCACTCTGTATCTCATTGCTGTATCATCTCTGTGTATCATCTCTGTGTATCATCTCTGTCACACCTGTGTCTCATTGCTATATCATCTCTGTGTCTCATTGATGTATCATCTCTGTGTCTCATTGCTGTATCATCTCTGTGTCTCATTGCTGTATCATCTCTGTGTCTGATTGCTGTATCATCTATGTGTCTCATTGCTGTATCATCTCTGTGTATCATCTCTGTGTCTGATTGCTGTACCATCTATGTCTCACTGCTATATCATCTCTGTGTATCATCTCTGTATCTCATTGCTGTATCATCTCTGTGTATCATCTCTGTATCTCATTGCGGTATCATCTCTGTGTATCATCTCTATATCTCATTGCTGTATCATCTCTGTGTATCTCTATGTATCTCATTGCTGTATCATCTCTGTGTATCATCTCTGTATCTCATTGCTGTATCATCTCTGTGTATCTCTCTGTATCTCATTGCTGTATCATCTCTGTGTATCATCTCTGTATCGCATTGATGTTTCATCTCTGTGTCTCACTGCTATATCATCTCTGTGTATCATCTATGTTGCTCATTGCTGTATCATTGCTGTGTATCATTTCTCATGTGTATCTCATCTATGTATCTCATCTGCTGTATCATCTCTGTGTATCATCTCTGTCACACCTGTGTCTCATTGCTGTATCATCTCTGTGTCTCATCTCTGTCACACCGGTGTCTCTCTGCTGTATCATCTCTGTCACACCTGTATCTCATTGCTGTATTCATCTCTGTATCTCATTGCTGTATCATCACTGTCACACCCTGTATCTCATTGCTGTATCATCTCTATATCTCATTGCTGTATCATCTCTGTATCTCATTGCTGTATCATCTCTATATCTCATTGCTGTATCATCTCTGTATCTCATTGCTGTATCATCTCTGTATCTCATTGCTGTATCATCTCTGTGTCTCATTGCTGTATCATCTCTGTATCTCATTGCTGTATCATCTCTGTCACACCTGTATCTCATTGCTGTATCATCTCTATATCTCATTGCTGTATCATCTCTGTATCTCATTACTGTACATCTGTATCATCTCTGTGTCTCATTGCTATATGATCTCTGTATCTCATTGCTGTATCATCTCTGTCACACCTGTATCTCATTGTTGTATCATCTCTGCATCTCATTGCTGTATCATCTCTCTATATCTCTTGCGGTATCATCTCTGTCACACCTGTATCTCATTGCTGTATCATCTCTGTATCTCATTGCTGTATCATCTCTGTATCTCATTGCAGTATCATCTCTGAATCTCATTGCTGTATCATCTCTGTATCTCATTGCTGTATCATCTCTGTATCTCATTGCTGTATCATCCATGTATCTCATCTTGCTGTATCATCTCTGTATCTCATTGCTGTATCATCTCTGTATCTCATTGTCTGTATCATCTTTGTATCTCATTGCTGTATTATCTCTATATCTCTTGCTGTATCATCTCTGTATCTCATTGCTGTATCAACTCTGTATCTCATTGCTGTATCATATCTGTATCTCATTGCTGTATCATCTCTATATCTCATTGCTGTATCATTTCTGTATCTCATTGCTGTATCATCTCTATATCTCATTGCTGTATCATCTCTGTATCTCATTGCTGTATCATCTCTATATCTCATTGCTGTATCATCTCTGTATCTCATTGCTGTATCATCTCTATATCTCATTGCTGTATCATCTCTGTATCTCATTGCTGTATCATCTCTATATCTCATTGCTGTATCATCTCTGTATCTCATTGCTGTATCATCTCTGTGTCCCATCACTGTAAGTAGTGTATTATGTAGTATTGATGGTGTTTTGCTATCATCATTATACTTCCTCCGGTCTGCCTCCCGGGAGTTGACTGTGACCTCTCATATCGGATGTTGACCTCTCGTATCGGTGACCATGGAAGTGACATGTTTATGTCTGGTGTGTGCTGACTTTGGAGTTCTTGATGTACTTGTGCTGACCTAATTTGTATGTAAATTTGTTGTCTGCTGACGTCGTGTGTTATTTAGTTGTTTTAAAATTGAAGAAAGCATCATCCAGTTCTCCTTCCCTCAGTATTATCTCTCCTCATTACGACTGGACCCTTCTTCTAATTCGGTGTTATCGTTACTCTCTCTCTCTCTCTCTCTCTCTCTCACTCACACACACACACACACACACACACACACACACAATTGAATTGAAACAAGTAAAATAAAACAAATATGTTGTCTATATAATTGTAACAATAAAGATTTGTTTAATAAATCATCAACCGACACAAGATGGAACGTGATGGCTAATTAGCGCATCAGGAGGTCATGTATGTGAAATAATAACAACTAGTGGAGGGAATGCTCTCCGCCGTCCACATAGTGTCGGGTCTATTGAGCAGGGCAGTGTCTACGGGATTGTGTTCCTTTAGAGAGTGGACGAATCTGGTGAAATCGCTAAGATTACTGACTAAATGGGGAACTCGAGAACAGCCGTGTTATTGGGGGATGCGTGGAAGAAGCGTAGATCACCAGTCTCTCTGTGTCTGAGAATAAGATGGTGGCAGTAGTTAATTTTAAAACGGGTTGTCAGACTATCAAACACACCCCCAGAACAGCAGACCAGTCTGTCGTGAGTGGACTAGCAGGTGAGTGGAAAGAAGTATAAGTGGAAATTGTCTTGTTGATACTAGCGTGAGTGTTTATAACTGACCAGTTTTGTTGATATACATCGCACACATCATCTGGTAGTGTTGCTAAAGGGTCATCAGTCTTGTGCTTTTTACTTTCAGGTGATTGTTCCTCAGCTATCTTGCTTTTGGTCGATGATGAAGGGGCAACCGGTGCTGACGGTGAAACTGGTGTTGTAGACGGTACTGATGGTGAAGGTGGTGTTGTACCAGGTACTGATAGTGAAGCTGGTGTTGTAGACGGTACTGATGGTGAAGGTGGTGTTGTACCAGGTACTGATAGTGAAGCTGGTGTTGTAGACGGTACTGATGGTGAAGGTGGTGTTGTACCATGTACTGATAGTAAAGCTGGTGTTGTAGACGGTACTGATGGTGAAGGTGGTGTTGTAGACGGTACTGATAGTGAAGGTGGTGTTTGTAGACGGTACTGATGGTGAAGAAGTGGGTGTTGTAGACGGTACTGATAGTGAAGGTGGTGTTGTAGATGGTACTGATGGTGAAGGTGGTGTTGTACCAGGTACTGATAGTGAAGCTGGTGTTGTAGACGGTACTGATGGTGAAGGTGGTGTTGTAGACGGTACTGATAGTGAAGCTGGTATTGTAGACGGTACTGATAGTGAAGGTGGTGTTGTACCAGGTACTGATAGTGAAGCTGGTGTTGTACCATGTACTGATAGTGAAGCTGGTGTTGTAGACGGTACTGACAGTGAAGCTGGTGTTGTAGACGGTACTGATAGTGAAGCTGGTTTGTAGACGGTACTGATGGTGAAGGTGGGTGTTGTACCAGGTACTGATAGTGAAGCTGGTGTTGTAGACGGTACTGATGTGTGAAGCTGGTGTTGTACCAGGTACTGATAGTGAAGCTGGTGTTGTAGACTGTACTGATGGTGAAGGTGGTGTTGTACCATGTACTGATAGTGAAGCTGGTGTTGTACCATGTACTGATGGTGAAGCTGGTGTTGTAGACGGTACCAATGGAGAACTTCATTCCATTGCTAAATGTTTTAGACTCATATGGCTGGTTAAAGAACTACGACTCGTATACGATCGTTAACAATTGGTACAATTATGCAGGATAGGGCGATGAGCAGCTCGAGTGTGTTATCTTTGCGCCATTTAAACTTCTTTGAACATAATTGACACTGATGTTCATCAGAAGGTGATTCATTTGAAAAACCATCTGTAGAAAATCAAATAACCATTGTCAACAAAACTTACCATCCCTAGTTTTAAACACATTAATAAAATTAAGAATAAATTGCAATAATACTTAAAATCCATACTTTAAACAAATAACATTGAATAACTCTTATCGATAATCAATAACAGACAATTACCATCTAGGTTAACCAGAAAAATTCTGACTATGGATATAAGATTTTCGTGGGTTTGGAAGTGACTTTTTATTCTTTGGCACTAAGTTTTCTGACCTGTAATAATCACCTTTAATGTTGTCTGTCATTCGTTGAAGTGGGAAACATTGGTATTGCAACCTTCAGGGGTCAAATCGATTAAAACAACCCACCACCCCCATTATCCCCCCCACCGACCCGACAGGAGAAACATATGCCTCGGAGGTTGATGAAATTTCACCACCATCCCTAGTTCTCGACCCCACCGACGAGACAGACTCGACAGCAGTTCAAGTGGAAAATGAGGTAAGTGTTCACCTTAACAGTAATGCCCATCTCTGATTTGTTAATCTAGATGTTAGTCATTTCTTTGCCTGGCCTCATATACTAATGCTGATCGCTGATTGGTTAACCTAGATGGTAGTCGATGTCGTCATAGTCACTCACTGTTGGTTAATTTTTACTTCATCCACATTTGTTACCAGCTTGTATTTAAATGTAGACTGCGAGTGATTTCGTGTTGCAGTTTGGTTGCTTCAAGGAAGCTATTTATTGCGATTTATGCTTAATTTTGTTAATGTGTTTAAAACTAGGGATGGTAAGTTTTGTTGACCAATGGTTATTTGATTTTCTACAGATGGTTTTTTCAAAATGAATCACCTTCTGATGAACATCAGTGTCAATTATGTTCAAAGAAGTTTAAATGGCCCAAAGATAACCACTCGAGCTGCTCATCGCCCTATCCTGCATAATTGTACCAATTGTTAACGATCGTATACGAGTCGTACTTCTTTAAACCAATCATATGAGTCTAAAACATTTAGCAATGGAATGAAGTTCTCCATTGGTACCGTCTACAACACCCAGCTTCACTATCAGTACCTGGTACAACACCACCTTCACCATCAGTACCGTCTACAACACCGCTTCACTATCAGTACCGTCTACAAACCAGCTTCACTATCAGTACATGGTACAACACCACCTTCACCATCAGTACCGTCTACAACACCAGCTTCACTATCAGTACCTGGTACAACACCACCTTCACCATCAGTACCGTCTACAACACCAGCTTCACTATCAGTACCTGGTACAACACCACCTTCACCATCAGTACCGTCTACAACACCAGTTTCACCGTCAGCACCGGTTGCCCCTTCATCATCGACCAAAAGCAAGATAGCTGAGGAACAATCACCTGAAAGTAAAAAGCACAAGACTGATGACCCTTTAGCAACACTACCAGATGATGTGTGCGATGTATATCAACAAAACTGGTCAGTTATAAACACTCACGCTAGTATCAACAAGACAATTTCCACTTATACTTTCTTCCACTCACCTGCTAGTCCACTCACGACAGACTGGTCTGCTGTTCTGGGGGTGTGTTTGATAGTCTGACAACCCGTTTTAAAATTAACTACTGCCAACATCTTATTCTCAGACACAGAGAGACTGGTGATCTACGCTTCTTCCACGCATCCCCCAATAACACGGCTGTTCTCGAGTTCCCCCATTTAGTCAGTAATCTAAGCGATTTCACCAGATTCGTCCACTCTCTAAAGGAACACAATCCCGTAGACACTGCCCTGCTCAATAGACCCGACACTATGTGGACGGCGGAGAGCATTCCCTCCACTAGTTGTTATTTATTTCACATACATGACCTCCTGATGCGCTAATTAGCCATCACGTTCCATCTTGTGTCGATTGATGATTTATTAAACAAATCTTTATTGTTACAATTATATAGACAACATATTTGTTTTATTTTACTTGTTTCAATTCAATTGTGTGTGTGTGTGTGTGTGTGTGTGAGTGAGAGAGAGAGAGAGAGAGAGAGAGAGAGAGTAACGATAACACCGAATTAGAAGAAGGGTCCAGTCGTAATGAGGAGAGATAATACTGAGGAAAGGAGAACTGGATGATGCTTTCTTCAATTTTAAAACAACTAAATAACACACGACGTCGGCAGACAACAAATTTACATACAAATTAGGTCAGCACAAGTACATCAAGAACTCCAAAGTCAGCACACACCAGACATAAACATGTCACTTCCATGGTCACCGATACGAGAGGTCAACATCCGATATGAGAGGTCACAGTCAACTCCCGGGCGGCAGACCGGAGGAAGTATAATGATGATAGCAAAACACCATCAATACTACATAATACACTACTACTGTATCATCTTCGTGTCTCATCTCTGTGCCTCATCGCTGTATCATCTGTGTCTCATTGCTGTATCATCTGTGTCTCATTGCTGTATCATCTGTGTCTCATTGCTGTATCATCTGTGTCTCATTGCTGTATCATCTGTGTCTCATGCTGTATCATCTGTGTCTCATTGCTGCATCATCTGTGTCTCATTGCTGTATCATCTGTGTCTCATTGCTGTATCATCTGTGTCTCATGCTGTATCATCTGTGTCTCATTGCTGTACCATCTTTGTGTCTCATCTCTTCCACAACTGTGTCTTATCGCTGTATCATCTGTATGACTCATGGTTGTATCATCTGTGTCTCATTGCTGTATCATCTGTGTCTTATCGCTGTATCATCTGTATGACTCATGGTTGTATCATCTGTGTCTCATTGCTGTATCATCTGTGTCTCATTGCTGTATCATCTGTGTCTCATTGCTGTATCATCTGTGTCTCATTGCTGTATCATCTTCGTGTCTCATCTCTGTGTCTCATTGCTGTATCATCTTTGTGTCTCATTGGTATATCATCTGTGTGTCTCATCTCTTCCACAACTGTGTCTTATCGCTATATCATCTGTATGACTCATCGTTGTATCAACTCCGTGTCTCATCGCTGTCTCACTTGTGCAGACAAGACGCTACCGGCGACATCTGGAGCCCCGGGCAGTCAAGGAGATAGATGTCTATTTGGGTGTGAATCCCTACTACAGTTGGCGCTTGCTCCAATCCACCAATGGAAACCCCATGCTAGTCAGGACAGGGTGAGCCTACGTTTAGTGTTGTACAATAGCTTTATAGGCGTGGTGCTGACCAAGACATGATAAGTCCACCTTGAGGCTGACCTTAAATGAACATAATGATGTAATGACGTCGTGGGTTCATAAGCAGTTTATAGTCAGGACATTGAGGGTGGACATGAATCGTACATCAGAGTTATAGTTATAGTTAAAGCTGTCGTACATCAGCGGTATAGTTGAAGCTGTCGATACATCAGCGGTATAGTTAAAGCTGTCCGTACATCAGCGGTATAGTTGAAGCTGTCGTACATCAGCGGTATAGTTGAAGCTGTCGTACATCAGAGGTATAGTTCAAGCTGTCGTACATCGGAGGTATAGTTTAAAGCTGTCGTACATCAGCGGTATAGTTGAAGCTGTCGTACATCGGAGGTATAGTTAAAGCTGTCGTACATCAGCGGTAAATGAAGCTGTCGTACATCAGAGGTATAGTTAAAGCTGTCGTACATCAGCGGTATAGTTGAAGCTGTCGTACATCGGAGGTATAGTTAAAGCTGTCGTACATCAGCTGTATAGTTGAAGCTGTCGTACATCAGAGGTATTAGTTCAAGCTGTCGTACATCGGAGGTATAGTTAAAGCTGTCGTACATCAGCGGTATAGTTGAAGCTGTCGTACATCGGAGGTATAGTTAAGCTGTCATACATCAGAGATATAGTTGAAGCTGTCGTACATCAGAGTATAGTGTGAAGCTGTCGTACATCAGAGTTATAGTATTGAAGCTGTCATACATCAGTTATAGTTGAAGCTGTCATACATCAGAGTTATAGTTGAAGCTGTCGTACATCAGAGTTATAGTTGAAGCGTCATACATCAGAGTATAGTTTATAGTTTAAGCTGTGGTACATCAGAGATATAGCTGAAGCTGTCGTACATCAGAGTTATAGTTGAAGCTGTCGTACATCAGAGTTATTGTTGAAGCTGTCATACATCAGACGTTATAGTTGAAGCTGTCATACATCAGAGTATATAGTTGAAGCTGTCATACATCAGATTATAGTTTGAAGCTGTCGTACATCAGAGTTATAGTTGAAGCTGTCATACATCAGAGTTATAGTGGAAGCTGTCGTACATCAGAGTTATAGTTGAAGCTGTCGTACATCAGAGTTATAGTTTGAAGCTGTCATACATCAGAGTTATAGTTTGAAGCTGCTCGTACATCAGAGTTATAGTTGAAGCTGTCGTACATCAGAGTTATAGTTGAAGCTGTCGTACATCAGAGTTATAGTTATAGTTTAAGCTGTGGTACATCAGAGTTATAGTTGGAGCTGTCGTACATCAGAGTTATAGTTGAAGCTGTCGTACATTAGAGGTATAGTTGAAGTGTCGTACATTAGAGGTATAGTTGAAGCTGTCGTACATCAGAGGTATAGTTGAACGCTGTCGTACATCAGAGGTATAGTTGAAGCTGTCGTACATCAGAGGTATAGCTGAAGCTGTCGTACATCAGAGTATAGTTGAAGCTGTCGTACATCAGAGGTATGGCTGAAGCTGTCGTACATCAGAGGTATAGTTGAAGCTTGTCGTACATCAGAGGTATAGCTGAAGCTGTCGTACATCAGAGGTATAGCTGAAGCTGTCGTACATCATAGTTGCGGTATACAAGGTCTTAGATTAAAATTATCGTTGAAAGGTCGAAGGTCAGCTATAGGTATACGGTAGTACACGTCAGAGGTATCTTTATCCGTCATTAATAAGGTCGGGCCTACACAGGGATAGGCTGTAACCCAGTGTAGATTAATGAGGTCGGGCCTACACAGGGATAGGCTGTACCCAGTGTAGAGTAATGAGGTCGGGCTACACAGGTATAGGCTGTACCTAGCTAGATTATGAGGTCGGGCCTACACAGAGATAGGCTGTACACCAGCGTAGATTAATGAGCGCGGGCCTACACAGAGAAAGGATGTACCTCGTAGATTAATGAGGTCGGGCCTACACAGGATAGGCTGTACCCAGTGTAGATTAATGAGGTCTGGCCTACACAGAGATAGGCTGTACCTAGCATAGATTAATGAGGTCGGGCCTACACAGAGATAGGCTGTACCTAGTGTAGATTAATAAGGTCGGGCCTACACAGAGATAGGCTGTACCTAGCGTAGATTAATGAGGTCGGGCCTACACAGAGATAGGCTGTACCTAGTGTAGATTAATAAGTCGGGCCCTACACAGAGATAGGCTGTGTACCCAGTGTAGATTAATAATGTCGGGCCTACACAGAGAAAGCGGTTGGCTTACCACGGCAACAGCCGGGTTCGTACCCTGGCGAGGACACCTGGGTTTTACTAATTCCCTAAAAATTAGTGGGAGCGCGATAGCTCAGTGGTTAGTGAACGGACTACTACGGACAAGGGGTAGGGTTCGATCCCAACGACGGCTCCGGGGTCACCCAGCCTTAAATGGGTACCAGATTTTTTCTGGGAAAGTAAAAGCAGCACGGCGTAATACCGACCACATTACCCCAAAAGTCATGTGCTGAAGGTCTGTAAAATATAGGGTCACTAACACCATATTTCCCTATACGCCACTTGGCGTGACGGGGGGTACTTTACTTTACTACTTACTACACAGAGAAAGGCTGTACCTAGCGTAGATTAATGAAGTCGGGCCTACACAGAGAAAGGATGTACCTAGCGTAGATTAATGAGGTCATACCTACACGGAGATAGATTGGACTGAGCATAGGTTAATGAGGTCAGACTTTATCAGAACAGACTGGTGGAAGCGTACATGAATGAGGTCAGAAGTAGACCACTAGCCAGGTTGGGAGCTAAGAGAAGAAATCGCCTGGCCACACCAGTGTAGTGGCGAGCACGAGCGTACACAACCTCCAGATATTGTCCAATGACACGTGTCTAGAACGCATTGACTGACGGCAGTGCTCGAGAAACGCGCTTAGCTCTGACATCTGTCAGCTTGTCTATGGACCCAAGAATGTAGTTAGATGACAGCTTTGCTCTGACATCTGTCAGCTTGTCTATGGATCCAAGGTTGTGTAGTTGGATGACAAGTTAGCTCTGGCATCTGTCAGCTTGCCTTTGGGACCCAAGATTGTAGTTATGTGGCAGCTTACTCTGGCATCTGTCAGCTTGTCTATGGGACCCAAGATGTAGTTAGATAGCAGCTTAGCTCTGGCATCTGTCAGCTTGTCTATGGGACCCAAATGTAGTTAGATGACAGCTTAGCTCTGGCATCTGTCAGCTTGTCTATGGGACCCAAGATTGTAGTTAGATAGCAGCTTAGCTCTGGCATCTGTCAGCTTGTCTATGGGACCCAAGATTGTAGTTTAGATGACAGCTTTGCTCTGACATCTGTCAGCTTGTCTATGGGACCCAAGAATGTAGTTAGATGACAGCTTTGCTCTGACATCTGTCAGCTTGTCTATGGGACCCAAGGTTGTGTAGTTGGATGACAAGTTAGCTCTGGCATCTGTCAGCTTGTCTTTGGACCCAAGATTGTAGTTATGTGGCGCTTAGCTCTGGCATCTGTCACTTGTCTATGGGACCCAAGATGTGTAGTTACGTGGCAGCTTAGCTCTGGCATCTGTCAGCTTGTCTATGGGACCCAAGATTGTAGTTACGTGGCAGCTTAGCTCTGGCATCTGTCAGCTTGTCTATGGGGACCCAGATTGTAGTTAGATAGCAGCTTAGATCTGGCATCTGTCAGCTTGTCTATGGGACCCAAGAATGTAGTTAAATGGCAGCTTAGCTCTGGCATCTGTCAGCGTCCTATGTGAACCAAGGTTGTAGTTAAAAAGTGAAAGTAAAGTACCCCCGTCACGCAAAGTTATGTATAGGGAATATGGTGTTAGTGATCATACATTTGACACACCTTCAGCACATGAGTTTTGGGGTAATGGGTCGGTATTACGCCCGTGCTGCTTTACTTTACCGAAAAATCTGTACCCATTTAAGGCTGGGTAAACCCGGAAGCCGTCGGTTGGGATCGAACCCTACCTCTGTCCTCTGTAGTCCAGTTCTACCACTGAGCTATCGCTGCTCCCAAGATTGTAGTTAGATGACATCTCAACTCTGGCATCTGTTTGCCTGACTATGGGACCCAAGATTGTAGTTAAATGACAGCTTAGCTCTGACATCTGTCAGCTTCTCTGTGGAAACCAAGATTGCTGTTAGATGACAGCTTAGCTCTGGTATATGTCATCTGTCTATGGGGACCCAAGATTGTAGTTAGATGGCAGCTTAGCTCTGTGTATGTCAGCTTGTCTATGGGGACCACCAAGATTGTAGTTAGATGGCAGCTTAGCTCTGGTATATGTCAGCTTGTCTATGGGACCCAAGATTGTAGTTAGATGGCAGCTTAGCTCTGGTAGATCTTTGATATCGTAAGTCCTTGACTAAATAGTTTGATCCCACACAAGAAGCGAAATGTTTTAAATCTGTTATCTTTCTGGATCAGTGGTTGCCCAAGGATGGTATATCCCAACACACCAGGTAGTGTCTCTTCTCTTCTTTCCCCGGGTTTTTATGTCCCAGAACATCCGTATTTGTGGTGGCTTTTCGGAACCAAACTTGCTTGGTAGCGACCATTTTGTTGGGTTCTTTAACGTGTGCAGAGTGCAAACAGAACTTGTTTTTTGTCTGTTTCTCGTCAGAGACAGACATCGAATCTCAGTGCCCAAAGACAGACATCGAATCTCACTGCACAGAGACAGACATCGAATCTCACTCCAAGAGACAGACATCGAATCTCACTGCCCAGAGACAGACATCGAATCTCACTGCCAAGAGACAGACATCGAATCTCACTGCCAAGAGACAGACATCGAATCTCACTGCCCAGAGACAGACATCGAATCTCACTGCACAGAGACAGACATCGAATCTCACTGCCAAGAGACAGAACATCGAATCTCACTGCACAGAGACAGACATACGAATCTCACTGCCCAGAGACAGACATCGAATCTCAGTGCCAAAAGACAGACATCTAATCTCACTGCCCAGAGACAGACATCTAATCTCACTGCCCAGAGACAGACATCTAATCTCACTGCCAGAGACAGACATCTAATCTCACTGCCCAGAGACAGACATCTAATCTCACTGCCCAGAGACAGTACATCTAATCTCACTGCCCAGAGACAGACATAAAATCGTCACTGCCCAAAGACAGACATAAAATCGTCACTGCCCAGAGATAGACATCAAATCTCACTGTCAATAGACAGACATAAAATCGTCACTGCCCAAAGACAGACATAAAATCGTCACTGCCCAGAGATAGACATCAATCTCATGTCAATATACAGACATAAATCGTCACTGCCCAGAGATAGACATCAAATCTTACTGTCAATAGACAGACATAAAATCGTCCCTGCCCAGAGACAGACATAACAATCTTCCACTGCCCAGAGACAGACGTCAATCTCACTACCCGCGACTGGATGGGGGGCGTAAGATCCACGATGAATCCAAGGATTGTAAAGAAACATTTTTTCTGGAGGTGAGGTGTCAATGGTTGATAGAACAGTCTGAAGGTGAGAGTTGGTTAGTGGTTGATAGAAACAGTCTGAAGGTGAGGTTGTCAGTGGTTATAGAAACAGTCTGAAGGTGAGGTTGTCAGTGGTTGATAGAACGCAGTCTGAAGGTGAGGTTGTTAGTGGTTTGATAGAAACAGTCTGAAGGTGAGGTTGTCATGTTTGATAGAAACAGTCTGAAGGTGAGGTTGTTAGTGGTTGATAGAAACAGTCTGAAGTTAGTTGTCAGTGTTGATAGAAACAGTCGGAAGGTGAGGTTGTTAGTGGTTGATAGAAACAGTCTGAAGGTGAGTTGTCAGTGGTTGATAGACACAGCCTGAAGGTGAGGTGTTAGTGGTTGATAGAACAGTCTGAGGTGAGTTGTCAGTGGTTGATAGAAACAGTCTGAAGGTGAGGTTGTCAGTGGTTGATAGAAACAGTCTGAAGGTGAGGTTGTCAGTGGTTGATAGAAACAGTCTGAAGGTTAGGATGTCAGTGGTTGATAGAAAACAGTCTGAAGGTGAGGTTGTTAGTGGTTGATAGAAACAGTCTGAGGTGAGGTTTGTCAGTGGTTGATAGAAACAGTCTGAAGGTGAGGTTGTTAGTGGTTGATAGAAACAGTCTGAAGTGAGGTTGTCAAGTGGTTGATAGAAACAGTGTGAAGGTGAGGTTGTTAGTGGTTGATAGAAACAGTCCTGAAGGTGCGTTGTTAGTGGTTGGTAGAACAGTCCTGAGGTGAGGTTGTCTGTGAATGATGAAACAGTCCGGAGTTGACGTTGTCAGTGGTTGATAGAAATAGTCCTGAAAGCGAGGTTGTTAGTGTTTGATAGAAACAGTCTGAAGTTGATGTTTTGTCTGTGAATGATAGAAACAGCCGGAGTTGACGTTGTCAGTGGTTGATAGAAACAGTCTGAGTTGATGTTCTCAGTGGTTGATAGAAACAGTATGAAGGTGAGGTTGTCAGTGGATGATATAAAACAGTCTGAAGGTGATGTCTCAGTGGTTGATAGAAACAGTCTGGAGTTGATATTGTCAGTGGTTGATAGAAACAGTCTGGAGTTGATGTTCTCAGTGTTGATAAAAAACAGTATGAAGGTGAGGTTGTCAGTGGATGATAGAAACAGTCTGAAGGTGATGTTGTCAGTGGTTGATAGAAACAGTCTGAAGTGAGGTTGTCAGTGGTTGATAGAAACAGTCTGAAGGTGACGTTGTCAGTGGTTGATAGAAACAGTCTGAGGTGAGGTTGTTAATGGTTGATAGAAACAGTCTGAAAGTGAGGTTGTCAGTGGTTGATAGAAACAGTCTGAAGGTGAGGTTGTCAGTGGTTGATAGAAACAGTCTGAAGGTGAGGTTGTCAGTGGTTGATAGAAACAGTCTGAAGGTGAGGTTGTCAGTGGTTGATAGAAACAGTCTGAAGTGAGGTTGTCAGTGGTTGATAGAAACAGTCTGAAGGTGAGTTGTCAGTGGTTGATAGAAACAGTCTGAAGGTGAGGTTGTTAGTGGTTGATAGAAACAGTCTGAAGGTGAGGTTGTCAGTGGTTGATAGAAACAGTCTGAAGGAGGTTGTTAGTGGTTGATAGAAACAGTCTGAAGGTGAGGTTGTCAGTGGTTCACAGAGCCATTCTGAAAGCAATAGCCGGCGATTCACAAGAGAAGACGTGACAGTAGGACTTGTTGATAGAAGACCGTGACAGTAGGACACGTTGATAGAAGACCGTGACAGTAGGACTTGTTGATAGAAGACCGTGACAGTAGGACACGTTGATAGAAGACCGTGACAGTAGGACTTGTTGATAGAAGACCGTGACAGTAGGACACGTTGATAGAAGACCGTGACAGTAGACTTGTTGATAGAAGACCGTGACAGTAGGACACGTTGATAGAAGACCGTGACAGTAGGACACGTTGATAGAAGACCGTGACAGTAGGACACGTTGATAGAAGACCGTGACAGTAGGACACGTTGATAGAAGACCGTGACAGTAGGACACGTTGATAGAAGACCGTGACAGTAGGACTTGTTGATAGAAGACCGTGACAGTAGGACACGTTGATAGAAGACCGTGACAGTAGGACACGTTGATAGAAGACCGTGACAGTAGGACACGTTGATAGAAGACCGTGACAGTAGGACACGTTGATAGAAGACCGTGACAGTAGGACACGTTGATAGAAGACCGTGACAGTAGGACTTGTTGATAGAAGACCGTGACAGTAGGACACGTTGATAGAAGACCGTGACAGTAGGACACGTTGATAGAAGACCGTGACAGTAGGACTTGTTGATAGAAGACCGTGACAGTAGGACACGTTGATAGAAGACCGTGACAGTAGGACACGTTGATAGAAGACCGTGACAGTAGGACACGTTGATAGAAGACCGTGACAGTAGGACTTGTTGATAGAAGACCGTGACAGTAGGACACGTTGATAGAAGACCGTGACAGTAGGACTTGTTGATAGAAGACCGTGACAGTAGGACACGTTGATAGAAGACCATGACAGTAGGACACGTTGATAGAAGACCGTGACAGTAGGACACGTTGATAGAAGATCGTGACAGTAGGACACGTTGATAGAAGACCGTGACAGTAGGACACGTTGATAGAAGATCGTGACAGTAGGACACGTTGATAGAAGACCGTGACAGTAGGATACATTGATAGAAGATCGTGACAGTAGGACACGTTGATAGAAGACCGTGACAGTAGGACACGTTGATAGAAGACCGTGACAGTAGGACACTTTGATAGAAGACCATGACAGTAGGACACGTTGATAGAAGACCGTGACAGTAGGACACGTTGATAGAAGACCGTGACAGTAGGACACGTTGATAGAAGACCGTGACAGTAGGACACGTTGATAGAAGACATGACAGTAGGACACGTTGATAGAAGACCGTGACAGTAGGACTTGTTGATAGAAGACCATGACATTAGGACTTGTTGATAGAAGACCGTGACAGTAGGACACGTGATAGAAGACCGTGACAGTAGGACACGTTGATAGAAGACCGTGACACTAGTACACGTTGATAGAAGACCGTGACACTAGGACACGTTGATAGAAGATCGTGACAGTAGGACAAGTTGATAGAAGACCATGACAGTAGAACACGTTGATAGAAGACCGTGACAGTAGGACACGTTGATAGAAGACCATGACAGTAGGTCACGTTGATAGAAGACCATGACAGTAGGACTTTGTTGATAGAAGACCATGACAGTAGGACACGTTGATAGAAGACCATGACAGTAGGACTTGTTGATAGAAGACCATGACAGTAGGACACGTTGATAGAAGACCATGACAGTAGGACACGTTGATAGAAGACCATGACAGTAGGACACGTTGATAGAAGACCATGACAGTAGGACACGTTGATAGAAGACCATGACAGTAGACACGTTTGATAGAAGACCATGACAGTAGGACACGTTGATAGAAGACCGTGACAGTAGAACTTGTTGATAGAAGACCATGACAGTACGACACGTTGATAGAATACCGTGAAAGTAGGACACGTTGATAGAAGACCGTGACAGTAGGACTTGTTGATAGAAGACCATGATAGTAGACTTGTTGATAGAAGACCATGACAGTAGGACTTGTGATAGAAGACCATGATAGTAGGACTTGTTGATAGAAGACCGTGAGAGTAGGACTTTTTGATAGAAGACCATGACAGTAGGACTTGTTGATAGAAGACCATGATAGTAGGACTTGTTGATAGAAGACCATGACAGTAGGACACGTTGATAGAATACCGTGAAAGTAGGACACGTTGATAGAAGACCGTGACAGTAGGACTTGTGATAGAAGACCATGATAGTAGGACTTGTTGATAGAAGACCATGACAGTAGGACTTGTTGATAGAAGACCATGATAGTAGGACTTGTTGATAGAAGACCGTGAGAGTAGACTTGTTGATAGAAGACCGTGACAGTAGGACACGTTGATAGAAGATCGTGACAGTAGGACACGTTGATAGAAGACCTTGATAGTAGGACTTGTTGATAGAAGACCATGATAGTAGGACTTGTTGATAGAAGACCGTGAGAGTAGGACTCGTTGATAGAAGATCGTGACAGTAGGACACGTTGATAGAAGACCTTGATAGTAGGACATGTTGATAGAAGACCTTGATAGTAGGACTTGTTGACAGAAGACCATGATAGTAGGACACGTTGAATTAAGACCTTGATAGTAGGACACGTTGATAGAAGACCTTGATAGTAGGACACGTTGACAGAAGATCGTGACAGTAGGACACGTTGATAGAAGATCGTGACAGTAGGACACGTTGATAGAAGACCTTGATAGTAGGACACGTTGATAGAAGATCGTGACAGTAGGACACGTTGATAGAAGACCGTGACAGTAGGACACGTTGATAGAAGACCATGACAGTAGGACTTGTTGATAGAAGATCGTGACAGTAGGACACGTTGATAGAAGACCATGACAGTAGGCATGTTGATAGAAGATCGTGACAGTAGGACACGTTGATAGAAGACCATGACATTAGGACTGTTGATAGAAGATCGTGACAGTAGGACACGTTGATAGAAGACCATGACAGTAGGGCATGTTGATAGAAGACCTTGATAGTAGGACACGTTGATAGAAGATCGTGACAGTAGGACACGTTGATAGAAGATCGTGACAGTAGGACACGTTGTTAGAAGACCGTGACAGCAGGACACGTTGATAGAAGACCATGACAGTAGGACTTGTTGATAGAAGACCATGATAGTAGGACACGTTGATAGAAGATCGTGACAGTAGGACTTGTTGATAGAAGACCATGACAGTAGGACTTGTTGATAGAAGACCGTGACAGTAGGACTTGTTGATAGAAGTCCATGACAGTAGGACACGTTGATAGAAGACCGTGACAGTAGAAACGTTGATAGAAGACCGTGACAGTAGGAAACGTTGATAGAAGACCGTGACAGTAGGACACGTTGATAGAAGACCGTGACAGTAGGACACGTTGATAGAAGACCGTGACAGTAGGACACGTTGTTAGAAGACCGTGACTGTAGGACACGTTGATAGAAGACCTTGATAGTAGGACTGTTGATAGAAGACCGTGACAGTAGGACACGTTGATAGAAGACCGTGACAGTAGGACTTGTTGATAGAAGACCCTGAAAGTAGGACACGATGATACAAGACCGTGACAGTAGGACACGTTAATAGAAGATCGTGACAGTAGGACACGTTGATAGAAGACCGTGACAGTAGGACACGTTAATAGACGATCGTGACAGTAGGACTTGTTGATAGAAGACCTTGACAGTAGGACACGTTGATAGAAGATCGTGACAGTAGGACTTGTTAATAGAAACCCTGACAGTAGGACACGTTAATAGAAGACCGTGACAGTAGGACACGTTAATAGAAGATCGTGACAGTAGGACTTGTTGATAGAAGACCATGACAGTATGACACGTTGATAGAAGACGTGACAGTAGGACAAGTTGATAGAAGACCGTGACAGTAGGACTTGTTGATAGAAGACCATGACAGTTGGACACGTTGATAGAAGACCGTGACATAAGGACACGTTGATAGAAGACCGTGACAATAGGACTTGTTAATAGAAGACCGTGACAGTAGGACACGTTGATAGAAGATCGTGACAGTAGGACACGTTGATAGAAGACCATGACAGTAGGACACGTTGATAGAAGACCGTGACAGTAGGACACGTTGATAGAAGACTGTGACAGTAGGGCACGTTGATGAGAAGATCGTGACAGTAGGACACGTTGATAGAAGACCATGACAGTAGGACACGTTGATTAAAGACCGTGACAGTAGGACACGTAATAGAAGATCGTGACATTAGAACTTGTTGATAGAAGACCTTGACAGTAGGACTTGTTAATAGAAGACCGTGACAGTAGGACACGTTGATAGAAGATCGTGACAGTAGGACTTGTTGATAGAAGACCATGACAGTAGGACACGTTGATAGAAGACCGTGACAGTAGGAGTTGATAGAAGACCGTGACAGTAGGACTTGTTAATAGAAGACCGTGACAGTAGGACACGTTGATAGAAGATCGTGACAGTAGGACACGTTGATAGAAGACCATGACAGTAGGACACGTTGATAGAAGACCGTGACAGTAGGACACGTTGATAGAAGACTGTGACAGTAGGGCACGTTGAGAGAAGATCGTGACAGTAGGACACGTTGATAGAAGACCATGACAGTAGGACACGTTGATTAAAGACCGTGACAGTAGGACACGTTAATAGAAGATCGTGACATTAGAACTTGTTGATAGAAGACCTTGACAGTAGGACTTGTTAATAGAAGACCGTGACAGTAGGACACGTTGATAGAAGATCGTGACAGTAGGACTTGTTGATAGAAGACCATGACAGTAGGACACGTTGATAGAAGACCGTGACAGTAGGACAAGTTGATAGAAGACCGTGACAGTAGGACTTGTTGATAGAAGACCATGACAGTAGGACACGTTGATAGAAGACCGTGACATAAGGACACGTTGATAGAAGACCGTGACAGTAGGACTTGTTATAGAAGACCGTGACAGTAGGACACGTTGATAGAAGATCGTGACAGTAGGACACTTGATAGAAGACCATGACAGTAGGACACGTTGATAGAAGACCGTTACAGTAGGACACGTTGATAGAAGACCGTGACAGTAGGTCACGTTGAGAGAAGATCGTGACAGTAGGACACGTTGATAGAAGACCATGACAGTAGGACACGTTGATTAAAGACCGTGACAGTAGGACACGTTGATAGAAGACCTGACAGTGGGACTTGTTGATAGAAGACCATGACAGTAGGACACGTTGATAGAAGACCGTGACAGTAGAACACGTTGATAGAAGACCGTGACAGTAGGACTTGTTAATAGAAGACCGTGACAGTAGGACACGTTAATAGAAGATCGTGACAGTAGAACTTGTTGATAGAAGACGTTAACAGTAGGACACGTTGATAGAAGATCGTGACAGTAGGACACGTTAATAGAAGATCGTGACAGTAGGACTTGTTGATAGAATACCATGACAGTAGGACACGTTGATAGAAGACCGTGACAGTAGGACAAGTTGATAGAAGACCGTGATAGTAGGACACGTTGATAGAAGATCGTGACAGTAGGACACGTTGATAGAAGTCCGTGACAGTAGGACAAGTTGATAGAAGACCATGACATTAGGACACGTTGATAGAAGATCGTGACAGTAGGAAACGTTGATAGAAGTCCGTGACAGTAGGACAAGTTGATAGAAGACCATGACATTAGGACACGTTGATAGAAGATCGTGACAGTAGGACACCTTGACAGAAGACCGTGACAGTAGAACTTGTTGATAGAAGACCACATGACAGTAGGACACGTTGATAGAAGACCATGACAGTAGGACTTGTTGATAGAAGACCATGACAGTAGGACACGTTGATAGAAGACCATGACAGTAGGACACGTTGATAGAAGACCGTGACAGTAGGACAAGTTGATAGAAGACAATGATAGTAGGACTTGTTGATAGAAGACCATGAAAGTAGGACACGTTGATAGAAGATCGTGACAGTAGGACACGTTGATAGAAGACCGTGACAGTAGGACAAGTTGATAGAAGACCATGACTGTAGGACACGTTGATAGAAGACCTTGATATTAGGACTTGTTGATAGAAGACCATGAAAGTAGGACACGTTGATAGAAGACCGGTGACATAGGACACGTTATAGAAGACCATGACACTAGGACACACTTGATCGAAGACCATGACAGTAGAACACGTTGATAAAAGACCGTGACAGTAGGACACGTTGATAGAAGACCGTGACAGTAGGACACGTTGATAGAAGACCTTGATAGTAGAACACGTTGATAGAAGACCGTGACAGTAGGACACGTTGATAGAAGACCGTGACACTAGTACACGTTGATAGAAGACCGTGACACTAGGACACGTTGATAGAAGACCGTGACAGTAGGACACGTTGATAGAAGACCGTGACAGTAGGACACGTTGATAGAAGACCGTGACACTAGGACACGTTGATAGAAGACCGTGACAGTAGGACACGTTGATAGAAGACCGTGACACTAGGACACGTTGATAGAAGACCGTGACAGTAGGACACGTTGATAGAAGGCCATGACTGTAGGACACGTTGATAGAAGACCTTGATAGTAGGACTTGTTGATAGAAGACCATGAAAGTAGGACACGTTGATAGAAGACCGTGACAGTAGGACACGTTGATAGAAGACCTTGATAGTAGGACTTGTTGATAAAAGACCGTGACAGTAGGACACTTTGATAGAAGACCGTGACAGTAGGACACGTTAATAGAAGACCTTGATAGTAGGACTTGTTGATAAAAGACCGTGACAGTAGGACACTTTGATAGAAGACCGTGACAGTAGGACACGTTGATAGAAGACCGTGACAGTAGGACTTGTTTATAGAAGACCGTGACAGTAGGACACGTTGATAGAAGATCGTTACAGTAGGACACGTTGATAGGAGACCATGACAGTATGACACGTTGATAGAAGACCGTGACAGTAGGACACGTTGATAGAAGATCGTAACAGTAGGACACGTTGATAGAAGACCTTGATAGTAGTACTTGTTGATAGAATACCGTGACAGTAGGACTTGTTAATAGAAGACCGTGACCTTAGAACTTGTTGTTAGAAGACTTGACAATAGGACACGTTAATAGAAGATCGTGACAGTAGGACTTGTTGATAGAAGACCATGACAGTAGGACACTTGATAGAAGACCGTGACAGTAGGACAAGTTGATAGAAGACCGTGATAGTAGGACTTGTTGATAGAAGACCATGACATTAGGACACGTTGATAGAAGATCGTGACAGTAGGACACGTTGATAGAAGACCGTGATAGTAGGACTTGTTGATAGAAGACCGTGACTGTAGGACAAGTTGATAGAAGACCATGACATTAGGACACGTTGATAGAAGATCGTGACACTAGAACACGTTGATAGAAGACCGTGACAGTAGGACTTGTTGATAGAAGACCATGACAGTAGAACTTGTTGATAGAAGACCATGACAGTAGGACACGTTGATAGAAGACCGTGACAGTAGAACTTGTTGATAGAAGACCTTGACAGTAGAACTTGTTGATAGAAGACCATGACAGTAGAACTTGTTGATAGAAGACCATGACAGTAGAACTTGTTGATAGAAGACCATGACAGTAGAACTTGTTGATAGAAGACCATGACAGTAGAACTTGTTGATAGAAGACCATGAGTAGAACTTGTTGATAGAAGACCATGACAGTAGAATTTGTTGATAGAAGACCATGACAGTAGAACTTGTTGATAGAAGACCATGACAGTAGAACTTGTTGATAGAAGACCATGACAGTAGAACTTGTTGATAGAAGACCATGACAGTAGAACTTGTTGATAGAAGACCATGACAGTAGAACTTGTTGATAGAAGACCATGACAGTAGGACACGTTGATAGAAGACCATGACAGTAGAACTTGTTGATAGAAGACCATGACAGTAGAACTTGTTGATAGAAGACCATGACAGTAGGACACGTTGATAGAAGACCGTGACAGTAGAACACGTTGATAGAAGACCGTGACAGTAGAACACGTTGATAGAAGACCGTGACAGTAGAACACGTTGATAGAAGACCTTGACAGTAGAACTTGTTGATAGAAGACCATGACAGTAGGACACTTTGATAGAAGACCATGACAGTAGGACACGTGATAGAAGACCATGACAGTAGAACTTGTTGATAGAAGACCATGACAGTAGGACACGTTGATAGAAGACCATGACAGTAGAACTTGTTGATAGAAGACCATGACAGTAGAACTTGTTGATAGAAGACCATGACAGTAGAACTTGTTGATAGAAGACCATGACAGTAGGACACGTTGATAGAAGACCGTGACAGTAGAACACGTTGATAGAAGACCTTGACAGTAGAACACGTTGATAGAAGATCGTGACAGTAGACACGTTGATAGAAGACCGTGACAGTAGAACACGTTGATAGAAGACCGTGACAGTAGGACACGTTGATAGAAGACCGTGACAGTAGAACACGTTGATAGAAGACCGTGACAGTAGGACACTTGATAGAAGACCGTGACAGTAGAACACGTTGATAGAAGTCCATGACAGTAGAACACGTTGATAGAAGACCATGACAGTAGAACACGTTGATAGAAGGCCGTGACAGTAGAACACGTTGATAGAAGACCGTGACAGTAGAACACGTTGATAGAAGACCGTGACACTAGAACACGTTGATAGAAGAGACCATGACAGTAGAACACGTTGATAGAAGACCGTGACAGTAGAACACGTTGATAGAAGACCTTGACAGTAGAACACGTTGATAGAAGACCGTGACAGTAGGACACGTTGATAGAAGACCGTGACACTAGAACACGTTGATAGAAGACCGTGACACTAGAACACGTTGATAGAAGACCGTGACACTAGAACACGTTGATAGAAGACCGTGACACTAGAACACGTTGATAGAAGACCTTGTGTTGATAGAAGACCTTGTGTTGATAGAAGACTTTGTGTTGATAGAAGACCATGACAGTAGAACTTGTTGATAGAAGACCTTGTGTTGATAGAAGACCTTGTGTTTTGATAGAAGTCCCTGTGTTGATAGAAGACCTTGTGTTGATAGAAGACCTTGTGTTGATAGAAGACCATGTGTTGATAGAAGACTTTGTGTTGATAGAAGACCATGACAGTAGAACTTGTGATAGAAGACCTGTGTTGATAGAAGACCTTGTGTTGATAGAAGACCTTGTGTTGATAGAAGACCTTGTGTTGATAGAAGACCTTGTGTTGATAGAAGACCTTGTGTTGATAGAAGACCTTGTGTTGATAGAAGACCTTGTGTTGATAGAAGACCTTGTGTTGATAGAAGACCGCGACAGTAGGACTTGTTGATAGAAGACCTTGTGTGTGATAGAAGACCATGACAGTAGAACTTGTTGATATAATACCTTGTGTTGATAGAAGACCTTGTGTTGATAGAAGACCATGACAGTAGAACTTGTTGATAGAAGACCTTGTGTTGATAGAAGACCTTGTGTTGATAGAAGACCTTGTGTTGATAGAAGACCTTGTGTTGATAGAAGACCATGACAGTAGGACTTGTTGATAGAAGACCTTGTGTTGATAGAAGACCTTGTGTTGATAGAAGACCTTGTGTTGATAGAAGACCTTGTGTTGATAGAAGACCATGACAGTAGGACTTGTTGATAGAAGACCTTGTGTTGATAGAAGACCTTGTGTTGATAGAAGACCTTGTGTTGATAGAAGACCTTGTGTTGATAGAAGACCATGACAGTAGGACTTGTTGATAGAAGACCTTGTGACCAGAAAGACGGACTTGTTGATAATGACAGTAGAACCTTGTGTTGATAGAAGACCTTGTGTTGATAGAAGACCATGACAGTAGGACTTGTTGATAGAAGACCTGTGTTGATAGAAGACCTTGTGTTGATAGAAGACCTTGTGTTGATAGAAGACCTTGTGTTGATAGAAAGACCATGACAGTAGGACTTGTTGATAGAAGACCTTGTTTGATAGAAGACCTTGTGTTGATATAAGACCTTGTGTTTATAGAAGACCTTGACAGTAGGACTTGTTGATGGAAACAGAAAACACACTCAGAGACGTTTTGTGTATCAGGGAAATACAAGGAAAAGAAAGGGTTAGGACCCGTCATCGGCAGGTTTGATATCTCCAACATTACCAGTGATAAATGTTGATTTGATACCTCCAACATTACCAGTGATACATGTTGATTGGATACCCATAACATACCTGTGATACATGTTGATTTGATACCTTTAACATTACCAGTGATACATGTTGATTTGATACCTCTAACATTACCTGTGATACATGTTGATTTGATACCTCCAACATCACCTGTGATACATGTTGATTTGATACCTCTAACATTACCTGTGATACATGTTGATTTGATACCTCTAACATTACATGTGATACATGTTGATTTGATATTTCAAACATTACCTGTGATACATGTTGATTTGATACCTCCAACATTACCTGTGATACATGTTGATTTGATACCTCTAACATTACCTGTGATACCTGTTGATTTTATATCTCCAACATTACCTGTGATACATGTTGATTTGATACCTTTAACATTACCAGTGATACATGTTGATTTGATACCTCTAACATTACCTGTGATACATGTTGATTTGATACCTCCAACATTACCTGTGATACATGTTGATTTGATATCTCTAACATTACCAGTGATACATGTTGATTTGATACCTTTAATATTACCAGTGATACATGTTGATTTGATATCTCTAACATTACCTGTGATACATGTTTGATTTGATATCTCCAACATTACCTGTGATACATGTTGATTTGATATCTCTAACATTACCTGTGATACATGTTGATTTGATACCTTTAACATTACCAGTGATACATGTTGATTTGATATCTCTAACATTACCTGTGATACATGTTGATTTGATATCTCTAACATTACCAATGATACGTGTTGATTTGTTACCTTTAACATTACCAGTGATACATGTTGATTTGATATCCTCTAACATTACCTGTGATACATGTTGATTTGATATCTCTAACATTACCAATGATACATATTGATTTGATACCTGCAACATTGCCTGTGATACGTGTTAATTTGATATCTCTAACATTACCAATGATACATGTTGATTTGATACCTCCAACATTACCAATGATACGTGCTGATTTGATACCTCTAACATTACCTGTTATACATGTTGTGATGTGGTCTTGATCCCTACCAGTTATATATTTTGAGGTATTTGATCCAATGTTAAAAACCCAACTCTATCCCATCAGTCAGGGCTACTTCGTGACCGATCACTATGGTCTCAGACAGCCGTACTTCAATGACAGTCGTCTTGAGCGCAGCCTACGGCGATTCTCACACTTTCAGGAGGCCAGGGACATTTTGTTGCATGGACAAGTATGTAGTGTTTGCCTGTCTATAGCCAATGTGGAAATTGTGTTGCATGGACAAGTATGTAGTGTTTGCCTGTCTATAGCCAACATGGACATTTTGTTGCATGGACAAGTATGTAGTGTTTTCATGTCTATAGACAACATGGATATTTTGTTGCATGGACAAGTATATAGTGTTTTCATGTCTATAGACAACATGGATATTTTGTTGCCCTGACAAGTATATAGTGTTTTCATGTCTATAGACAACATGGATATTTTGTTGCATGGACAAGTATGTAGTGTTTTCATGTCTATAGACAACATAGATATTTTGTTGCATGGACAAGTATATAGTGTTTTCATGTCTATAGACAACATGGATATTTTGTTGCATGGACAAGTATATAGTGTTTTCATGTCTATAGACAACATGGAAATTTTGTTGCCCTGACAAGTATGTAGTGTTTTTCATGTTTATAGACAACATGGATATTTTGTTGCATGGACAAGTTTGTAGTGTTTTCATGTCTATAGACAACATGGGTATTTTGTTGCATGGACAAGTATGTAGTGTTTTCATGTCTATAGACAACATGGATATTTTTGTTGCATGGACAAGTATATAGTGTTTTCATGTCTATAGACAACATGGATATTTTGTTGCATGGACAAGTATAGTGTTTTTCATGTCTATAGACAACATGGAAATTTTGTTTGCCCTGACAAGTATGTAGTGTTTTCCTGTCTGTAGACAACAGGGACATTGTGTTGCACGGACAGGTGTGTATGTTTTTTCCTGTTTATAAACAACAGGGACATTGTGTTGCACGGACAGGTGTATAGTGTTTTCCTGTCTATAGACAACAGGGACAGTGTGTTGCACGGACAGGTGTATAGTGTTTTCACGTCTATACACAACATGGACATTGTGTTGCACGGACAGGTGTATAGTGTTTTCCTGTCTATAGACAACAGGGACATTGTGTTTGCACGGACAGGTGTATAGTGTTTTTCCTGTCTATAGACAACAGGGACAGTGTGTTGCACGAACAGGTGTGTAGTGTTTGCCTATAGTTTTCACGAGCAGGGAGGTTTTTGTTTTTATTTAAACTCAGATATAGGCATTGACTTTCGTCTTTACTGACAGGTAAACATACACCTTTATTTATACGGATAGATATATAGGCATGACTTTTATCTTTATAGACAGGTAGGAATTGGGCTTTTATCATTACTGACAGGTAGGAGTTGGCTTTTATCTTTACAGACAGGTAGGAATTGGCTTTTATCTTTACGGACAGGTAGGAATTGGCTTTTATCTTTACTGACAGGCACGAATTGGGCTTTTATCATTACGGACAGGTAGGAGTTGGCTTTTATCTTTACGGATAGGTAGAAATTGGCTTTTATCTTTACAGACAGGTAGGAATTAGCTTTTACCTTTACGGACAGGTAGGAATTGGCTTTTATCTTTATGGATATATGCACAGTAAATGATTAACTTTACTTCTCGAGTGAGATAGGCAGGGAATCTCCGTAGACACGTTGGTAGAACTAGCCTCAGACATTCATATCGCCATCTTCAAATAAAAGTAGGTCATGAACTAGCCTCCGACACACACATCACGCCATCTCCACAATAAAGTAGGTCATGAATCAGCCTCCGACACACACATCACGCCATCTCCACATAAAGTATGTCACGAACTAGCCACCGACACACAAAAATCACGCCATCTCCACAATAAAGTAGGTCATGAACTAGCCTCCGACACACATACATCACGCCATCTCCACAATAAAGTAGGTCATGAACCAGCCTCCGACACACACACATCACGCCATCTCCACAATAAAGTAAGTCACGAACTAGCCTCCGACACACACACATCACGCCATCTCCACAATAAAGTAGGTCATGAACCAGCCTCCGACACACACACATCACGCCATCTCCACAATAAAGTAGGTCATGAACCAGCCTCCGACACACACACATCACGCCATCTCCACAATAAAGTAGGTCACGAACTAGCCTCCGACACACATACATCACGCCATCTCCACAATAACGTAGTCATGAACTAACCTCCGACACACATACATCACGCCATCTCCACAATAAAGTAGGTCACGAACTAGCCTCCGACACACATATATCACGCCATCTCCACAATAACGTAGGTCATGAACTAACCTCCGACACACATACATCACGCCATCTCCACAATAACGTAGGTCATGAACTAACCTCCGACACACATACATCACGCCATCTCCACAATAACGTAGGTCATGAACTAGCCTCCGACACACACACATCACGCCATCTCCACAATAACGTAGGTCATGAACTAACCTCCGACACACATACATCACGCCATCTCTACAATAACGTAGGTCATGAACTAACCTCCGACACACATACATCACGCCATCTCCACAATAACGTAGGTCATGAACTAGCCTCCGACACACACACATCACGCCATCTCCACAATAACGTAGGTCATGAACTAACCTCCGACACCACACACATCACGCCATCTCCACAATAACGTAGGTCATGAACTAGCCTCCGACACACACACATCACGCCATCTCCACAATAACGTAGGTCATGAACTAACCTCCGACACACACACATCACGCCATCTCTACAATAACGTAGGTCATGAACTACACCTCCGACACACATACATCACGCCATCTCCACAATAACGTAGGTCATGAACTAACCTCCGACACACATACATCACGCCCATCTCCACAATAACGTAGGTCATGAACTAGCCTCCGACACACATATATCACGCCATCTCCACAATAACGTAGGTCATGAACCAGCCTCCGACACACATATATCACGCCATCTCCACAATAAAGTAGGTCATGAACTAGCCTCCGACACACACATCACGTCATCTCCACAATAACGTAGGTCATGAACTAGCCTCCGACACACAACATCACGCCATCTCTACAATACGTAGGTCATGAACTAGCCCTCCGACACACAGATATCACGTCATCTCCACAGTCTCTACTTAACGCCACTAACCTGACCGATGTCCCCAAGTTGAACAAACGTCTACAGAAAGTCGTCGAGCTGAACAAGAAGCGGCGTCGCAAACTATTCCTGGACATTTCGAGGACTGGCTCTACCAGGAACGTGATGACTCTGGAGGCCAGGTAAACTGGTCAGCTTCTGTTTCAGATTTTTGTTGCGTCATTTGTTTGTGCTTGCGGGTAGTACTTCGTGTTTCTTCTTACACGTTTGTGACTAAGTATCAATTTCAACATCAGTGTTGCCATGGTGACTCGTGGTACATGTTTGTGACCAAGTATCTATTTCAACATCAGTGTTGCCATGGTGACTCGTGGTACATGTTTGTGACCAAGTATCTATTTCAACATCAGTGTTGCCATGGTGACTCGTGGTACATGTTTGTGACCAAGTATCTATTTCAACATCAGTGTTGCCATGGTGACTACTTGGTACATGTTTGTGACTAAGTATCAATTTCAACATCAGTGTTGCCATGGTGACTCGTGGTACATGTTGTGACCAAGTATCTATTTCAACATCAGTGTTGCCATGGTGACTCGTGGTACCATGTTTGTGACTAAGTATCAATTTCAACATCAGTGTTGCCATGGTGACTCGTGGTACATGTTTGTGACCAAGTATCTATTTCAACATCAGTGTTGCCATGGTGACTCGTGGTACATGTTTGTGACTAAGTATCAATTCAACATCAGTGTTGCCATGGTGACTCGTGGTACATGTTTGTGAGTAAGTATCAATTTCAACATCAGTGTTGCCATGGTGACTCGTGGTACATGTTTGTGAGTAAGTATCAATTTCAACATCAGTGTTGCCATGGTGACTCGTGGTACATGTTTGTGACTAAGTATCAATTTCAACATCAGTGTTGCCATGGTGACTCGTGGTACATGTTTGTGAGTAAGTATCAATTTCAACATCAGTGTTGCCATGGTGACTCGTGGTACATGTTTGTGACCAAGTATCTATTTCAACATCAGTTGTGGTGACTTGGTGACTCGTGTACATGTTTGTGACCAAGTATCTATTTCAACATCAGTGTTGCCATGGTGACTCGTGGTACATGTTTGTTACCAAGTATCTATTTCAACATCAGTGTTGCCATGGTGACTCGTGGTACATGTTTGTGACCAAGTATCTATTTCAACATGTAAGTGACCATCGTCACACCTACCCTCATAGCGTATCGTGTCACGACCTACAGACAGACAACCATTGATCGATGCAGGCCAGACGAGACCTATAGATAGACAACCATTGATCTATGCAGGCCAGACGAGACCTATAGATAGACAACCATTGATCTATGCAGGCCAGACGAGACCTATAGATAGATAACCATTGATCGATGCAGGCCAGACGAGACCTATAGATAGATAACCATTGATCGATGCAGGCAGACGAGACCTGTAGATAGATAACCATTGATCGATGTAGGTCAGACGGGACCTATAGATAGACAACCATTGATCTATACAGGCCAGAACAGGACTACAGACAGACAACCATTGATCCATGCAGGCCAGACAGGACCTACAGACAGACAACCATTGATCCATGCAGGCCAGACAGGACCTACAGACAGACAACCATTGATCCATGCAGGCCAGACAGGACCTACAGACAGACAACCATTGATCCATGCAGGCCAGACAGGACCTACAGACAGACAACCATTGATCCAGGCAGGCCAGACAGGACTTTTAGACAGACAACCATTGATCCATGCAGGTCAGATAGGACCTACAGACAGACAACCATTGATCTATGGAGGCCAGACAGGACTTTAGACAAGACACCTCTAGATGGATGCAGGCCAGACAGGACTTTTAGACAGACAACCCTTTGATCCATGCAGGCCAGATAGGACTTTTAGACAGACAACCATTGATCAATGCAGGTCAGATAGGACCTACAGACAGACAACCATTGATCAATGCAGGCCAGACAGGACCTACAGACAGACAACCATTGATCTATGCAGGCCAGACAGGACCTACAGACAGACAACCATTGATCCATGCAGGCCAGACAGGACCTACAGACAGACAACCATTGATCCATGCAGGCCAGACAAGACCTACAGACAGAACCATTGATCCATGCAGGCCAGACAGGACTTTTAGACAGACAACCATTGATCCATGCAGGTCAGATAGGACCTACAGACAGACAACCATTGATCCATGCAGGCCAGACAGGACTTTTAGACAGACAACCATTGATCCATGCAGGCCAGACAGGACCTACAGACAGACAACCATTGATCCATGCAGGCCAGACAGGACCTACAGACAGACAACCATTGATCCATGCAGGCCAGACAGGACTTTTAGACAGACAACCATTGATCCATGCAGGCCAGACAGGACCTACAGACAGACAACCATTGATCCATGCAGGCCAGACAGGACCTACAGACAGACAACCATTGATCCATGCAGGCCAGACAGGACCTACAGACAGACAACCATTGATCTATGTAGGCCAGACAGGACCTACAGACAGACAACCATTGATCTATGGAAGCCAGAAATGTGACCATCAAGCTCGGACTACATCCAAGTTACTCGCATTCTCTGACCTTGTACATATATTACCTAGACAACAGCCCAGTGTGTAAGATCACAAACTATCCGTTCTGATGAGAATTATATTGGACATCATGGCATCATGACTTGTCTGGACCGTAAGTGAGACATGTGTGGAATGTCCGGATTACAAAGGAGACATTTGTGAAATATCCGAAATATTAATTGTGTGTGGCATGTCCATACTTCAAGTTAGAAATGTGAGTAATGTTCAGACACCATGATAGACGTGCGAGTAATGTTCAGACACCATGATAGACGTGCGAGTAATGTTCAGAACCATGATAGACGTGTGAGTAATGTTCAGACACCATGATAGACGTGTGAGTAATGTTCAGACACCATGATAGACGTGCGAGTAATGTTCAGACACCATGATAGACGTGCGAGTAATGTTCAGACACCATGATAGACGTGCGAGTAATGTTCAGACACCATGATAGACGTGTGAGTAATGTTCAGACACCATGATAGACGTGTGAGTAATGTTCAGACACCATGATAGACGTGCGAGTAATGTTCAGACACCACAATAGACGAGTGAGTAATGTCCTAGACTCTGTGACAGGCTTGTGTAAAATGTCAGTATCACACTGGAGGCGCATTTGAGATGTGAGAACTACATGGGAGGTAGATATGAGATGTGGGAACTACATGGGAGTAGATATGAGATGTGGGAACTATATGGAGGTAGATATGAGATGTGGGAACTACATGGGAGTGTAGATATGAGATGTGGGAACTATATGGGAAGTAGATATGAGATGTGGAACTATATGGGAGGTAGATATGAGATGTGGGAACTACATGGGAGGTAGATAAGATGTGGGAACTACATGGGAGGTAGATATGAGATGTGAGAACTACATGGGAGGTAGATATGAGATGTGGGAACTACATCGGAGGTAGATATGAGATGTGAGAACTATATGGGAGGTAGATATGAGATGTGGGAACTACATGGGAGGTAGATATGAGATGTGAGAACTACATGGGAGGTAGATATGAGATGTGAGAACTACATGGAAGGTAGATATGAGATGTGGAAACTACAAGGAGGTAGATATGAGATGTGGGAACTACATGGGAGGTATATATGAGATTGGGAACTACATGGGAGGTAGATATGAGATGTGGGAACTACATGAGAGGTAGATATGAGATGTGGGAACTACATGGGGGTAGATATGAGATTTGGGAAGTACATGGGAGGTAGATATGAGATGTGAGAACTACATGAAGGTAGATATGAGATGTGGAAAATACAAGGGAGGTAGATATGAGATGTGGAACTACATGGGAGGTATATATGAGATGTGGGAACTACATGGGAGGGTAGATATGAGATGTGGAAACTACATGGGAGTAGATATGAGATGTGGGAACTACATGGTAGGTAGATATGAGATGTGGGAACTACATGGGAGGTAGATACGAGGTGTGAGAACTACATGGGAGGTAGATATGAGATGTGGGAACTACATGGGAGGTAGATATGATATGTGGGAACTACATGGGAGGTAGATATGAGATGTCAGAACTACATGGGAGGTAGATATGAGATGTGAGAACTACATGGGAGGTAGATATGAGATGGGAACTACATGGGAGGTAGATGAAGATGTGAGAACTACATGGGAGGTAGATATGAGATGTGGGAACTACATGGGAGGTAGATATGAGATGTGAGAACTACATGGAGGTAGATATGAGATGTGAGAACTACATGGAAGGTAGATATGAGATGTGGAAACTACAAGGGAGGTAGATATGAGATGTGGGAACTACATGGAGGTATATATGAGATGTGGGAACTACATGGGAGGTAGATATGCGATGTGGGAACTACATGAGAGGTAGATATGAGATGTGGGAACTACATGGGGGTAGATATGAGATTTGGGAAGTACATGGGAGGTAGATATGAGATGTGAGAACTACATGGAAGGTAGATATGAGATGTGGAAAATACAAGGGAGGTAGATATGAGATGTGGGAACTACATGGGAGGTATATATGAGATGTGGAACTACATGGGAGGTAGATATGAGATGTGGAAACTACATGGGAGGTAGATATGAGATGTGGGAACTACATGGTAGGTAGATATGAGATGTGGGAAACTACATGGGAGGTAGATACGAGGTGTGAGAACTACATGGGAGGTAGATATGAGATGTGGGAACTACATGGGAGGTAGATATGATATGTGGGAACTACATGGGAGGTAGATATGAGATGTCAGAACTACATGGAGGTAGATATGAGATGTGAGAACTACATGGGAGGTAGATATGAGATGTGAGAACTACATGGGAGGTAGATATGAGGTGTGAGAACTACATGGGAGGTAGATATGAGATGTGAGAACTACATGGGAGGTATATATGAGATATGAGAGCTACATGGGAGGTATATATTAGATATGAGAGCTACATAGAAGGGAGTATGAGATATGAGAGCTACATGGAGGTATATATTAGATATGAGAGCTACATAGAAGGTATATATGAGATATGAGAGCTACATGGGAGGTATATATAAGAGATACTCAGGTACCCATTAAAGGCTGGGCGAAGAAGAAGCCGTCGATTAGGATCGAACCCGACCTTTTGTGCTTTGTAGTCCAGTTCACTAACCACTGAGCTGTCGTAGCTCTCACTCTTGTAATCCCGTTCACTAACCAATGAGCTGTCGCAGCTCTCACTCTGTAGTCCAGTTCACTAACCACTGAGCTGTCGCGGCTCTCACTCTTGTAGTCCAGTTCACTAACCACTGAGCTGTCGCGTGCTCACTCTTGTAGTCCAGTTCACTAACCACTGAGCTGTCGCAGCTCTCACTCTTGTAGTCCAGTTCACTAACCACTGAGCTGTCGCAGCTCTCACTCTTGTAGTCCAGTTCACTAAGCACTGAGCTGTCGCAGCTCTCACTCTTGTAGTCCAGTTCACTAACCACTGAGCAGTCGCGGCTCTCACTCTTGTAGTCCAGTTCACTAACCACTGAGCTGTCGCGGCTCTCACTCTTGTAGTCCAGTTCACTAACCACTGAGCTGTCGCAGCTCTCACTCTTGTAGTCCAGTTCACTAACCACTGAGCTGTCGCGGCTCTCACTCTTGTAGTCCAGTTCACTAACCACTGAGCTGTCGCGTCTCTCACTCTTGTAGCCCAGTTCACTAACCACTGAGCTGTCGCGGCTCTCACTCTTGTAGTCCAGTTCACTAACCACTGAGCTGTCGCGGCTCTCACTCTTGTAGTCCAGTTCACTAACCACTGAGCTGTCGCGTCTCTCACTCTTGTAGTCCAGTTCACTAACCACTGAGCTGTCGCGGCTCCCGTGTTTGGCTCACTTCTTTAGTTACTGTCTCAAACAGCTCATAACTACATCTAGCACGATGATATACTTGACACATGATAACTATGACCCATCGCGTGATGATATACCTGACACATGATAACTATGACCCATCGCGTGATGATATACCTGACACATGATAACTATGACCCATCGCGTGATGATATACCTGACACATGATAACTATGACCCATCGCGTGATGATATACCTGACACATGATAAAACTATGACCATCGCGTGATGATATACCTGACACATGATAACTATGACCCATCGCGTGATGATATACTTGCAGGTAGGAGAGAGCTTAGTCCGCCGGAAGCCAAGCTGGGACTCCCCCCGGGCGTGCCTGTTGTTCGTGTTACGAGAGGACTGCCCCTGAAGTTAACCGTGGGAGACGCCACGGACTACGATGGCTTGGAGAATCCTGCACTTGAGCCGGGCCAAGAGTACGAGGTCACGACGTTATTAGCCTTTTTTCATCTTTCCTCTCACACGTGGCTCTTTCTGGCGTGATCTCCTCTCACTCGTGGCTCTTTCTGGCGTGATCTTTCCTCTCACACGTGGCTCTTTCTGGCGTGATCTTTCCTCTCACACGTGGCTCTTTCTGGCGTGATCTTTCCTCTCACACGTGGCTCTTTCTGGCGTGATCTTTTCTCTCACACGTGGCTCTTTCTGGCGCGATCTTTCCTCTCACTCGTGGCTCTTTCTGGCGCGATCTTTCCTCTCATTCGTGGCTCTTTCTGGCGCGATCTTTCCTCTCATTCGTGGCTCTTTCTGGCGTGATCTATCCTCTCACTCGTGGCTCTTTCTGGCGTGATCTTTCCTCTCACTCGTGACTCTTTCTGGCGTGATCTTTCCTCTCACACGTGGCTCTTTCTGGCGTGATCTTTCCTCTCACTCGTGACTCTTTCTGGCGTGATCTTTCCTCTCACTCGTGACTCTTTCTGGCGTGATCTTTCCTCCTCTCACACGTGGCTCTTTCTGGCGTGATCTTTCCTCTCACTCGTGACTCTTTCTGGCGTGATCTTTCCTCTCACTCGTGACTCTTTCTGGCGTGATCTTTCCTCTCACACGTGGCTCTTTCTGGCGTGATCTTTCCTCTCACTCGTGACTCTTTCTGGCGTGATCTTTCCTCTCACTCGTGACTCTTTCTGGCGTGATCTTTCCTCTCACTCGTGACTCTTTCTGGCGTGATCTTTCCTCTCACACGTGGCTCTTTCTGGCGTGATCTTTCCTCTCACTCGTGACTCTTTCTGGCGTGATCTTTCCTCTCACTCGTGACTCTTTCTGGCGTGATCTTTCCTCTCACACGTGGCTCTTTCTGGCGTGATCTTTCCTCTCACTCGTGACTCTTTCTGGCGTGATCTTTCCTCTCACACGTGGCTCTTTCTGGCGCGATCTTTCCTCTCATTCGTGGCTCTTTCTGGCGCGATCTTTCCTCTCACTCGTGGCTCTTTCTAGCGTGATCTTTCCTCTCACTCGTGGCTCTTTCTGGCGTGATGTTTTTCCACTGCACTGATGTTTTCACCTCCCATATATCTCACAACATTATCTCTCTCTCTCTCTCTCTCCACATGACAACCTAGCTAGATTCTCCACTGCCACTGATGTCTTCACCTCCCTTATATCTCCCAACATTATCTCTCTCTCCCCCCCCCCCCCCCACACACACATGACAACCTAGCTAATTTCTCCACTGCCACTGATGTCTTCACTTCCCTTATATCTCCCAACATTATCTCTCTCTCTCTCTCTCCCCCCCCCCCCACACATGACAACCTAGCTAATTTCTCCACTGCCACTGATGTCTTCACCTCCCTTATATCTCCCAACATTATCTCTTCCCCTCCCCTCCCCACAAGACGCTGTCTAACGACTAAACTTTGACAGATCGTGTTTCGTCCTCTTGAATATAGTCGTTGACGTGAAGTACACACATCCCACACACACACCATATACATACACACCCTACACATATACACGTCCCACACACATACGCACCCCAACACACACATGCACATACACATATCACGCTTACCATACTAAAAAAAATCACACCCCACACACACATCACACCCTACCCAACATCCACACATCCCACACACACATGGCGCTATCTAACGACTAAACGTTGACTGACAGGTCGTGGTCGTCCTCTTGAGTACAGTTGTCGACGTGAAGTACAACATCCAACACACCACATGGCGCTATCTAACGACTAAACGTTGACTGACAGGTCGTTGGTCGTCCTATTGAGTACAGTTGTCGACGTGAAGTACACACATCCCACACACACATCCCACACAACACACACACATGGCGCTATCTAACGACTAAACGTTGACTGACAGGTCGTGGTCGTCCTATTGAGTACAGTTGTCGACGTGACGAAACATTCGTGGACCTCCATCAACGTCACCACGGCCACCAACGTGCCGGACACAAGCTCTCACTTCAGTTACATGCAGTTGGCGGTACCCTCGACATTTGTCGGGCTTGCTGTCCTGGCCTATTTGGCGTGCAGGAGACGACGGACTGTGGCATCTCGTTGTACAGATGGGAATGACGTCAGGTACATATGAAATATATCGTGGTCGTCCTCTTGAGTACAGCGAGACGTGAAGTACACACACACACACTATCCCAAACACATACACCTTCTCCCACTCAACATGTTCCTACCTTCTCCACTCAACATATGCCTACCTTCTCCACTCAACATGTGCCTACCTTCTCCACCCAACATATGTTTACCTTCACCACCAAACATATGCCTACCCTCTCCACCCAACATATGCCTACCTTCTCCGCCAAACATATGCCTACCTTCTCCGCCAAACATATGCCTACCTTCTCCACCCAAAATATGCCCCTTCTCCACCCAATGTATGCCTACCTTATCCGCCCAACATATGCCTACCTTCACCACCCAACATATGCCTACCTTCACCACACAACATATGCCTACCTTCACCACCAACATATGCCCACCTTATCCACCCAACATATGCCTACCTTCTCCACCCAACATATGCTTACCTTCACTAGGCAACATATGCCTACCTTCACCACCCAACATATGCCTACCTTCTCCACCCAAAATATGCCTACTTTCTCCAATCAACACATACCTACCGTCTCCACTCAACATATGTCTACGTTCTCCACTCAACATATGCCTACCTTCTCCACCCAACATATGCCTACCGTCTCTTCCCAACATATGCCTACCTTCTCCACCCAACATCTGCCTACCGTCTCTTCCCTACATATGCCTACCCTCTCCACCCAACATATGCCTACCGTCTCTTCCCAACATATGCCTACCGTCTCCACCCCAACATATGCCTACCGTCTCTTCCCAACATATGCCTACCCTCTCCACCCAACATCTGCCTACTGTCTCTTCCCTACATATGCCTACCCTCTCCACCCAAACATATGCCTACCGTCTCTTCCCAACATATGCCTACCGTCTCCACCAACATATGCCTACCGTCTCTTCCCAACATATGCCTACCTCTCCACCCAACATCTGCCTACTGTCTCTTCCAACATATGTATGCCTACCCTCTCCACCCAACATATGCCTACCGTCTCTTCCCAACATATGCTACCGTCTCCACCCAACATATGCCTACCGTCTCTTCCTAACATATGCCTACCCTCTCCACCCAACATCTGCCGACCGTCTCTTCCTAACATATGCCTACCCTCTCCACCCAACATATGCCTACCTCTTCCCAACATGTGCCTAACCTCTCCACCCAACATCTGCCAACCGTCTCTTCCCAACATATGCCTACCCTCTCCATCTAACATATGCCTACCGTCTATTCCAACATATGCCTACCCTCTCCACCCACCATATGCCTACCGTCTCTTCCCTACATATGCCTACCCTCTCCACCCAACATATGCCTACCATTTCCATCCAACATATGCCTACCGTCTCTTCCCAGCATATGCCTACCGTCTCTTCCCAACATATGCCTACCTTCCCCACTCAACATATGCCTACCTTCTCCACACACATCTGCCTACCGTCTCTTCCAAACATATGCCTACCCTCTCCACCCAACATATGCCTACCGTCTCTTCCCAACATATGCCTACCCTCTCCACCCAACATATGCCTACACTCTCCACCCAACATATGTCTACCCTCTCCACCCAACATATGCCTACACTCTCCACCCAACATATGCCTACACTCTCCATCCATCATATGCCTACCCTCTCCACCCAACATCTGCCTACCCTCTCAACACAACATATGCCTACCCTCTCCACCCAACATATGCCTACCCTCTCCACCCAAGATACGCCTACCATCTCCACCCAACATATGCCTACACTCTCCACCCAACATCTGCCTACCGTCTCTTCCCAACATATGCCTACCCTCTCCACCCAACATCTGCCAACCGTCTCTTCCCAACATATGCCTACCCTCTCCACCCAACATCTGCTACCGTCTCTTCCCAACATATGGCTACCCTCTCCATCCAACATATGCCTACCGTCTCTTCCCAACATATGCCTACCCTCTCCATCTAACATATGCCTACCGTCTCTTCCAACATATGCCTACCCTCTCCACCCAACATATGCCTACCCTCTCCATCCAACATATGCCTACCGTCTCTTCCCAACATATGCCTACCGTCTCTTCCCAACATATGCCTACCTTCTCCCCTCAACATATGCCTACCTTCTCCACACAACATCTGCCTACCGTCTCTTCCCACATATGCCTACCCTCTCCATCCAACATATGCCTACCGTCTCCACCCAACATATGCCTACCCTCTCCACCCAACATATGCCTACCCTCTCCACCCAACATATGCCTACCCTCTCCACCCAACATATGCCTACCCTCTCCACCCAAACATATGCCTACCCTCTCCACCCAACATATGCCTACCCTCTCCACCCAACATATGCCTACCCTCTCCACCCAACATATGCCTACCCTCTCCACCCAACATACGCCTAAATTCTCGACCGACCTCTGACCAGCTCCATGTTTGCGACTGTTTCTGCCTATTGCAGGTTATTAGCCCAGACAGGCAGAGTCGAAACGGACCGGGCATCACATACATCTTGTCAAAAGTGCACAGGAGACAAGTACCCAGGAGACAAGTACCCAGGAGACAAGTACCCAGGAGACAAGTACCCAGGAGACAAGTACCAGGAGACAAGTACCCAGGAGACAAGTACCCAGGAGACAAGTACCAGGAGACAAGTACCCAGGAGACAAGTACCCAGGAGACAAGTACCCAGGAGACAAGTACCCAGGTCGAAGGTACCCCCATAGCACCGCAAACACCTGCTAGTTGGGGACTTGTCATCTATGTCATCAGGCCTGACATATCACCAAGTGAATGCGTTGGAAATATTTTACGAGCTGGATGTCATGTTGCAACGAATTTGCTTTGTATGCATATATATGTCAGATTGTATGTGTCAGATTGTATGTGTCAGATTGTATGTGTCAGATTGTATGTGTCAGATTGTATATGTCAGATTGTATGTGTCAGATTGTATGTATCAGATTGTATGTGTCAGATTGTATGTGTCAGATTGTATGTATCAGATTGTATGTGAATGGGTGGGTGTTTGTTTCAGCTTGAATGTGAGTGTGTGGGTGTTTGTGTCAGCTTGTTTGTGACTGTATGGGTGTTTGTGTCAGCTTGTTTTTGAATATCAATTTGTACACAAGTGTGTCTATATGTGGTGTGTCATATTTTATGTTGGTGTGCGTGTGACCTGCCATATTATGTGCGATGATATTGTGCTATGATTGTTGGCTAGAACCTCAATAAATGTAGTCAACACAGTTTGTTGCTTGTGTTCAACACGTTTGTTTGGCTCACTCACTGAGAGCTGCATTTCTTTTTTGTTTTCATAAGTGATGCACACACATACACATACACACGTACAGACATACACATTCACACCTACAGACATACACATTCACACCTACAGACATACACTTTCACACCTACACACATACAATATATACACACACTGTCGCAAACACACACACAAACACACACACATAGACACATGCACGTTCACCCGTCTACAAACATGTACAGCCGTACACACACACACACACACACCAATTGAGCCTCTCCTTCGTTCACTTCCGATTGGTGCGGTGGCCAACATGGCTGCTTAGCCTAATCATATTCTGGTCTAGTAGCATGTTTGTTAATCTGTGGTCTCAAGTGATTCTTTCTGCCTGGGATTTTCGTTTGTGGAAACAGCGATAGTCCGGTCGCATTAACCTGACCACAAAATCATCATGGTTTAGCGCCCGCGCGCTGAGAAAGTGCTGCAGGCGACTGACTGTGAGTGTAGCGGAACGGTACTAGGTTCCAGCTTTGCCCTAGCACGGGATGTGTGATCTGTGTTCGGCTGCAAGTTTGTCACCGACTGGATTGTGGTCGGATCGAGTGTTTCACTGAAGTGGACCCCTGACTTCATTTGTTGGAGCAGCGATTCTTGGGGCACGCCTACTGATCTTGAAGTTATACAGGAATTGGCGAGGGCGTATGGAGATTATGTTGCCCGTGACGGCCGTTAAATCGACCGGAAGTGTCTATTTTTATCAGCGCGCCATTTGTACAGTTGACTACGGAACGTTCAATAGAACAGCATAGAGGATGGGCACTTTGTTGTTGCTGGACCGAGTAGCTGAGCGGATATGTCCCGTCATTTTGGTTCTCAGTGAAGCCTCTCCGTTGTAGTCTTTCACTCTAGTCACACACACATTCACGCACACACACACATACTCACGCACAAACACACACATACTCACACACACACACGCACACACATACTCACGCACACACACACATACTCACGCACGCACGCACACACATACTCACGCACACACACACACATACTCACGCACACACACACATACTCACGCACACACACACATACTCACGCACACACACATACTCACGCACACACACACGCACACACATACTCACGCACGCATACACACACATACTCACGCACGCACACACGCACACACACAGAAACTCACGCACATAATTTTAAAACAAACTTTGCTGACACCAACTCATTAAGTCTCACAATCGACCAATCACTCATGTCCCCTTTCTCTTTCACATACCTCGCCATTCACTCTTTATCTCGTATTCTCTTACTACACCCAATTATTCACTCCCACACCACACCCACTCATCCACTCCCACACCACACCACTCCCTTACCACACCCACTCATTCACTCCCTCAATACACCCTCATCCACTCCCTCACTACACCCACTCATTCACTCCCTCACCACACCCACTCATCCACTCCCTCACTACACCCACTCATCCACTCGCTCACTAACCCACTCATCCACTCCCTCACTATACCCACTCATCCACTTCCTCACTACACCCACTCATTCTTTCCCTCATTACACCCACTCATTCACTCCCTCACCACAACCACTCCATCACTACACCCGCTCATTCACTCCCTCACCACACCCACTCATCGAATCCCTCACTACACACACTCATTCACTCCATCACTACACCCACTCATCCACTCCCTCACTACATCCACTCCCTCACTATACCCACTCATCCACTTAGTCACTACACCCACTCTTTCACTCCCTCATTACATCCACTCATTCACTCCCTCACCACACCCACTCATCCACTCCCTCACTACACCCACTCATCCACTCCGTCACTATACCCACTCATCCACTTAGTCACTACACCCACTCATTCACTCTCTCATTACATCCACTCATTCACTCCCTCACCACACCCACTCATCAACTCCCTCACTACACCCACTCATTCACTCTCTCACTACACAAAATCATCCACTTCCTCAACACACCCACTCCCTTACCACACCCACTCGTCCACTCCCTCACTACACCCACTCATTCACTCCCTCACTACACCCACTCGTCCACTCCCTCACTACACCCACTCATTCACTCCCTCAATACACCTACTCATCCACTCCCTCAATACACCCACTCATCCACTTCCTCAATACACCCACTCATCCACCCCCTCACTACACTCACTTATTCATTCCCTCATTCACTCCCTCACTACACCCACTCATCCACTCCCTCACTACATCCACTCCCTCACTATACCCACTCATCCACTTAGTCACTACACCCATTCATTCACTCCCTCATTACATCCACTCATTCAATCCCTCACCACACCTACTCATCCATTCCCTCACTACACCCACTCATTCACTCCCTCACCACACACACTCATCCACTGTCTCACTACACCCACTCATTCACTCCCTCACTACACCCACTCATCCACTCCTTCACTACACCCACTGATCCACTTCCTCACCACACCCACTCATCAACTCCCTCACTACACCCACTCATTCACCCCTCACCACACCCACTCATCCACTCCCTCACTACACCCACTCATCCACTCGCTCACTAACCCACTCATCCACTCCTCACTATACCCACTCATCCACTTCCTCATTACACCCACTCATTCTTTCCCTCATTACACCCACTCATTCACTCCCTCACCACAACCACTCCATCACTACACCCGCTCATTCACTCCCTCACCACACCCACTCATCGAATCCCTCACTACACACACTCATTCACTCCATCACTACACCCACTCATCCACTCCCTCACTACATCCACTCCCTCACTATACCCACTCATCCACTTAGTCACTACACCCACTCTTCCACTCCCTCATTACATCCACTCATTCACTCCCTCACCACACCCACTCATCCACTCCCTCACTACACCCACTCATCCACTCCGTCACTATACCCACTCATCCACTTAGTCACTACACCCACTCATTCACTCTCTCATTACATCCACTCATTCACTCCCTCACCACACCCACTCATCAACTCCCTCACTACACCCACTCATTCACTCTCTCACTACACAAAATCATCCACTTCCTCAACACACCCACTCCCTTACCACACCCACTCGTCCACTCCCTCACTACACCCACTCATTCACTCCCTCACTACACCCACTCGTCCACTCCCTCACTACACCCACTCATTCACTCCCTCAATACACCTACTCATCCACTCCCTCAATACACCCACGCATCCACTCCCTCAATACACCCACTCATCCACCCCCTCACTACACTCACTTATTCATTCCTCATTCACTCCCTCACTACACCCACTCATCCACTCCCTCACTACATCCACTCCCTCACTATACCCACTCATCCACTTAGTCACTACACCCATTCATTCACTCCCTCATTACATCCACTCATTCAATCCCTCACCACACCTACTCATCCATTCCCTCACTACACCCACTCATTCACTCCCTCACCACACACACTCATCCACTGTCTCACTACACCCACTCATTCACTCCCTCACTACACCCACTCATCCACTCCTTCACTACACCCACTGATCCACTTCCTCACCACACCCACTCATCAACTCCCTCACTACACCCACTCATTCACTCCCTCACTACACCCACTCGTTCACTCCCTCACTACACCCACTCATTCACTCCCTCACTACACCCACTCATTCACTATAGCCAATCATCCACTCCCTCACTACACCCACTCATTCACTCCCTCACTACACCTACTCATCCACTCCCTCAATACACCCACTTATCCACCCCTCACTACACTCACTTATTAATTCCCTCATTACACCCACTGATTACACCACTCATTCACTCCCTCATTACACCTACTCGTCCACTCCCTCACTACACCCACTTATTCACTCCCTCACTACACCCACTCATCCACTCCCTCACTATACCCACTCATCCACTCCTCACTACGCCCACTCATTCACTCTCTCACTACACAAACTCATCCACTTCCTCAACACACCAACTCATTCACTACCTCACTACAACCGCTCATTCACTCCCTCATTACACCCACTCATCCACTCCCTCGCTACACCCACTCAACCACTCCGTCACTACACCCACTCATCCACTCCCTCACTACACCCACTCATTCACTCCCTCACTATACCCACTCGTTCACTCCCTCACTGCACCCACTCATTCACACCCTCACTACACCCACTCATTCACTCCCTCACTACACCCACTCATCCACTCCCTCACTACACCCACTCATCCACTCCCTCACTACACCCACTCATCCACTCTCTCACTACACCCACTCATCCACTCCATCACTACACCCACTCATTCACTCCCTCATCACACCTACTCATCCGTTCCCTCACTACATCCACGAATTCACTCCCTCACTACACCCACTCATCCACTCCCTCACTACACCCACTCATCCATTCCCTTACTGCACCCACTCATCCACTCCCTCACTACACCCACACCTTCACTACACCTACTAATCCACTCCCTCACTACACCCACTCATCCACACCCTCACTACATCTACTCATCTACTCCCTCTCTACACCCACTCATCCATTCCCTCACCACACCCACTCCCTTACTACACCCACTCATCCACCCCCTCACTACACACACTCATCCACTCCTCACTACACCCACTCATTCACCCTCTCACTACACCCACTCATCCACCCCCTCACTACACCCACTCATCCACCCCCTCACTACACCCACTCTTCCACTCTCTCACTACACCCACTCATCCACCCCCTCACTACACCCACTCATTCACACCTTTATCACACCAGGGAAAGATAAGTGACTTCAACAATTTTAACAAGTTGGCCTCCAAATCACTACCTCGACAACACCAACATGCTCGTACACATCAACTTAAACCACCAACATGCGCGTACACATCAACTTAAACCACCAACATGCTCGTACACATCAACTTAAACCACCAACATGCGCGTACACATCAACTTAAACCACCAACATGCTCGCACACATCAACTTAAACCACCAACATGCTCGCACACATCAACTTAAACCACCAACATGCTCGCACACATCAACTTAAACCACCAACATGCTCGCACACATCAACTTAAACCACCAAATTCTTTTTAAAAGTCCGCAATTTCAACTGCCTTGGAAACAGGATGTCAACAACAGGCGACACGATAATTGAAATAAAGATCCGAGTCGTCAACAACAAACGACACAATAATTGAAATAAAGACCCGAGTCGTCAACAACAAACGACACGATAATTGAAATAAAGACCCGAGTCGTCAACAACAAACGACACGATAATTGAAATAAAGACCCGAGTCGTCAACAACAAACGACACGATAATTGAAATAAAGACCGAGTCGTCAACAACAAACGACACGATAATTGAAATAAAGACCCGAGTCGTCAACAGGCGACACGATATATTATATGTATATGGCCCTTGATGTTTTGACGGACGGTCGGTAGGAAGCAATCATAAGTCAGTAGTTTGGTAAAATATTCGTGTCTTATGCTGGATGCTGTTTTACTGAACAGCTTCCCTCATGGATGACTGCCAATATTTGATAGACAGATTCGACAGCAGGACGAACAAGATGTATTCGTAGTGCCTGGCCTCGTCTCCTTTGTCCTGCTCTTTTGTCTTCTGAATTTGATATCAGCACTGCCTCGAAAGTTGCAGTGCCACTTAAAAAAAAAAAAAAATGTTCTTCTCCATGTGCTACGACCAGCAGCCAGACTTTCCCAGTTTCTTTCGCTGATAGAGAATTCTCTCCAGGTAGTCCTGCAAACATCCTTATTTCACAGCACTTGTCTGCCCTTTGGTCTCGTTACGTCCCAGTTCGCCATGTAATATTTGTTTTGGGAATACGATTGTTTGCCATTCTTCTTACATGGCCCAGCCACCTTAGTCTACGAATCCTAAGTGTTGCCATGATGGATGGGAGTTTGGCTCGTTGTAAGACATTAGAGTTGGTTACTTTGTCCTGCCGTTTGATATACATAGTCTTTCAAAGGCAACTTTCCACACTCCCAACCTCACACAACGTGCCACACTCCCAACCTCACACAACGTGTCACACTTCCAACCTCACACAACGTGTCACACTTCCAACCTCACACAACGTGTCACACTTCCAACCTCACACAACGTGTCACACTTCCAACCTCACACAACGTGTCACACTTCCAACCTCACACAACGTGCCACATTCCCAACCTCACACAACGTGCCACACTCCCAACCTCACACAACGTGTCACACTTCCAACCTCACACAACGTGCCACATTCCCAACCTCACACAACGTGTCACACTTCCAACCTCACACAACGTGTCACACTCCCAACCTCACACAACTTTCCACACTCCCAACCTCACACAACGTGCCACACTCCCAACCTCACACAACGTGTCACACTTCCAACCTCACATAACGTGCCACACTCCCAACCTCACACAACGTGCCACACTCTCAACATCACACAACGTGTCACACTCCCAACCTCACACAACGTGTTATACTTCCAACCTCACACAACGTGCCACACTCCCAACCTCACACAACGTGCCACACTTCCAACCTCACACAACGTGCCACACTCCCAACCTCACACAACGTGCCACACTCTCAACATCACACAACGTGCCACATTCCCAACTTCACACAACGTGACATACTGCCAACTTCACACAACGTGCCACACTCCCAAATATACACAACATGCCACACTCCAACCTCACACAACGTGCCACACTCCAACCTCACACAACGTCAACACACTCCCAACCTCACACAACTTTCCACACTCCCAACCTCACACAACGTGCCACACTCCCAACCTCACACAACGTGTCACACTTCCAACCTCACATAACGTGCCACACTCCCAACCTCACACAACTTTCCACACTTCCAACCTCACACAACGTGCCACACTCCCAACCTCACACAACGTATCACACTTCCAATCTCACACAACGTGCCACACTCCCAACCTCACACAACTTTCCACACTTCCAACCTCACACAACGTGCCACACTCCCAACATCACACAACGTGCCACACTCCCAACCTCACACAACGTGCCACACTCCCAACCTCACATAACATGCCACACTCCCAACCTCAACAACTTTCCACACTCCCAATCTCACACAACGTGCCACACTCCCAACCTCACACAACGTGCCACACTCCCAACCTTCCACAACGTGCCACACTTCCAACCTCACACAACGTGCCACACTCCCAACTTCACAAAACGTGCCACACTCACAACTTCACACAACGTGCCACACTCCCAAATTCATAACATCCCACACTCCCAACCTCACACAGCCACACTCCCAACCTCACACAAAGTGCCTGACAACAAAGGGCAGCTAACCGGATGTGTAGAGCGTGGCTAGCCCGCCCTTGTCGACAACGACAACAACATGGCGTCGCGAGGCCATGGACCCAGCCAGAGCTGACACAAAATGACGGGAGAAGTTCTGGAAGTACAGAAGGAATCTTTCTGGAAAGAACGCCAAGACACGTACGACTTTATTGTTTCGTGCTTACTCAAATATTTTGTAATGTGATATATTTTAGCCTGCAGCATTTACAATGTATATATTTGTTCATTTCTATGATTGATTCGATTACACGACTATGACTATTACAGTACGTCAGTACGTACTGTACTATAAGCTTTGTATGGTCAGGCCACACATCATTCGATCTAGACGGACAAACAAGTTTATTTGTTGTTTCTTTATGTAGCTTAGAATTGGTTCAATGCCTACTCTTTCTCTTATAATATCATTTCTGATTCTGTCTTTTCTAGTCACTCCAAGCACTTTTCTCAGACATTATCTCATCTCTGTGGTGACAAGCTTTCATTTATGCTTAGACGTAAGTGTCTGGCATTGATGGCACAATGTTGGAACTAATATCCTCTGTATCAGATGTTTCTTGCTGGTAACAGGTGTTGCTGTGTCTTCAACTATGGGGGATAGTGCAACAATGAATGGGGGATAGTGCAACAATGAATGGGGGATAGTGCAACAATGAATGGGGGATAGTGCAACAATGAAGAAAAAAAACTCATATAAACTTAACAATAAAAATAAGTGATAAAATTGTGCTGAAGACAGTCGTGTTGGGCCGAAAGGCACAAATATCACATTTATATTGCAAACCACAACACAAATATCACATTTATATTGCAAACCACAACACAAATATCACATTTATATTGCAAACCGCAACACAAATATCACATTTATATTGCAAACCACAACACAAATATCACATTTATATAGCAAACCACAACACAAATATCACATTTATATTGCAAACCACAACACAAATATCACATTTATATAGCAAACCACAACACAAATATCACATTTATATTGCAAACCACAACACAAATATCACATTTATATAGCAAACCACAACACAAATATCACATTTATATTGCAAACCACAACACAAATATCACATTTATATTGCAAACCACAACACAAATATCACATTTATATAGCAAACCACAACACAAATATCACATTTATATTGCGAACCACAACACAAATATCACATTTATATTGCAAACCACAACACAAATATCACATTTATATAGCAAACCACAACACAAATATCACATTTATATTGCAAACCACACACAATGCAGACACGCCCACTTAATGTCCTTTTAAGTGTGGATGACAAAGAAGTATACTCCTTTAGTCATCGGGCGAATGCAAGCAAGCAAGTGATAAAATGTTAACATTGCTGCCAAGTCAATTTAAGAATAAAAGCTAATAGTAGGCTTACTGAAACCAATAGCTAAAATGTGTCCAATATAAGCAAAAGTGAGGTATAGATGCATCTTCTCTCCATACCTGTTGAACATCTATGCTGAGAACGTCATGAGAAATGTCAGAAACGTTGACAGATTTGTGAAGTTCAACCCTTTTACAATAAATGGGAACATAATTCCAGGACTCGGATACACTGATGATACAGTCCTCCTCTCAAACTGTGAAAAGGGATTAAAAGAGAGAACCGAGTGTGTTAAAAAAACACAGTGAAGAGCAAAACCTCTATCTAAACAAACAGAAAACTAAGATAATGTCTATTGATAAAAAAAAACGTCAGCCCAACATCATCATCAACAGTGAAGAGCTTGAAATTGTAAAACACTTTGAATATCTGGGATCTGTTGTAACTAACAATGGATATCTGGCATCTGTAGTAACTAACAATGGATATCTGGCATCTGTAGTAACTAACAATGGATATCTGGCATCTGTAGTAACTAACAATGGATATCTGGCATCTGTAGTAACTAACAATGGATATCTGGCATCTGTAGTAACTAACAATGGATATCTGGGATCTGTAGTAACTAACAATGGATATCTGGCATCTGTAGTAACTAACAATGGATATCTGGCATCTGTAGTAATTAACAATGGATATCTGGCATCTGTAGTAACTAACAATGGATATCTGGCATCTGTAGTAACTAACGATTGAGGCTCCTATAAAGAGATCAAAAGAAGATTGGCAATTGCAACACAAAAATTAAATGCCATGAAGAACATGTGGCACAATACCAGTAACGCAGTAACATTAAAATGAGTGAGGACATGTATCTTCCCAATAGCAACATAGAATTATGAATCATAGACAATCTCGCAAACAGTAAGGAAGAAAATTGATTCATTTGAAACACAATGCTGCAGACTTTAAGATACCTTGGATAATAACAAACAGTAAGGAAGAAAATTGATTCATTTGAAACACAATGCTGCAGACTTTAAGATACCTTGGATAATAACAAACAGTACGAAAGAAAATTGATTCATTTGAAACACAATGCTGCAGACTTTAAGATACCTTGGATAATAACAAACAGTACGAAAGAAATTGATTCATGTGAAACACAATGCTGCAGACTTTAAGATACCTTGGATAATAACAAACAGTAAGAAAGAAAATTGTTTCATGTGAAACACAATGCTGCAGACTTTAAGATACCTTGGATAATAACAAACAGTACGAAAGAAAATTGATTCATTTGAAACACAATGCTGCAGACTTTAAGATACCTTGGATAATAACAAACAGTACGAAAGAAAATTGATTCATGTGAAACACAATGCTGCAGACTTTAAGATACCTTGGATAATAACAAACAGTACGAAAGAAAATTGATTCATGTGAAACACAATGCTGCAGACTTTAAGATACCTTGGATAATAACAAACAGTACGAAAGAAAATTGATTCATTTGAAACACAATGCTGCAGACTTTAAGATACCTTGGATAATAACAAACAGTACGAAAGAAAATTGATTCATGTGAAACACAATGCTGCAGACTTTAAGATACCTTGGATAATAACAAACAGTAAGGAAAAAAATTGATTCATTTGAAACACAATGCTGCAGACTTTAAGATACCTTGGATAATAACAAACAGTACGAAAGAAAATTGATTCATTTGAAACACAATGCTGCAGACTTTAAGATACCTTGGATAATAACAAACAGTACGAAAGAAAATTGATTCATGTGAAACACAATGCTGCAGACTTTAAGATACCTTGGATAATAACAAACAGTACGAAAGAAAATTGATTCATGTGAAACACAATGCTGCAGACTTTAAGATACCTTGGATAATAACAAATAGTAATGAAGAGATATTACAAGATTGAAACATTAAAATGACGTGTGACCTGATGATATCAGCAAAAGTGCAGCTTATTTGTGTGAATTCAACACACTCATGGGTACATTTATTTCTGAATTCAACACACTCATGGGCACATTTATTTATGAATTCAACACACTCATGGGCACATTTATTTGTGAATTCAACACACTCATGGGCACATTTATTTGTGAATTCAACACACTCATGGGCACATTTATTTGTGAATTCAACACACTCATGGGCACATTTATTTATGAATTCAACACACTCATGGGCACATTTATTTGTGAATTCAACACACTCATGGGCACATTTATTTGTGAATTCAACACACTCATGGGCACATTTATTTGTGAATTAACACACTCATGGGCACATTTATTTGTGAATTCAACACACTCATGGGCACATTTATTTGTGAATTCAACACACTCATGGGCACATTTATTTGTGAATTCAACACACTCATGGGCACATTTATTTGTGAATTTAACACACTCATGGGCACATTTATTTGTGAATTTAACACACTCATGGGCACATTTATTTGTGAATTCAACACACTCATGGGCACATTTATTTGTGAATTTAACACACTCATGGGCACATTTATTTGTGAATTTAACACACTCATGGGCACATTTATTTGTGAATTTAACACACTCATGGGCACATTTATTTGTGAATTTAACACACTCATGGGCACATTTATTTGTGAATTCAACACACTCATGGGCACATTTATTTGTGAATTCAACACACTCATGGCACATTTATTTGTGAATTCAACACACTCATGGGCACATTTATTTGTGAATTTAACACACTCATGGGCACATTTATTTGTGAATTTAACACACTCATGGGCACATTTATTTGTGAATTCAACACACTCATGGGCACATTTATTTGTGAATTTAACACACTCATGGGCACATTTATTTGTTAATTTAACACACTCATGGGCACATTTATTTGTGAATTTAACACACTCATGGGCACATTTATTTGTGAATTTAACACACTCATGGGCACATTTATTTGTGAATTCAACACACTCATGGGCACATTTATTTGTGAATTTAACACACTCATGGGCACATTTATTTGTGAATTCAACACACTCATGGGCACATTTATTTGTCCAAACCATCTTATACTATAGTAGACTAAAACATATTTTATATTACCTTAGTCTGCCTTGTCTCTAACAATTAACAACATTCACAAAAAGCAAATTTGAATTATTGGGGAGAGACGGAGTTCACAATAGAAAGATAAATGTATTTCTGTCAAGAAAAGAATATATCCGTCATTTCCCAGGTCAGTTCTCTAGATATCAGTTGTTCCATGATAACATTATTTTGTGAGGGAGTTAATTGTTAAAGTTATTCATCGTAGCTGGTTTTAGTGTCCATTTGTTTCACCTCAAGCGTAATCATGTTATATAATATATGTAGGCCTGTGTCATCTTGAGAGATGGATATGTAGGCTTCTGTATGAGCAGGTGCTGGGCTGTAACGTACACTCGTACAAGGTATTGTAAAAGCTTTTCAAAGAAGGAATACAACAAAATACTGATGTTTCAGCCTACATGCGGCCTGCTTTAGAAATGAGAACAACACAAATGGACAACAAAATACTGAAGTTTCAGCCTACACACACAGGGAGATAGTGAATGATTCTGATCACAGGGAGGTAGCGGTGTATGATTCTGATCACAGGGAGGTAGCGGTGAATGATTCTGATTACAGGAGGTAGCGGTGAATGATTCTGATCACAGGGAGGTAGTGGTGAATGATTCTGATCACAGGGAGGTAGCGGTGAATGATTCTGATCACAGGGAGGTAGCGGTGAATGATTCTGATCACAGGGAGATAGCGGTGAATGATTCTGATCACAGGGAGGTAGCGGTTTGTTTTGCGAATACGATTGTTTGCCATTCTTCTTACATGGCCCAGCCACCTTAGTCTACGAATCCTAAGTGTTGCCATGATGGATGGGAGTTTGGCTCGTTGTAAGACATTAGAGTTGGTTACTTTGTCCTGCCGTTTGATATACATAGTCTTTCAAAGGCAACTTTCCACACTCCCAACCTCACACAACGTGCCACACTCCCAACCTCACACAATGTGTCACACTTCCAACCTCACACAACGTGTCACACTTCCAACCTCACACAACGTGTCACACTTCCAACCTCACACAACGTGTCACACTTCCAACCTCACACAACGTGTCACACTTCCAACCTCACACAACGTGCCACATTCCAACCTCACACAACGTGCCACACTCCCAACCTCACACAACGTGTCACACTTCCAACCTCACACAACGTGCCACATTCCCAACCTCACACAACGTGTCACACTTCCAACCTCACACAACGTGTCACACTCCCAACCTCACACAACTTTCCACACTCCCAACCTCACACAACGTGCCACACTCCCAACCTCACACAACGTGTCACACTTCCAACCTCACATAACGTGCCACACTCCCAACCTCACACAACGTGCCACACTCTCAACATCACACAACGTGTCACACTCCCAACCTCACACAACGTGTCATACTTCCAACCTCACACAACGTGCCACACTCCCAACCTCACACAACGTGCCACACTTCCAACCTCACACAACGTGCCACACTCCCAACCTCACACAACGTGCCACACTCTCAACATCACACAACGTGCCACATTCCCAACTTCACACAACGTGACATACTGCCAACTTCACACAACGTGCCACACTCCCAAATATACACAACATGCCACACTCCCAACCTCACACAACGTGCCACACTCCAACCTCACACAACGTCAACACACTCCCACCTCACACAACTTTCCACACTCCCAACATCACACAACGTGCCACACTCCCAACCTCACACAACGTGTCACACTTCCAACCTCACACAACGTGTCACACTTCCAACCTCACACAACGTGTCACACTTCCAACCTCACACAACGTGTCACACTTCCAACCTCACACAACGTGTCACACTTCCAACCTCACACAACGTGCCACATTTTCAACCTCACACAACGTGCCACACTCCCAACCTCACACAACGTGTCACACTTCCAACCTCACACAACGTGCCACATTCCCAACCTCACACAACGTGTCACACTTCCAACCTCACACAACGTGTCACACTCCTAACCTCACACAACTTTCCACACTCCCAACCTCACACAACATGCCACACTCCCAACCTCACACAACGTGTCACACTTCCAACCTCACATAACGTGCCACACTCCCAACCTCACACAACGTGCCACACTCTCAACATCACACAACGTGTCACACTCCCAACCTCACACAACGTGTCATACTTCCAACCTCACACAACGTGCCACACTCCCAACCTCACACAACGTGCCACACTTCCAACCTCACACAACGTGCCACACTCCCAACCTCACACAACGTGCCACACTCTCAACATCACACAACGTGCCACATTCCCAACTTCACACAACGTGACATACTGCCAACTTCACACAACGTGCCACACTCCCAAATATACACAACATGCCACACTCCCAACCTCACACAACGTGCCACACTCCAACCTCACACAACGTCAACACACTCCCAACCTCACACAACTTTCCACACTCCCAACCTCACACAACGTGCCACACTCCCAACCTCACACAACGTGTCACACTTCCAACCTCACATAACGTGCCACACTCCCAACCTCACACAACTTTCCACACTTCCAACCTCACACAACTTGCCACACTCCCAACCTCACACAACGTATCACACTTCCAATCTCACACAACGTGCCACACTCCCAACCTCACACAACTTTCCACACTTCCAACCTCACACAACGTGCCACACTCCCAACATCACACAACGTGCCACACTCCCAACCTCACACAACGTGCCACACTCCCAACCTCACATAACATGCCACACTCCCAACCTCACACAACTTTCCACACTCCCATCTCACACAACATGCCACACTCCCAACCTCACACAACGTGCCACACTCCCAACCTTCCACAACGTGCCACACTTCCAACCTCACACAACGTGCCACACTCCCAACTTCACAAAACGTGCCACACTCACAACTTCACACAACGTGCCACACTCCCAAATTCACATAACATCCCACACTCCCAACCTCACACAGCCACACTCCCAACCTCACACAAAGTGCCTGACAACAAAGGGCAGCTAACCGGATGTGTAGAGCGTGGCTAGCCCGCCCTTGTCGACAACGACAACAACATGGCGTCGCGAGGCCATGGACCCAGCCAGAGCTGACACAAAATGACGGGAGAAGTTCTGGAAGTACAGAAGGAATCTTTCTGGAAAGAACGCCAAGACACGTACGACTTTATTGTTTCGTGCTTACTCAAATATTTTGTAATGTGATATATTTTAGCCTGCAGCATTTACAATGTATATATTTGTTCATTTCTATGATTGATTCGATTACACTATTACAGTACGTACTGTACTATAAGCTTTGTATGGTCAGGCCACACATCATTCGATCTAGACGGACAAACAAGTTTATTTGTTGTTTCTTTATGTAGCTTAGAATTGGTTCAATGCCTACTCTTTCTCTTATAATATCATTTCTGATTCTGTCTTTTCTAGTCACTCCAAGCACTTTTCTCAGACATCTCATCTCTGTGGTGACAAGCTTTCATTTATGCTTAGACGTAAGTGTCTGGCATTGATGGCACAATGTTGGAACTAATATCCTCTGTATCAGATGTTTCTTGCTGGTAACAGGTGTTGCTGTGTCTTCAACTATGGGGGATAGTGCAACAATGAATGGGGATAGTGCAACAATGAATGGGGGATAGTGCAACAATGAAGAAAAAAAACTCATATAAACTTAACAATAAAATAAGTGATAAAATTGTGCTGAAGACAGTCGTGTTGGGCCGAAAGGCACAAATATCACATTTATATTGCAAACCACAACACAAATATCACATTTATATTGCAAACCACAACACAAATATCACATTTATATTGCAAACCACAACACAAATATCACATTTATATTGCAAACCACAACACAAATATCACATTTATATAGCAAACCACAACACAAATATCACATTTATATTGCAAACCACAACACAAATATCACATTTATATAGCAAACCACAACACAAATATCACATTTATATTGCAAACCACAACACAAATATCACATTTATATAGCAAACCACAACACAAATATCACATTTATATTGCACAACCACAACACAAATATCACATTTATATTGCAAACCACAACACAAATATCACATTTATATAGCAAACCACAACACAAATATCACATTTATATTGCGAACCACAACACAAATATCACATTTATATTGCAAACCACAACACAAATATCACATTTATATAGCAAACCACAACACAAATATCACATTTATATTGCAAACCACACACAATGCAGACACGCCCACTTAATGTCCTTTTAAGTGTGGATGACAAAGAAGTATACTCCTTTAGTCATCGGGCGAATGCAAGCAAGCAAGTGATAAAATGTTAACATTGCTGCCAAGTCAATTTAAGAATAAAAGCTAATAGTAGGCTTACTGAAACCAATAGCTAAAATGTGTCCAATATAAGCAAAAGTGAGGTATAGATGCATCTTCTCTCCATACCTGTTGAACATCTATGCTGAGAACGTCATGAGAAATGTCAGAAACGTTGACAGATTTGTGAAGTTCAACCCTTTTACAATAAATGGGAACATAATTCCAGGACTCGGATACACTGATGATACAGTCCTCCTCTCAAACTGTGAAAAGGGATTAAAAGAGAGAACCGAGTGTGTTAAAAAAACACAGTGAAGAGCAAAACCTCTATCTAAACAAACAGAAAACTAAGATAATGTCTATTGATAAAAAAAACGTCAGCCCAACATCATCATCAACAGTGAAGAGCTTGAAATTGTAAAACACTTTGAATATCTGGGATCTGTTGTAACTAACAATGGATATCTGGCATCTGTAGTAACTAACAATGGATATCTGGCATCTGTAGTAACTAACAATGGATATCTGGCATCTGTAGTAACTAACAATGGATATCTGGCATCTGTAGTAACTAACAATGGATATCTGGCATCTGTAGTAACTAACAATGGATATCTGGGATCTGTAGTAACTAACAATGGATATCTGGCATCTGTAGTAACTAACAATGGATATCTGGCATCTGTAGTAATTAACAATGGATATCTGGCATCTGTAGTAACTAACAATGGATATCTGGCATCTGTAGTAACTAACGATTGAGGCTCCTATAAAGAGATCAAAAGAAGATTGGCAATTGCAACACAAAAATTAAATGCCATGAAGAACATGTGGCACAATACCAGTAACGCAGTAACATTAAATGAGTGAGGACATGTATCTTCCCAATAGCAACATAGAATTATGAATCATAGACAATCTCGCAAACAGTAAGGAAGAAAATTGATTCATTTGAAACACAATGCTGCAGACTTTAAGATACCTTGGATAATAACAAACAGTAAGGAAGAAAATTGATTCATTTGAAACACAATGCTGCAGACTTTAAGATACCTTGGATAATAACAAACAGTAAGGAAGAAAATTGATTCATTTGAAACACAATGCTGCAGACTTTAAGATACCTTGGATAATAACAAACAGTACGAAAGAAAATTGATTCATTTGAAACACAATGCTGCAGACTTTAAGATACCTTGGATAATAACAAACAGTACGAAAGAAAATTGATTCATGTGAAACACAATGCTGCAGACTTTAAGATACCTTGGATAATAACAAACAGTAAGGAAGAAAATTGATTCATTTGAAACACAATGCTGCAGACTTTAAGATACCTTGGATAATAACAAACAGTACGAAAGAAAATTGATTCATTTGAAACACAATACTGCAGACTTTAAGATACCTTGGATAATAACAAACAGTACGAAAGAAAATTGATTCATGTGAAACACAATGCTGCAGACTTTAAGATACCTTGGATAATAACAAACAGTAAGAAAGAAAATTGATTCATGTGAAACACAATGCTGCAGACTTTAAGATACCTTGGATAATAACAAACAGTACGAAAGAAAATTGATTCATTTGAAACACAATGCTGCAGACTTTAAGATACCTTGGATAATAACAAACAGTAAGGAAGAAAATTGATTCATGTGAAACACAATGCTGCAGACTTTAAGATACCTTGGATAATAACAAACAGTACGAAAGAAAATTGATTCATGTGAAACACAATGCTGCAGACTTTAAGATACCTTGGATAATAACAAACAGTAAGGAAAAAAATTGATTCATTTGAAACACAATGCTGCAGACTTTAAGATACCTTGGATAATAACAAACAGTACGAAAGAAAATTGATTCATGTGAAACACAATGCTGCAGACTTTAAGATACCTTGGATAATAACAAACAGTACGAAAGAAAATTGATTCATGTGAAACACAATGCTGCAGACTTTAAGATACCTTGGATAATAACAAACAGTACGAAAGAAAATTGATTCATGTGAAACACAATGCTGCAGACTTTAAGATACCTTGGATAATAACAAATAGTAATGAAGAGATATTACAAGATTGAAACATTAAAATGACGTGTGACCTGATGATATCAGCAAAAGTGCAGCTTATTTGTGTGAATTCAACACACTCATGGGTACATTTATTTCTGAATTCAACACACTCAAGGGCACATTTATTTATGAATTCAACACACTCATGGGCACATTTATTTGTGAATTCAACACACTCATGGGCACATTTATTTGTGAATTCAACACACTCATGGGCACATTTATTTGTGAATTCAACACACTCATGGGCACATTTATTTATGAATTCAACACACTCATGGGCACATTTATTTGTGAATTCAACACACTCATGGGCACATTTATTTGTGAATTCAACACACTAATGGGCACATTTATTTGTGAATTTAACACACTCATGGGCACATTTATTTGTGAATTCAACACACTCATGGGCACATTTATTTGTGAATTCAACACACTCATGGGCACATTTATTTGTGAATTCAACACACTCATGGGCACATTTATTTGTCCAAACCATCTTATACTATAGTAGACTAAAACATATTTTATATTACCTTAGTCTGCCTTGTCTCTAACAATTAACAACATTCACAAAAAGCAAATTTGAATTATTGGGGAGAGACGGAGTTCACAATAGAAAGATAAATGTATTTCTGTCAAGAAAAGAATATATCCGTCATTTCCCAGGTCAGTTCTCTAGATATCAGTTGTTCCATGATAACATTATTTTGTGAGGGAGGTTAATTGTTAAAGTTATTCATCGTAGCTGGTTTTAGTGTCCATTTGTTTCACCTCAAGCGTAATCATGTTATATAATATATGTAGGCCTGTGTCATCTTGAGAGATGGATATGTAGGCTTCTGTATGAGCAGGTGCTGGGCTGTAACGTACACTCGTACAAGGTATTGTAAAAGCTTTTCAAAGAAGGAATACAACAAAATACTGATGTTTCAGCCTACATGCGGCCTGCTTTAGAAATGAGAACAACACAAATGGACAACAAAATACTGAAGTTTCAGCCTACACACACAGGGAGATAGTGAATGATTCTGATCACAGGGAGGTAGCGGTGTATGATTCTGATCACAGGGAGGTAGCGGTGAATGATTCTGATTACAGGGAGGTAGCGGTGAATGATTCTGATCACAGGGAGGTAGTGGTGAATGATTCTGATCACAGGGAGGTAGCGGTGAATGATTCTGATCACAGGGAGGTAGCGGTGAATGATTCTGATCACAGGGAGATAGCGGTGAATGATTCTGATCACAGGGAGGTAGCGGTTTGTTTTGGGAATACGATTGTTTGCCATTCTTCTTACATGGCCCAGCCACCTTAGTCTATGAATCCTAAGTGTTGCCATGATGGATGGGAGTTTGGCTCGTTGTAAGACATTAGAGTTGGTTACTTTGTCCTGCCGTTTGATATACATAGTCTTTCAAAGGCAACTTTCCACACTCCCAACCTCACACAACGTGCCACACTCCCAACCTCACACAACGTGTCACACTTCCAACCTCACACAACGTGTCACACTTCCAACCTCACACAACGTGTCACACTTCCAACCTCACACAACGTGTCACACTTCCAACCTCACACAACGTGTCACACTTCCAACCTCACACAACGTGCCACATTCCCAACCTCACACAACGTGCCACACTCCCAACCTCACACAACGTGTCACACTTCCAACCTCACACAACGTGCCACATTCCCAACCTCACACAACGTGTCACACTTCCAACCTCACACAACGTGTCACACTCCCAACCTCACACAACTTTCCACACTCCCAACCTCACACAACGTGCCACACTCCCAACCTCACACAACGTGTCACACTTCCAACCTCACATAACGTGCCACACTCCCAACCTCACACAACGTGCCACACTCTCAACATCACACAACGTGTCACACTCCCACCTCACACAACGTGTCATACTTCCAACCTCACACAACGTGCCACACTCCCAACCTCACACAATGTGCCACACTTCCAACCTCACACAACGTGCCACACTCCCAACCTCACACAACGTGCCACACTCTCAACATCACACAACGTGCCACATTCCCAACTTCACACAACGTGACATACTGCCAACTTCACACAACGTGCCACACTCCCAAATATACACAACATGCCACACTCCCAACCTCACACAACGTGCCACACTCCAACCTCACACAACGTCAACACACTCCCAACCTCACACAACTTTCCACACTCCCAACCTCACACAACGTGCCACACTCCCAACCTCACACAACGTGTCACACTTCCAACCTCACATAACGTGCCACACTCCCAACCTCACACAACTTTCCACACTTCCAACCTCACACAACGTGCCACACTCCCAACCTCACACAACGTATCACACTTCCAATCTCACACAACGTGCCACACTCCCAACCTCACACAACTTTCCACACTTCCAACCTCACACAACGTGCCACACTCCCAACATCACACAATGTGCCACACTCCCAACCACACACAATGTGCCCACACTCCCAACCTCACATAACATGCCACACTCCCACCTCACACAACTTTCCACACTCCCAATCTCACACAACGTGCCACACTCCCAACCTCACACAACGTGCCACACTCCCAACCTTCCACAACGTGCCACACTTCCAACCTCACACAACGTGCCACACTCCCAACTTCACAAAACGTGCCACACTCACAACTTCACACAACGTGCCACACTCCCAAATTCACATAACATCCCACACTCCCAACCTCACACAGCCACACTCCCAACCTCACACAAAGTGCCTGACAACAAAGGGCAGCTAACCGGATGTGTAGAGCGTGGCTAGCCCGCCCTTGTCGACAACGACAACAACATGGCGTCGCGAGGCCATGGACCCAGCCAGAGCTGACACAAAATGACGGGAGAAGTTCTGGAAGTACAGAAGGAATCTTTCTGGAAAGAACGCCAAGACACGTACGACTTTATTGTTTCGTGCTTACTCAAATATTTTGTAATGTGATATATTTTAGCCTGCAGCATTTACAATGTATATATTTGTTCATTTCTATGATTGATTCGATTACACTATTACAGTACGTACTGTACTATAAGCTTTGTATGGTCAGGCCACACATCATTCGATCTAGACGGACAAACAAGTTTATTTGTTGTTTCTTTATGTAGCTTAGAATTGGTTCAATGCCTACTCTTTCTCTTATAATATCATTTCTGATTCTGTCTTTTCTAGTCACTCCAAGCACTTTTCTCAGACATCTCATCTCTGTGGTGACAAGCTTTCATTTATGCTTAGACGTAAGTGTCTGGCATTGATGGCACAATGTTGGAACTAATATCCTCTGTATCAGATGTTTCTTGCTGGTAACAGGTGTTGCTGTGTCTTCAACTATGGGGGATAGTGCAACAATGAATGGGGGATAGTGCAACAATGAATGGGGGATAGTGCAACAATGAAGAAAAAAAACTCATATAAACTTAACAATAAAAATAAGTGATAAAATTGTGCTGAAGACAGTCGTGTTGGGCCGAAAGGCACAAATATCACATTTATATTGCAAACCACAACACAAATATCACATTTATATTGCAAACCACAACACAAATATCACATTTATATTGCAAACCGCAACACAAATATCACATTTTATATTGCAAACCACAACACAAATATCACATTTATATAGCAAACCACAACACAAATATCACATTTATATTGCAAACCACAACACAAATATCACATTTATATAGCAAACCACAACACAAATATCACATTTATATTGCAAACCACAACACAAATATCACATTTATATAGCAAACCACAACACAAATATCACATTTATATTGCAAACCACAACACAAATATCACATTTATATTGCAAACCACAACACAAATATCACATTTATATAGCAAACCACAACACAAATATCACATTTATATTGCGAACCACAACACAAATATCACATTTATATTGCAAACCACAACACAAATATCACATTTATATAGCAAACCACAACACAAATATCACATTTATATTGCAAACCACACACAATGCAGACACGCCCACTTAATGTCCTTTAAGTGTGGATGACAAAGAAGTATACTCCTTTAGTCATCGGGCGAATGCAAGCAAGCAAGTGATAAAATGTTAACATTGCTGCCAAGTCAATTTAAGAATAAAAGCTAATAGTAGGCTTACTGAAACCAATAGCTAAAATGTGTCCAATATAAGCAAAAGTGAGGTATAGATGCATCTTCTCTCCATACCTGTTGAACATCTATGCTGAGAACGTCATGAGAAATGTCAGAAACGTTGACAGATTTGTGAAGTTCAACCCTTTTACAATAAATGGGAACATAATTCCAGGACTCGGATACACTGATGATACAGTCCTCCTCTCAAACTGTGAAAAGGGATTAAAAGAGAGAACCGAGTGTGTTAAAAAAACACAGTGAAGAGCAAAACCTCTATCTAAACAAACAGAAAACTAAGATAATGTCTATTGATAAAAAAAAACGTCAGCCCAACATCATCATCAACAGTGAAGAGCTTGAAATTGTAAAACACTTTGAATATCTGGGATCTGTTGTAACTAACAATGGATATCTGGCATCTGTAGTAACTAACAATGGATATCTGGCATCTGTAGTAACTAACAATGGATATCTGGCATCTGTAGTAACTAACAATGGATATCTGGCATCTGTAGTAACTAACAATGGATATCTGGCATCTGTAGTAACTAACAATGGATATCTGGGATCTGTAGTAACTAACAATGGATATCTGGCATCTGTAGTAACTAACAATGGATATCTGGCATCTGTAGTAATTAACAATGGATATCTGGCATCTGTAGTAACTAACAATGGATATCTGGCATCTGTAGTAACTAACGATTGAGGCTCCTATAAAGAGATCAAAAGAAGATTGGCAATTGCAACACAAAAATTAAATGCCATGAAGAACATGTGGCACAATACCAGTAACGCAGCAACATTAAAATGAGTGAGGACATGTATCTTCCCAATAGCAACATAGAATTATGAATCATAGACAATCTCGCAAACAGTAAGGAAGAAAATTGATTCATTTGAAACACAATGCTGCAGACTTTAAGATACCTTGGATAATAACAAACAGTAAGGAAGAAAATTGATTCATTTGAAACACAATGCTGCAGACTTTAAGATACCTTGGATAATAACAAACAGTACAAAAGAAAATTGATTCATTTGAAACACAATGCTGCAGACTTTAAGATACCTTGGATAATAACAAACAGTACGAAAGAAAATTGATTCATGTGAAACACAATGCTGCAGACTTTAAGATACCTTGGATAATAACAAACAGTAAGGAAGAAAATTGATTCATTTGAAACACAATGCTGCAGACTTTAAGATACCTTGGATAATAACAAACAGTACGAAAGAAATTGATTCATTTGAAACACAATGCTGCAGACTTTAAGATACCTTGGATAATAACAAACAGTACGAAAGAAAATTGATTCATGTGAAACACAATGCTGCAGACTTTAAGATACCTTGGATAATAAAAAACAGTAAGAAAGAAAATTGATTCATGTGAAACACAATGCTGCAGACTTTAAGATACCTTGGATAATAACAAACAGTACGAAAGAAAATTGATTCATTTGAAACACAATGCTGCAGACTTTAAGATACTTTGGATAATAACAAACAGTAAGGAAGAAAATTGATTCATGTGAAACACAATGCTGCAGACTTTAAGATACCTTGGATAATAACAAAAAGTACGAAAGAAAATTGATTCATGTGAAACACAATGCTGCAGACTTTAAGATACCTTGGATAATAACAAACAGTAAGGAAAAAAATTGATTCATTTGAAACACAATGCTGCAGACTTTAAGATACCTTGGATAATAACAAACAGTACGAAAGAAAATTGATTCATGTGAAACACAATGCTGCAGACTTTAAGATACCTTGGATAATAACAAACAGTACGAAAGAAAATTGATTCATGTGAAACACAATGCTGCAGACTTTAAGATACCTTGGATAATAACAAACAGTACGAAAGAAAATTGATTCATGTGAAACACAATGCTGCAGACTTTAAGATACCTTGGATAATAACAAATAGTAATGAAGAGATATTACAAGATTGAAACATTAAAATGACGTGTGACCTGATGATATCAGCAAAAGTGCAGCTTATTTGTGTGAATTCAACACACTCATGGGTACATTTATTTCTGAATTCAACACACTCATGGGCACATTTATTTATGAATTCAACACACTCATGGGCACATTTATTTGTGAATTCAACACACTCATGGGCACATTTATTTGTGAATTCAACACACTCATGGGCACATTTATTTGTGAATTCAACACACTCATGGGCACATTTATTTATGAATTCAACACACTCATGGGCACATTTATTTGTGAATTCAACACACTCATGGGCACATTTATTTGTGAATTCAACACACTCATGGGCACATTTATTTGTGAATTTAACACACTCATGGGCACATTTATTTGTGAATTCAACACACTCATGGGCACATTTATTTGTGAATTCAACACACTCATGGGCACATTTATTTGTGAATTCAACACACTCATGGGCACATTTATTTGTGAATTTAACACACTCATGGGCACATTTATTTGTGAATTTAACACACTCATGGGCACATTATTTGTGAATTCAACACACTCATGGGCACATTTATTTGTGAATTTAACACACTCATGGGCACATTTATTTGTGAATTCAACACACTCATGGCACATTTATTTGTGAATTTAACACACTCATGGGCACATTTATTTGTGAATTTAACACACTCATGGGCACATTTATTTGTGAATTTAACACACTCATGGGCACATTTATTTGTGAATTCAACACACTCATGGGCACATTTATTTGTGAATTCAACACACTCATGGGCACATTTATTTGTGAATTCAACACACTCATGGGCACATTTATTTGTGAATTCAACACACTCATGGGCACATTTATTTGTCCAAACCATCTTATACTATAGTAGACTAAAACATATTTTATATTACCTTAGTCTGCCTTGTCTCTAACAATTAACAAACATTCACAAAAAGCAAATTTGAATTATTGGGGAGAGACGGAGTTCACAATAGAAAGATAAATGTATTTCTGTCAAGAAAAGAATATATCCGTCATTTCCCAGGTCAGTTCTCTAGATATCAGTTGTTCCATGATAACATTATTTGTGAGGGAGGTTAATTGTTAAAGTTATTCATCGTAGCTGGTTTTAGTGTCCATTTGTTTCACCTCAAGCGTAATCATGTTATATAATATATGTAGGCCTGTGTCATCTGAGAGATGGATATGTAGGCTTCTGTATGAGCAGGTGCTGGGCTGTAACGTACACTCGTACAAGGTATTGTAAAAGCTTTTCAAGAAGGAATACAACAAAATACTGATGTTTCAGCCTACATGCGGCCTGCTTTAGAAATGAGAACAACACAAATGGACAACAAAATACTGAAGTTTCAGCCTACACACACAGGGAGATAGTGAATGATTCTGATCACAGGGAGGTAGCGGTGTATGATTCTGATCACAGGGAGGTAGCGGTGAATGATTCTGATTACAGGGAGGTAGCGGTGAATGATTCTGATCACAGGGAGGTAGTGGTGAATGATTCTGATCACAGGGAGGTAGCGGTGAATGATTCTGATCACAGGGAGGTAGCGGTGAATGATTCTGATCACAGGGAGATAGCGGTGAATGATTCTGATCACAGGGAGGTAGCGGTGAATGATTCTGATCACAGGGAGATAGCGGTGAATGATTCTGATCACAGGGAGGTAGCGGTGAATGATTCTGATTACAGGGAGATAGCGGTGAATGATTCTGATCACAGGGAGGTAGCGGTGAATGATTCTGATCACAGGGAGGTAGCGGTGAATGATTCTGATTACAGGGAGGTAGCGGTGAATGATTCTGATCACAGGAAGGTGTGGTGAATGATTCTGATCACAGTGTAGTGGTGAGGGTGATGGGTGAGAGCAAGTACTACCCTGTCAGAGAGGGGACATGTAGAGGGAGTGAATGCAGCCTGGCGGGAGATGCGGAGAACTGGTCAGAGAACAGGAAGGAGAGCTGATTCTGGACAGAGGCATCAACAGAAATCTTGCATGAGGCGGGCATTATGTAGAAAGTCTTCATCGTCCTGGCAAAGGCAACAAAGCCTGAGTAACTGAGAATAGGGAAGAGAGTCCTTGCAGGATGTCTGGTGAGAAGAGTAGTAGCGGAGGAAACAATGGGAGTCAGTAGGTTTGTAGAAGACTAAGGTAATAGATCAGAGACATCTAAGGAAACAATGGGAGTCAGTAGGTTTGTAGAAGACTGAGGTAAATAGATCAGAGACATCTAAGGAAACAATGGGAGTCAGTAGGTTTGTAGAAGACTGAGGTAAATAGATCAGAGACATCTAAGGAAACAATGGGAGTCAGTAGGTTTGTAGAAGACTGAGGTAAATAGATCAGAGACATCTAAGGAAACAATGGGAGTCAGTAGGTTTGTAGAAGACTGAGGTAAATAGATCAGAGACATCTAAGGAAACAATGGGAGTCAGTAGGTTTGTAGAAGACTGAGGTAAATAGATCAGAGACATCTAAGGAAACAATGGGAGTCAGTAGGTTTGTAGAAGACTGAGGTAAATAGATCAGAGACATCTAAGGAAACAATGGGAGTCGGTAGGTTTGTAGAAGACTGAGGTAAATAGATCAGAGACATCTAAGGAAACAATGGGAGTCGGTAGGTTTGTAGAAGACTGAGGTAAATAGATCAGAGACATCTAAGGAAACAATGGGAGTCGGTAGGTTTGTAGAAGACTGAGGTAAATAGATCAGAGACATCTAAGGAAACAATGGGAGTCGGTAGGTTTGTAGAAGACTGAGGTAAATAGATCAGAGACATCTAAGGAAACAATGGGAGTCAGTAGGTTTGTAGAAGACTGAGGTAAATAGATCAGAGACATCTAAGGAAGCTGTAATATGTAGGAAAGAGACAGAGGAGGTGGAAATGTGGGGAGTGATATGGATCAAGGGTGAATATATAAAACATGCTGGATGAGTAGGGAGATTTCCTCATCGGACAGGTCAATCAGACTAATGAAGCCATCAGTGTACCTACGGTACATAAGGGAAGAGGGCCCTGGTAGGTGTGGATGATCTGGTGCTCCAGGTAACCCATGAACAGACAAGTGTAACTAGGGCCCATTTGGTGCTCATCGCAACCCCATTAATCTGGGTGAAGAAGTTGAAAGAGTAAAACATCTGCTGTACATCATTCTCTAATCTGTAAAACATCTGCTGTATATTGATTGTTCTCTAATCTGTAAAACATCTACTGTACATCATTCTCTAATCTGTAAAACATCTGCTGTATATTGACTGTTCTCTAATCTGTAAAACATCTACTGTACATCATTCTCTAATCTGTAAAACATCTGCTGTATATTGATTGTTCTCTAATCTGTAAAACATCTACTGAACATCATTCTCTAATCTGTAAAACATCTGCTGTATATTGATTGTTCTCTAATCTGTAAAACATCTACCGTATATCATTCTCTAATCTGTAAAACATCTGCTGTATATTGATTGTTCTCTAATCTGTAAAACATCTACTGTATATTGATTGGTCTTTAATCTGTAAAAAATCTACTGTACATTGATTGCTCTCTAATCTGTAAAACATCTACTGTACATTGATTGCTCTCTAATCTGTAAAACATCTACTGTACATTGATTGCTCTCTAATCTGTAAAACATCTACTGTACATTGATTGCTCTCTAATCTGTAAAACATCTACTGTACATTGATTGCTCTCTAATCTGTAAAACATCTACTGTACATTGATTGCTCTCTAATCTGTAAAACATCTACTGTACATTGATTGGTCTCTAATCTGTAAGACATCTACTGTACATCATTCTCTAATCTGTAAAACATCTGCTGTATATTGATTGTTCTCTAATCTGTAAAACATCTACTGTACATCATTCTCTAATCTATAAAACATCTGCTGTATATTGATTGTTCTCTAATCTGTAAAACATGTACTGTACATCATTCTCTAATCTGTAAAACATCTGCTGTACATTGATTATTCTCTAATCTGTAAAACATCTACTGTACATTGTTTGCTCTCTAATCTGTAAAACATCTACTATACATTGATTTCTCTGTAATCTGTAAAACATCTACAGTACATTGATTGCTCTCTAATCTGTAAAACATCTACTGTATATTGATTGCTCTCTAATCTGTAAAACATCTACTGTACATTGATTGCTCTCTAATCTGTAAAACATCTACTATATATTGATTGGTCTCTAATCTGTAAAACATTTACTGTACATTGTATGGTCTCTAATCTGTAAAACATCTACTGTACATTGTTTGGTCTCTAATCTGTAAAACATCTACTATATATTGATTGCTCTCTAATCTGTAAAACATTTACTGTACATTGCTTGCTCTCTAATCTGTAAAACATTTACTGTACATTGATTTCTCTCTAATCTGTAAAACATCTACTGTACATTGTTTGGTCTCTAATCTGTAAAACGTCTACTGTACATTGTTTGGTCTCTAATCTGTAAAACATCTGCTGTACATTGATTGCTCTCTAATCTGTAAAACATCTACTGTACATCGATTGCTCTCTAATCTGTAAAACATCTACTGTACATTGATTGCTCTCTAATCTGTAAAACATCTACTGTACATTGATTGCTCTCTAATCTGTAAAACATCTACTGTACATTGATTGCTCTCTAATCTGTAAAACATCTACTGTACATCGATTGCTCTCTAATCTGTAAAACATCTACTGTACATTGATTGCTCTTTAATCTGTAAAACATCTACTGTACATTGATTGCTCTCTAATCTGTAAAACATCTACTGTACATTGATTGGTCTCTAATCTGTAAAAAATCTACTGTACATTGATTGGTCTCTAATCTGTAAAACATCTACTGTACATCGATTGCTCTCTAATCTGTAAAACATCTACTGTACATTGATTGCTCTCTAATCTGTAAAACATCTGCTGTATATTCCTACCATGATGCCCTCTCCATGCCACATATTAATTGTTGTTGGTGCTGTGTCTACAGACTTGTTCGACTGCGGAATGGCCTGGTGTCTGGCAGGTCAAGGGTCAGCCCAGTAACCAGCTTCAGAAATGTGTCCTTGGGAGTGACTGCCAGGGCCCAGAGATCTCGGCATCCACCATTTGGGAAATACCGCAGGTCGCCATCACCTTACTTAGCAAAGTATGTCTTGTATTAGAGCTTTCTGTCTCTCTGATGAATGTTAAAGGCATAACTTTCTTCTCTCTGTCTGTCTCATGACTGCTAGGACATAGCCTTCTATTTGTCTCACCATGCAACAAACCAGACAGGCTGTATCATCTTCTCACCATGCAACAAACCAGACAGGCTGTATCATCCTCTCTCCATGCAACAAACCAGACAGGCTGTATCATCCTCTCTCCATGCAACAAACCAGACAGGCTGTATCATCCTCTCACCATGCAACAAACCAGACAGGCTGTATCATCCTCTCTCCATGCAACAAACCAGACAGGCTGTATCATCCTCTCTCCATGCAACAAACCAGACAGTCTGTATCATCTTCTCACCATGCAACAAACCAGACAGGCTGTATCATCTTCTCTCCATGCAACAAACCAGACAGGCTGTATCATCTTCTCTCCATGCAACAAACCAGACAGGCTGTATCTTCTCTCCATGCAACAAACCAGACAGGCTGTATCTTCTCTCCATGCAACAGACCAGACAGGCTGTATCTTCTCTCCATGCAACAAACCAGACAGGCTGTATCTTCTCTCCATGCAACAAACCAGACAGGCTGTAAGAAAAAGAACCACAGTAAAACAACTGACACTCCTTAAGTGAAGCTCAAACTAACTGGAAAGCTTTCAATCTAAAGCTGCTAATTACTGGAGTCATGTACACTGACTCAAGAACTGCAAAGACGTTCCAAATTTCATTTACTAGACAGGAAATATGCAGAGAAAATGATGGTTCATAAGCAACAAATTAATTGCATGAAGGCTTGCTAAGACTGACCTAATACACAAAAGAACACAAAAATATCTAACAACAAGAGAGCCAGCTCCAACCAGCTGCTTAGCAAACAAATGACATAATCAAGACTTCCTTGCCACTGACTCAACGTACGATTGACCTTTCCTAACATGCCATGAGCATAGACATACACCAGGAGCATAGACATACCCCCAGGAGCACAGACATACACCAGGGGCACAGACACACACCAGGAGCATAGACACACACCAGGAGCATAGACACACACCAGGAGTATAGACACACACCAGGAGTATAGGCACACATCAGGAGCACACACACACACCAAGAGTATAGACACACACCAGAGCACAGACACACACCAGGAGCATAGACATACACCAAGAGTATAGACATACACCAGGAGTATAGACACACACCAGGAGTATAGGCACACATCAGGAGCACAGACACACACCAGGAGTATAGACACACACCAGGAGCACAGACACACCAGGAGCATAGACACACACCAGGAGCACAGATTCACACCAGGAGCACAGACACACACCAGGAGCACAGACACACACCAGGAGCATAGACACACACCAAGAGTATAGGCACACACCAGGAGTATATACACACACCAGGAGTATAGGCCACACATCAGGAGCATAGACACACACCAGGAGTATAGACACACATCAGGAGCACAGACACACACCAGGAGCACAGACACACACCAGGAGTATAGACACACAGGAGCATAGACACACTCCAGGAGCACAGACACACACCAGGAGCACAGATTCACACCAGGAGCACAGACACACACCAGGAGCATAGACACACACCAAGAGTATAGGCACACACCAGGAGTATATACACACACCAGGAGTATAGGCACACATCAGGAGCATAGACACACACCAGGAGTATAGAACACATCAGGAGCACAGACACACACCAGGAGCACAGACACACCAGGAGCATAGACACACACCAGGAGTATAGACACACACCAGTAGCACAGACACACACCAGGAGCATAGACACACCCAAGAGTATAGACACACACCAGGAGCACAGACACACACCAGGAGCATAGACACACACCAAGAGTATAGACACACACCAGTAGCACAGACACACACCAGGAGTATAGGCACACACCAGGAGCACAGACACACACCATGAGTATAGGCACACACCAGGAGTATAGACTCACACCAGGAGCACAGACACACACCAGGAGCATAGTATGTTCTACTGACTCAGGTTTGTCTAGTCAATGTCCTGATAGCTCATAACTGTATGTCCTACTGACTCATGTTTGTCTAGTGTATGTCCTGATAGCTCATAACTGTATGTCCTACTGACTCATGTTTGTCTAGTCTATGTCCTGATAGCTGACAACTGTATGTCCTACTGACTCAGGTTTGTCTAGTCAATGTCCTGATAGCTCATAACTGCATGTCCTACTGACTCGATGTTTGTCTAGTGTATGTCCTGATAGCTGACAACTGTATGTCCTACTGACTCATGTTTGTCTAGTCTATGTCCTGATAGCTGACAACTGTATGTCCTACTGACTCATGTTTGTCTAGTGTATGTCCTGATAGCTGACAACTGTATGTCCTACTGACTCATGTTTGTCTAGTCAATGTCCTGATAGCTGACAACTGTATGTCCTACTGACTCAGGTTTGTCTAGTCAATGTCCTGATAGCTCATAACTGCATGTCCTACTGACTCATGTTTGTCTAGTGTATGTCCTGATAGCTGATAACTGTATGTCCTACTGACTCATGTTGTCTAGTCAATGTCCTGATAGCTCATAACTGCATGTCCTCCTGACTCATGTTTGTCTAGTGTATGTCCTGATAGCTGACAACTGTATGTACTACTGACTCAGGTTTGTCTAGTCAATGTCCTGATAGCTCATAACTGCATGTCCTACTGACTCATGTTTGTCTAGTGTATGTCCTGATAGCTGACAAATGTATGTCCTACTGACTCATGTTTGTCTAGTCTATGTCCTGATAGCCCACAATAAAATGCTGTCTTGTCCACAGACTAAATGCTGGGCCCAATATCCAGTCCCACCCGAAGAGGTTTGAAGTGGTGCCTCCAGTGAAGCCAAAGCTTGCCTTCCTCAGTCAGTAACAAACTTATCTACAATATTCTCTCTCCTTTCTTTCTCTCGCAGACAACTTTACCTTCTCATAGTTTCTGGCTCACTCATCTACCAACCCACTACCGAATAACTTGTTTGTTTGAGGTCAGTTGAAGATTATGACAGTTGGGGTGAGGAGATTGATGACAGATTTGTGTACCATAACTTGTTGTTTGTTTGAGGTCAGTTGAAGATTATGACAGTTGGGGTGAGGAGATTGATGACAGGTTTATGTACCATAACTTGTTGTTTGTTTGAGGTCAGTTGAAGATTATGAAAGCTGGGGTGAGAAGAATGATGACAGGTTTGTGTACCATAACTTGTTGTTTGTTTGAGGTCAGTTGAAGATTATGACAGTTGGGGTGAGAAGAATGATGACAGGTTTATGTACCATAACTTGTTGTTTGTTTGAGGTCAGTTGAAGATTATGACAGTTGGGGTGAGGAGAGTGATGACAGGTTTATGTACCATAACTTGTTGTTTGTTTGAGGTCAGTTGAAGATTATGAAAGCTGGGGTGAGGAGAGTGATGACAGGTTTATGTACCATAACTTGTTGTTTGTTTGAGGTCAGTTTGAAGATTATGACAGTTGGGGTGAGGAGAATGATGACAGGTTTATGTACCATAACTTGTTGTTTGTTTGAGGTCAGTTGAAGATTATGACAGTTGGGGTGAGGAGAGTGATGACAGATTTGTGTACCATAACTTGTTTGTTTGAGGTCAGTTGAAGATTATGACAGTTGGGGTGAGGAGATTGATGACAGGTTTATGTACCATAACTTGTTGTTTGTTTGAGGTCAGTTGAAGATTATGAAAGCATGACAGTTGATTTAGAGTGATGACAGGTTTATGTACCATAACTTGTTGTTTGTTTGAGGTCAGTTGAAGATTATGACAGTTGGGGTGAGGAGAATGATGACAGGTTTATGTACCATAACTTGTTGTTTGTTTGAGGTCAGTTGAAGATTATGACAGTTGGGGTGAGGAGAGTGATGACAGGTTTGTGTACCATAACTTGTTGTTTGTTTGAGGTCAGTTGAAGATTATGACAGCTGGGGTGAGGAGAGTGATGACAGATTTGTGTACCATAACTTGTTGTTTGTTTGAGGTCAGTTGAAGATTATGACAGTTGGGGTGAGGAGAGTGATGACAGATTTGTGTACCATAACTTGTTGTTTGTTTGAGGTCAGTTGAAGATTATGACAGTTGGGGTGAGGAGAGTGATGACAGATTTGTGTACCATAACTTGTTGTTTGTTTGAGGTCAGTTGAAGATTATGAAAGCTGGGGTGAGGAGATTGATGACAGGTTTATGTACCATAACTTGTTGTTTGTTTGAGGTCAGTTGAAGATTATGACAGTTGGGGTGAGGAGAGTGATGACAGATTTGTGTACCATAACTTGTTTGTTTGCAGTCAGTTGAAGATTATGACAGTTGGGGTGAGGAGAGTGATGACAGATTTGTGTACCATAACTTGTTTGTTTGCAGTCAGTTGAAGATTATGACAGTTGGGGTGAGGAGAGAGTCATGACAGGTTTGTGTACCATAACTTGTTGTTTGTTTGAGGTCAGTTGAAGATTATGACAGTTGGGGTGAGGAGAGAGTCATGACAGGTTTGTGTACCATAACTTGTTGTTTGTTTGAGGTCAGTTGAAGATTATGACAGTTGGGGTGAGGAGAGAGTCATGACAGGTTTGTGTACCATAACTTGTTGTTTGTTTGAGGTCAGTTGAAGATTATGACAGTTGGGGTGAGGAGAGAGTCATGACAGGTTTGTGTACCATAACTTGTTGTTTGTTTGAGGTCAGTTGAAGATTATGAAAGCTGGGGTGAGGAGATTGATGACAGGTTTATGTACCATAACTTGTTGTTTGTTTGAGGTCAGTTGAAGATTATGACAGTTGGGGTGAGGAGAGAGATGACAGGTTTATGTACCATAACTTGTTGTTTGTTTGAGGTCAGTTGAAGATTATGAAAGCTGGGGTGAGGAGAGTGATGACAGGTTTATGTACCATAACTTGTTGTTTGTTTGAGGTCAGTTGAAGATTATGACAGTTGGGGTGAGGAGAGTGATGACAGGTTTATGTACCATAACTTGTTGTTTGTTTTGAGGTCAGTTGAAGATTATGACAGTTGGGGTGAGGAGAGTGATGACAGGTTTATGTACCATAACTTGTTGTTTGTTTGAGGTCAGTTGAAGATTATGACAGTTGGGGTGAGGAGATTGATGACAGGTTTATGTACCATAACTTGTTGTTTGTTTGAGGTCAGTTGAAGATTATGACAGTTGGGGTGAGGAGAATGATGACAGATTTGTGTACCATAACTTGTTGTTTGTTTGAGGTCAGTTGAAGATTATGACAGCTGGGGTGAGGAGATTGATGACAGGTTTATGTACCATAACTTGTTGTTTGTTTGAGGTCAGTTGAAGATTATGACAGTTGGGGTGAGGAGATTGATGACAGGTTTATGTACCATAACTTGTTGTTTGTTTGAGGTCAGTTGAAGATTATGACAGTTGGGGTGAGGAGAATGATGACAGGTTTGTGTACCATAACTTGTTTGTTTGCAGTCAGTTGAAGATTATGACAGTTGGGGTGAGGAGAATGATGACAGGTTTGTGTACCATAACTTGTTGTTTGTTTGAGGTCAGTTGAAGATTATGACAGTTGGGGTGAGGAGAATGATGACAGATTTATGTACCATAACTTGTTGTTTGTTTGAGGTCAGTTGAAGATTATGACAGTTGGGGTGAGGAGATTGATGACAGGTTTATGTACCATAACTTGTTGTTTGTTTGAGGTCAGTTGAAGATTATGACAGTTGGGGTGAGGAGATTGATGACAGGTTTATGTACCATAACTTGTTGTTTGTTTGAGGTCAGTTGAAGATTATGACAGTTGGGGTGAGGAGAATGATGACAGGTTTATGTACCATAACTTGTTTGTTTGCAGTCAGTTGAAGATTATGACAGTTGGGGGTGAGGAGAGTGATGACAGGTTTGTGTACCATAACTTGTTGTTTGTTTGAGGTCAGTTGAAGATTATGACAGCTGGGGTGAGGAGATTGATGACAGATTTGTGTACCATAACTTGTCGTTTGTTTGAGGTCAGTTGAAGATTATGACAGTTGGGGTGAGGAGAGTGATGACAGATTTGTGTACCATAACTTGTTGTTTGTTTGAGGTCAGTTGAAGATTATGAAAGCTGGGGTGAGGAGATTGATGACAGGTTTATGTACCATAACTTGTTGTTTGTTTGAGGTCAGTTGAAGATTATGACAGTTGGGGTGAGGAGAGTGATGACAGGTTTGTGTACCATAACTTGTTGTTTGTTTGAGGTCAGTTGAAGATTATGACAGCTGGGGTGAGGAGAGTGATGACAGATTTGTGTACCATAACTTGTCGTTTGTTTGAGGTCAGTTGAAGATTATGACAGTTGGGGTGAGGAGAGTGATGACAGATTTGTGTACCATAACTTGTTGTTTGTTTGAGGTCAGTTGAAGATTATGACAGTTGGGGTGAGGAGAGTGATGACAGATTTGTGTACCATAACTTGTTGTTTGTTTGAGGTCAGTTGAAGATTATGAAAGCTGGGGTTAGGAGATTGATGACAGGTTTATGTACCATAACTTGTTGTTTGTTTGAGGTCAGTTGAAGATTATGACAGTTGGGGTGAGGAGATTGATGACAGGTTTATGTACCATAACTTGTTGTTTGTTTGAGGTCAGTTGAAGATTATGACAGTTGGGGTGAGGAGATTGATGACAGGTTTGTGTACCATAACTTGTTTGTTTGAGGTCAGTTGAAGATTATGACAGTTGGGGTGAGGAGATTGATGACAGGTTTATGTACCATAACTTGTTGTTTGTTTGTGGTCAGTTGAAGATTATGACAGTTGGGGTGAGGAGATTGATGACAGGTTTGTGTACCATAATTTGTTGTTTGTTTGAGGTCAGTTGAAGATTATGACAGTTGGGGTGAGGAGAGTGATGACAGGTTTATGTACCATAACTTGTTGTTTGTTTGAGGTCAGTTGAAGATTATGACAGTTGGGGGTGAGGAGATTGATGACAGGTTTATGTACCATAACTTGTTGTTTGTTTGAGGTCAGTTGAAGATTATGAAAGCTGGGGTGAGGAGATTGATGACAGGTTTATGTACCATAACTTGTTGTTTGTTTGAGGTCAGTTGAAGATTATGACAGTTGGGGGTGAGGAGAGTGATGACAGGTTTGTGTACCATAACTTGTTGTTTGTTTGAGGTCAGTTGAAGATTATGACAGCTGGGGTGAGGAGAGTGATGACAGATTTGTGTACCATAACTTGTTGTTTGTTTGAGGTCAGTTGAAGATTATGACAGTTGGGGTGAGGAGATTGATGACAGGTTTATGTACCATAACTTGTTGTTTGTTTGAGGTCAGTTGAAGATTATGAAAGCTGGGGTGAGGAGAATGATGACAGGTTTGTGTACCATAACTTGTTGTTTGTTTGAGGTCAGTTGAAGATTATGACAGTTGGGGTGAGGAGAGTGATGACAGGTTTGTGTACCATAACTTGTTGTTTGTTTGAGGTCAGTTGAAGATTATGACAGTTGGGGTGAGGAGAGTGATGACAGGTTTATGTACCATAACTTGTTGTTTGTTTGAGGTCAGTTGAAGATTATGACAGTTGGGGTGAGGAGAATGATGACAGGTTTGTGTACCATAACTTGTTGTTTGTTTGAGGTCAGTTGAAGATTATGACAGTTGGGGTGAGGAGAATGATGACAGGTTTGTGTACCATAACTTGTTGTTTGTTTGAGGTCAGTTGAAGATTATGACAGTTGGGGTGAGGAGATTGATGACAGGTTTATGTACCATAACTTGTTGTTTGTTTGAGGTCAGTTGAAGATTATGACAGTTGGGGTGAGGAGATTGATGACAGGTTTATGTACCATAACTTGTTGTTTGTTTGAGGTCAGTTGAAGATTATGACAGTTGGGGTGAGGAGAATGATGACAGGTTTGTGTACCATAACTTGTTGTTTATTTGAGGTCAGTTGAAGATTATGACAGTTGGGGTGAGGAGAGTGATGACAGATTTGTGTACCATAACTTGTTGTTTGTTTGAGGTCAGTTGAAGATTATGAAAGCTGGGGTGAGGAGAGTGATGACAGGTTTATGTACCATAACTTGTTGTTTGTTTGAGGTCAGTTGAAGATTATGACAGTTGGGGTGAGGAGATTGATGACAGGTTTGTGTACCATAACTTGTTGTTTGTTTGAGGTCAGTTGAAGATTATGACAGTTGGGGTGAGGAGATGATGACAGGTTTGTGTACCATAACTTGTTTGTTTGAGGTCAGTTGAAGATTATGACAGTTGGGGTGAGGAGAGTGATGACAGGTTTGTGTACCATAACTTGTTGTTTGTTTGAGGTCAGTTGAAGATTATGACAGTTGGGGTGAGGAGATTGATGACAGGTTTATGTACCATAATTTGTTGTTTGTTTGAGGTCAGTTGAAGATTATGACAGTTGGGGTGAGGAGAGTGATGACAGGTTTGTGTACCATAACTTGTTTGTTTGAGGTCAGTTGAAGATTATGACAGTTGGGGTGAGGAGATTGATGACAGGTTTATGTACCATAACTTGTTGTTTGTTTGTGGTCAGTTGAAGATTATGACAGTTGGGGTGAGGAGATTGATGACAGGTTTGTGTACCATAATTTGTTGTTTGTTTGAGGTCAGTTGAAGATTATGACAGTTGGGGTGAGGAGAGTGATGACAGGTTTATGTACCATAACTTGTTGTTTGTTTGAGGTCAGTTGAAGATTATGACAGTTGGGGTGAGGAGATTGATGACAGGTTTATGTACCATAACTTGTTGTTTGTTTGAGGTCAGTTGAAGATTATGAAAGCTGGGGTGAGGAGATTGATGACAGGTTTATGTACCATAACTTGTTGTTTGTTTGAGGTCAGTTGAAGATTATGACAGTTGGGGTGAGGAGATTGATGACAGGTTTATGTACCATAACTTGTTGTTTGTTTGAGGTCAGTTGAAGATTATGACAGTTGGGGTGAGGAGATTGATGACAGGTTTATGTACCATAACTTGTTGTTTGTTTGAGGTCAGTTGAAGATTATGAAAGCTGGGGTGAGGAGATTGATGACAGGTTTATGTACCATAACTTGTTGTTTGTTTGAGGTCAGTTGAAGATTATGACAGTTGGGGTGAGGAGATTGATGACAGGTTTATGTACCATAACTTGTTGTTTGTTTGAGGTCAGTTGAAGATTATGACAGTTGGGGTGAGGAGAGTGATGACAGATTTGTGTACCATAACTTGTTTGTTTGAGGTCAGTTGAAGATTATGACAGTTGGGGTGAGGAGATTGATGACAGGTTTATGTACCATAACTTGTTGTTTGTTTGTGGTCAGTTGAAGATTATGAAAGCTGGGGTGAGGAGATTGATGACAGGTTTGTGTACCATAACTTGTTGTTTGTTTGAGGTCAGTTGAAGATTATGACAGTTGGGATGAGGATAATGATGACAGGTTTATGTACTATAACTTGTTGTTTGTTTGAGGTCAGTTGAAGATTATGACAGTTGGGGTGAGGAGAATGATGACAGGTTTGTGTACCATAACTTGTTGTTTGTTTGAGGTCAGTTGAAGATTATGAAAGCTGGGGTGAGGAGATTGATGACAGGTTTATGTACCATAACTTGTTGTTTGTTTGAGGTCAGTTGAAGATTATGAAAGCTGGGGTGAGGAGATTGATGACAGGTTTATGTACCATAACTTGTTGTTTGTTTGAGGTCAGTTGAAGATTATGACAGTTGGGGTGAGGAGATTGATGACAGGTTTGTGTACCATAACTTGTTGTTTGTTTGAGGTCAGTTGAAGATTATGACAGTTGGGGTGAGGAGAATGATGACAGGTTTGTGTACCATAACTTGTTGTTTGTTTGAGGTCAGTTGAAGATTATGAAAGCTGGGGTGAGGAGAATGATGACAGGTTTGTGTACCATAACTTGTTGTTTGTTTGAGGTCAGTTGAAGATTATGACAGTTGGGGTGAGGAGAGTGATGACAGATTTGTGTACCATAACTTGTTTGTTTGAGGTCAGTTGAAGATTATGACAGTTGGGGTGAGGAGAGTGATGACAGGTTTGTGTACCATAGCTTGTTGTTTGTTTGAGGTCAGTTGAAGATTATGAAAGCTGGGGTGAGGAGATTGATGACAGGTTTGTGTACCATAACTTGTTGTTTGTTTGAGGTCAGTTGAAGATTATGACAGTTGGGGTGAGGAGAATGATGACAGGTTTATGTACCATAACTTGTTGTTTGTTTGAGGTCAGTTGAAGATTATGAAAGCTGGGGTGAGGAGATTGATGACAGGTTTGTGTACCATAACTTGTTGTTTGTTTGAGTCAGTTGAAGATTATGACAGTTGGGGTGAGGAGAATGATGACAGGTTTGTGTACCATAACTTGTTGTTTGTTTGAGGTCAGTTGAAGATTATGACAGTTGGGGTGAGGAGAATGATGACAGATTTGTGTACCATAACTTGTTGTTTGTTTGAGGTCAGTTGAAGATTATGAAAGCTGGGGTGAGGAGATTGATGACAGGTTTATGTACCATAACTTGTTGTTTGTTTGAGGTCAGTTGAAGATTATGACAGTTGGGGTGAGGAGAGTGATGACAGATTTGTGTACCATAACTTGTTGTTTGCAGGTCAGTTGAAGATTATGACAGTTGGGGTGAGGAGATTGATGACAGGTTTATGTACCATAACTTGTTGTTTGTTTGAGGTCAGTTGAAGATTATGACAGTTGGGGTGAGGAGAATGATGACAGGTTTGTGTACCATAACTTGTTGTTTGTTTGAGGTCAGTTGAAGATTATGACAGTTGGGGTGAGGAGAATGATGACAGGTTTGTGTACCATAACTTGTTGTTTGTTTGAGGTCAGTTGAAGATTATGACAGTTGGGGTGAGGAGAATGATGACAGGTTTATGTACCATAACTTGTTGTTTGTTTGAGGTCAGTTGAAGATTATGACAGTTGGGGTGAGGAGAGTGATGACAGGTTTGTGTACCATAACTTGTTGTTTGTTTGAGGTCAGTTGAAGATTATGACAGTTGGGGTGAGGAGAATGATGACAGGTTTGTGTACCATAACTTGTTGTTTGTTTGAGGTCAGTTGAAGATTATGAAAGTTGGGGTGAGGAGAGTGATGACAGATTTGTGTACCATAACTTGTTGTTTGTTTGAGGTCAGTTGAAGATTATGACAGTTGGGGTGAGGAGAGTGATGACAGGTTTGTGTACCATAACTTGTTGTTTGTTTGAGGTCAGTTGAAGATTATGACAGTTGGGGTGAGGAGAGTGATGACAGGTTTGTGTACCATAACTTGTTGTTTGTTTGAGGTCAGTTGAAGATTATGACAGTTGGGGTGAGGAGAGTGATGACAGGTTTGTGTACCATAACTTGTTGTTTGTTTGAGGTCAGTTGAAGATTATGACAGTTGGGGTGAGGAGATTGATGACAGGTTTGTGTACCATAACTTGTTGTTTGTTTGAGGTCAGTTGAAGATTATGACAGCTGGGGTGAGGAGAGTGATGACAGGTTTGTGTACCATAACTTGTTGTTTGTTTGAGGTCAGTTGAAGATTATGACAGTTGGGGTGAGGAGAGTGATGACAGGTTTGTGTACCATAACTTGTTGTTTGTTTGAGGTCAGTTGAAGATTATGACAGTTGGGGTGAGGAGAGTGATGACAGATTTGTGTACCATAACTTGTTGTTTGTTTGAGGTCAGTTGAAGATTATGACAGTTGGGGTGAGGAGAGTGATGACAGGTTTGTGTACCATAACTTGTTGTTTGTTTGAGGTCAGTTGAAGATTATGACAGTTGGGGTGAGGAGAGTGATGACAGGTTTGTGTACCATAACTTGTTGTTTGTTTGAGGTCAGTTGAAGATTATGACAGTTGGGGTGAGGAGAGTGATGACAGGTTTGTGTACCATAACTTGTTGTTTGTTTGAGGTCAGTTGAAGATTATGACAGTTGGGGTGAGGAGATTGATGACAGGTTTGTGTACCATAACTTGTTGTTTGTTTGAGGTCAGTTGAAGATTATGACAGTTGGGGTGAGGAGATTGATGACAGGTTTGTGTACCATAACTTGTTGTTTGTTTGAGGTCAGTTGAAGATTATGACAGTTGGGGTGAGGAGATTGATGACAGGTTTGTGTACCATAACTTGTTGTTTGTTTGAGGTCAGTTGAAGATTATGACAGTTGGGGTGAGGAGAGTGATGACAGGTTTGTGTACCATAACTTGTTGTTTGTTTGAGGTCAGTTGAAGATTATGACAGTTGGGGTGAGGAGAGTGATGACAGATTTGTGTACCATAACTTGTTGTTTGTTTGAGGTCAGTTGAAGATTATGACAGTTGGGGTGAGGAGAGTGATGACAGGTTTGTGTACCATAACTTGTTGTTTGTTTGAGGTCAGTTGAAGATTATGACAGTTGGGGTGAGGAGATTGATGACAGGTTTATGTACCATAACTTGTTGTTTGTTTGAGGTCAGTTGAAGATTATGACAGTTGGGGTGAGGAGATGATGACAGGTTTGTGTACCATAACTTGTTGTTTGTTTGAGGTCAGTTGAAGATTATGACAGTTGGGGTGAGGAGAGTGATGACAGATTTGTGTACCATAACTTGTTGTTTGTTTGAGGTCAGTTGAAGATTATGACAGTTGGGGTGAGGAGAGTGATGACAGGTTTGTGTACCATAACTTGTTGTTTGTTTGAGGTCAGTTGAAGATTATGACAGTTGGGGTGAGGAGAATGATGACAGGTTTGTGTACCATAACTTGTTGTTTGTTTGAGGTCAGTTGAAGATTATGACAGCTGGGGTGAGGAGATTGATGACAGGTTTATGTACCATAACTTGTTGTTTGTTTGAGGTCAGTTGAAGATTATGACAGTTGGGGTGAGGAGATTGATGACAGGTTTGTGTACCATAACTTGTTGTTTGTTTGAGGTCAGTTGAAGATTATGACAGTTGGGGTGAGGAGAATGATGACAGGTTTGTGTACCATAACTTGTTGTTTGTTTGAGGTCAGTTGAAGATTATGACAGTTGGGGTGAGGAGATGATGACAGGTTTGTGTACCATAACTTGTTGTTTGTTTGAGGTCAGTTGAAGATTATGACAGCTGGGGTGAGGAGAGTGATGACAGGTTTGTGTACCATAACTTGTTGTTTGTTTGAGGTCAGTTGAAGATTATGACAGTTGGGGTGAGGAGATGATGACAGGTTTGTGTACCATAACTTGTTGTTTGTTTGAGGTCAGTTGAAGATTATGACAGTTGGGGTGAGGAGAGTGATGACAGGTTTGTGTACCATAACTTGTTGTTTGTTTGAGGTCAGTTGAAGATTATGACAGTTGGGGTGAGGAGATTGATGACAGGTTTGTGTACCATAACTTGTTGTTTGTTTGAGGTCAGTTGAAGATTATGACAGTTGGGGTGAGGAGAATGATGACAGGTTTGTGTACCATAACTTGTTGTTTGTTTGAGGTCAGTTGAAGATTATGACAGTTGGGGTGAGGAGAATGATGACAGGTTTATGTACCATAACTTGTTGTTTGTTTGAGGTCAGTTGAAGATTATGACAGTTGGGGTGAGGAGAGTGATGACAGGTTTATGTACCATAACTTGTTGTTTGTTTGAGGTCAGTTGAAGATTATGACAGTTGGGGTGAGGAGAGTGATGACAGGTTTATGTACCATAACTTGTTGTTTGTTTGAGGTCAGTTGAAGATTATGACAGTTGGGGTGAGGAGAATGATGACAGGTTTATGTACCATAACTTGTTGTTTGTTTGAGGTCAGTTGAAGATTATGACAGTTGGGGTGAGGAGAGTGATGACAGGTTTGTGTACCATAACTTGTTTGTTTGAGGTCAGTTGAAGATTATGACAGTTGGGGTGAGGAGATTGATGACAGGTTTATGTACCATAACTTGTTGTTTGTTTGAGGTCAGTTGAAGATTATGAAAGCTGGGGTGAGGAGAGTGATGACAGGTTTATGTACCATAACTTGTTGTTTGTTTGAGGTCAGTTGAAGATTATGACAGTTGGGGTGAGGAGAATGATGACAGGTTTATGTACCATAACTTGTTGTTTGTTTGAGGTCAGTTGAAGATTATGACAGTTGGGGTGAGGAGAGTGATGACAGGTTTGTGTACCATAACTTGTTGTTTGTTTGAGGTCAGTTGAAGATTATGACAGCTGGGGTGAGGAGAGTGATGACAGGTTTGTGTACCATAACTTGTTGTTTGTTTGAGGTCAGTTGAAGATTATGACAGTTGGGGTGAGGAGAGTGATGACAGGTTTGTGTACCATAACTTGTTGTTTGTTTGAGGTCAGTTGAAGATTATGACAGTTGGGGTGAGGAGAGTGATGACAGATTTGTGTACCATAACTTGTTGTTTGTTTGAGGTCAGTTGAAGATTATGACAGCTGGGGTGAGGAGATTGATGACAGGTTTATGTACCATAACTTGTTGTTTGTTTGAGGTCAGTTGAAGATTATGACAGTTGGGGTGAGGAGATTGATGACAGGTTTGTGTACCATAACTTGTTTGTTTGAGGTCAGTTGAAGATTATGACAGTTGGGGTGAGGAGAGTGATGACAGGTTTGTGTACCATAACTTGTTTGTTTGAGGTCAGTTGAAGATTATGACAGTTGGGGTGAGGAGAATGATGACAGGTTTGTGTACCATAACTTGTTGTTTGTTTGAGGTCAGTTGAAGATTATGACAGTTGGGGTGAGGAGATTGATGACAGGTTTGTGTACCATAACTTGTTGTTTGTTTGAGGTCAGTTGAAGATTATGACAGTTGGGGTGAGGAGAGAGTGATGACAGGTTTGTGTACCATAACTTGTTGTTTGTTTGAGGTCAGTTGAAGATTATGACAGTTGGGGTGAGGAGAGATGATGACAGGTTTGTGTACCATAACTTGTTGTTTGTTTGAGGTCAGTTGAAGATTATGACAGTTGGGGTGAGGAGATTGATGACAGGTTTGTGTACCATAACTTGTTGTTTGTTTGAGGTCAGTTGAAGATTATGACAGTTGGGGTGAGGAGAATGATGACAGGTTTATGTACCATAACTTGTTGTTTGTTTGAGGTCAGTTGAAGATTATGACAGTTGGGGTGAGGAGAGTGATGACAGGTTTGTGTACCATAACTTGTTGTTTGTTTGAGGTCAGTTGAAGATTATGACAGTTGGGGTGAGGAGAGTGATGACAGGTTTATGTACCATAACTTGTTGTTTGTTTGAGGTCAGTTGAAGATTATGACAGTTGGGGTGAGGAGAGTGATGACAGGTTTGTGTACCATAACTTGTTGTTTGTTTGAGGTCAGTTGAAGATTATGACAGTTGGGGTGAGGAGATTGATGACAGGTTTGTGTACCATAACTTGTTGTTTGTTTGAGGTCAGTTGAAGATTATGACAGTTGGGGTGAGGAGAATGATGACAGATTTGTGTACCATAACTTGTTGTTTGTTTGAGGTCAGTTGAAGATTATGACAGCTGGGGTGAGGAGATTGATGACAGGTTTGTGTACCATAACTTGTTGTTTGTTTGAGGTCAGTTGAAGATTATGACAGTTGGGGTGAGGAGATTGATGACAGGTTTATGTACCATAACTTGTTGTTTGTTTGAGGTCAGTTGAAGATTATGACAGTTGGGGTGAGGAGAATGATGACAGGTTTGTGTACCATAACTTGTTTTGTTTGCAGTCAGTTGAAGATTATGACAGTTGGGGTGAGGAGAGTGATGACAGGTTTGTGTACCATAACTTGTTGTTTGTTTGAGGTCAGTTGAAGATTATGACAGTTGGGGTGAGGAGAATGATGACAGGTTTATGTACCATAACTTGTTGTTTGTTTGAGGTCAGTTGAAGATTATGACAGTTGGGGTGAGGAGATTGATGACAGGTTTGTGTACCATAACTTGTTGTTTGTTTGAGGTCAGTTGAAGATTATGACAGTTGGGGTGAGGAGAATGATGACAGGTTATGTACCATAACTTGTTGTTTGTTTGCAGTCAGTTGAAGATTATGACAGTTGGGGTGAGGAGAGTGATGACAGGTTTGTGTACCATAACTTGTTGTTTGTTTGAGGTCAGTTGAAGATTATGACAGTTGGGGTGAGGAGATTGATGACAGGTTTGTGTACCATAACTTGTTGTTTGTTTGAGGTCAGTTGAAGATTATGACAGTTGGGGTGAGGAGAGTGATGACAGATTTGTGTACCATAACTTGTTGTTTGTTTGAGGTCAGTTGAAGATTATGAAAGCTGGGGTGAGGAGAGTGATGACAGGTTTATGTACCATAACTTGTTGTTTGTTTGAGGTCAGTTGAAGATTATGACAGTTGGGGTGAGGAGAGTGATGACAGGTTTGTGTACCATAACTTGTTGTTTGTTTGAGGTCAGTTGAAGATTATGACAGTTGGGGTGAGGAGAGTGATGACAGATTTGTGTACCATAACTTGTTGTTTGTTTGAGGTCAGTTGAAGATTATGACAGTTGGGGTGAGGAGAGTGATGACAGGTTTGTGTACCATAACTTGTTGTTTGTTTGAGGTCAGTTGAAGATTATGACAGTTGGGGTGAGGAGAGTGATGACAGATTTGTGTACCATAACTTGTTGTTTGTTTGAGGTCAGTTGAAGATTATGACAGCTGGGGTGAGGAGATTGATGACAGGTTTATGTACCATAACTTGTTGTTTGTTTGAGGTCAGTTGAAGATTATGACAGTTGGGGTGAGGAGATTGATGACAGGTTTATGTACCATAACTTGTTGTTTGTTTGAGGTCAGTTGAAGATTATGACAGTTGGGGTGAGGAGATGATGACAGGTTTGTGTACCATAACTTGTTTGTTTGAGGTCAGTTGAAGATTATGACAGTTGGGGTGAGGAGAATGATGACAGGTTTGTGTACCATAACTTGTTGTTTGTTTGAGGTCAGTTGAAGATTATGACAGTTGGGGTGAGGAGAATGATGACAGGTTTGTGTACCATAACTTGTTGTTTGTTTGAGGTCAGTTGAAGATTATGACAGTTGGGGTGAGGAGAGTGATGACAGGTTTATGTACCATAACTTGTTGTTTGTTTGAGGTCAGTTGAAGATTATGACAGTTGGGGTGAGGAGAGTGATGACAGGTTTATGTACCATAACTTGTTTGTTTGCAGTCAGTTGAAGATTATGACAGTTGGGGTGAGGAGAGTGATGACAGGTTTGTGTACCATAACTTGTTGTTTGTTTGAGGTCAGTTGAAGATTATGACAGTTGGGGTGAGGAGAGTGATGACAGGTTTGTGTACCATAACTTGTTGTTTGTTTGAGGTCAGTTGAAGATTATGACAGTTGGGGTGAGGAGAGTGATGACAGATTTGTGTACCATAACTTGTTGTTTGTTTGAGGTCAGTTGAAGATTATGAAAGCTGGGGTGAGGAGAGTGATGACAGGTTTGTGTACCATAACTTGTTGTTTGTTTGAGGTCAGTTGAAGATTATGACAGTTGGGGTGAGGAGAGTGATGACAGGTTTGTGTACCATAACTTGTTGTTTGTTTGAGGTCAGTTGAAGATTATGACAGCTGGGGTGAGGAGAGTGATGACAGGTTTGTGTACCATAACTTGTTGTTTGTTTGAGGTCAGTTGAAGATTATGACAGTTGGGGTGAGGAGATGATGACAGGTTTATGTACCATAACTTGTTGTTTGTTTGAGGTCAGTTGAAGATTATGACAGTTGGGGTGAGGAGAGTGATGACAGGTTTGTGTACCATAACTTGTTGTTTGTTTGAGGTCAGTTGAAGATTATGACAGTTGGGGTGGAGAATGATGACAGGTTTATGTACCATAACTTGTTGTTTGTTTGAGGTCAGTTGAAGATTATGACAGTTGGGGTGAGGAGAGTGATGACAGGTTTATGTACCATAACTTGTTGTTTGTTTGAGGTCAGTTGAAGATTATGACAGTTGGGGTGAGGAGATTGATGACAGGTTTGTGTACCATAACTTTGTTTGTTTGAGGTCAGTTGAAGATTATGACAGTTGGGGTGAGGAGAATGATGACAGGTTTATGTACCATAACTTGTTGTTTGTTTGAGGTCAGTTGAAGATTATGACAGTTGGGGTGAGGAGAGTTGATGACAGGTTTGTGTACCATAACTTGTTGTTTGTTTGAGGTCAGTTGAAGATTATGACAGTTGGGGTGAGGAGAGTGATGACAGGTTTATGTACCATAACTTGTTGTTTGTTTGAGGTCAGTTGAAGATTATGACAGTTGGGGTGAGGAGAGTGATGACAGGTTTATGTACCATAACTTGTTGTTTGTTTGAGGTCAGTTGAAGATTATGACAGTTGGGGTGAGGAGATTGATGACAGGTTTATGTACCATAACTTGTTGTTTGTTTGAGGTCAGTTGAAGATTATGACAGTTGGGGTGTGAGGAGAGTGATGACAGGTTTGTGTACCATAACTTGTTGTTTGTTTGAGGTCAGTTGAAGATTATGACAGCTGGGGTGAGGAGAGTGATGACAGATTTGTGTACCATAACTTGTTGTTTGTTTGAGGTCAGTTGAAGATTATGACAGTTGGGGTGAGGAGAGTGATGACAGGTTTGTGTACCATAACTTGTTGTTTGTTTGAGGTCAGTTGAAGATTATGACAGTTGGGGTGAGGAGAGTGATGACAGGTTTGTGTACCATAACTTGTTGTTTGTTTGAGGTCAGTTGAAGATTATGACAGTTGGGGTGAGGAGATTGATGACAGGTTTATGTACCATAACTTGTTGTTTGTTTGAGGTCAGTTGAAGATTATGACAGTTGGGGTGAGGAGAGTGATGACAGGTTTGTGTACCATAACTTGTTGTTTGTTTGAGGTCAGTTGAAGATTATGACAGTTGGGGTGAGGAGAATGATGACAGGTTTGTGTACCATAACTTGTTGTTTGTTTGAGGTCAGTTGAAGATTATGACAGTTGGGGTGAGGAGAATGATGACAGGTTTGTGTACCATAACTTGTTGTTTGTTTGAGGTCAGTTGAAGATTATGACAGTTGGGGTGAGGAGATTGATGACAGGTTTATGTACCATAACTTGTTGTTTGTTTGAGGTCAGTTGAAGATTATGACAGTTGGGGTGAGGAGATTGATGACAGGTTTATGTACCATAACTTGTTGTTTGTTTGAGGTCAGTTGAAGATTATGACAGTTGGGGTGAGGAGAATGATGACAGGTTTGTGTACCATAACTTGTTGTTTATTTGAGGTCAGTTGAAGATTATGACAGTTGGGGTGAGGAGAGTGATGACAGATTTGTGTACCATAACTTGTTGTTTGTTTGAGGTCAGTTGAAGATTATGAAAGCTGGGGTGAGGAGAGTGATGACAGGTTTATGTACCATAACTTGTTGTTTGTTTGAGGTCAGTTGAAGATTATGACAGTTGGGGTGAGGAGATTGATGACAGGTTTGTGTACCATAACTTGTTGTTTGTTTGAGGTCAGTTGAAGATTATGACAGTTGGGGTGAGGAGATTGATGACAGGTTTGTGTACCATAACTTGTTTGTTTGAGGTCAGTTGAAGATTATGACAGTTGGGGTGAGGAGAGTGATGACAGGTTTGTGTACCATAACTTGTTGTTTGTTTGAGGTCAGTTGAAGATTATGACAGTTGGGGTGAGGAGATTGATGACAGGTTTATGTACCATAATTTGTTGTTTGTTTGAGGTCAGTTGAAGATTATGACAGTTGGGGTGAGGAGAGTGATGACAGGTTTGTGTACCATAACTTGTTTGTTTGAGGTCAGTTGAAGATTATGACAGTTGGGGTGAGGAGATTGATGACAGGTTTATGTACCATAACTTGTTGTTTGTTTGTGGTCAGTTGAAGATTATGACAGTTGGGGTGAGGAGATTGATGACAGGTTTGTGTACCATAATTTGTTGTTTGTTTGAGGTCAGTTGAAGATTATGACAGTTGGGGTGAGGAGAGTGATGACAGGTTTGTGTACCATAACTTGTTGTTTGTTTGAGGTCAGTTGAAGATTATGACAGTTGGGGTGAGGAGATTGATGACAGGTTTATGTACCATAACTTGTTGTTTGTTTGAGGTCAGTTGAAGATTATGAAAGCTGGGGTGAGGAGATTGATGACAGGTTTATGTACCATAACTTGTTGTTTGTTTGAGGTCAGTTGAAGATTATGACAGTTGGGGTGAGGAGATTGATGACAGGTTTATGTACCATAACTTGTTGTTTGTTTGAGGTCAGTTGAAGATTATGACAGTTGGGGTGAGGAGATTGATGACAGGTTTATGTACCATAACTTGTTTGTTTGAGGTCAGTTGAAGATTATGAAAGCTGGGGTGAGGAGATTGATGACAGGTTTATGTACCATAACTTGTTGTTTGTTTGAGGTCAGTTGAAGATTATGACAGTGGGGTGAGGAGATTGATGACAGGTTTATGTACCATAACTTGTTGTTTGTTTGAGGTCAGTTGAAGATTATGACAGTTGGGGTGAGGAGAGTGATGACAGATTTGTGTACCATAACTTGTTTGTTTGAGGTCAGTTGAAGATTATGACAGTTGGGGTGAGGAGATTGATGACAGGTTTATGTACCATAACTTGTTGTTTGTTTGTGGTCAGTTGAAGATTATGAAAGCTGGGGTGAGGAGATTGATGACAGGTTTGTGTACCATAACTTGTTGTTTGTTTGAGGTCAGTTGAAGATTATGACAGTTGGGATGAGGATAATGATGACAGGTTTATTTACTATAACTTGTTGTTTGTTTGAGGTCAGTTGAAGATTATGACAGTTGGGGTGAGGAGAATGATGACAGGTTTGTGTACCATAACTTGTTGTTTGTTTGAGGTCAGTTGAAGATTATGAAAGCTGGGGTGAGGAGATTGATGACAGGTTTATGTACCATAACTTGTTGTTTGTTTGAGGTCAGTTGAAGATTATGAAAGCTGGGGTGAGGAGATTGATGACAGGTTTATGTACCATAACTTGTTGTTTGTTTGAGGTCAGTTGAAGATTATGACAGTTGGGGTGAGGAGATTGATGACAGGTTTGTGTACCATAACTTGTTGTTTGTTTGAGGTCAGTTGAAGATTATGACAGTTGGGGTGAGGAGAATGATGACAGGTTTGTGTACCATAACTTGTTGTTTGTTTGAGGTCAGTTGAAGATTATGAAAGCTGGGGTGAGGAGAATGATGACAGGTTTGTGTACCATAACTTGTTGTTTGTTTGAGGTCAGTTGAAGATTATGACAGTTGGGGTGAGGAGAGTGATGACAGATTTGTGTACCATAACTTGTTTGTTTGAGGTCAGTTGAAGATTATGACAGTTGGGGTGAGGAGAGTGATGACAGGTTTGTGTACCATAGCTTGTTGTTTGTTTGAGGTCAGTTGAAGATTATGAAAGCTGGGGTGAGGAGATTGATGACAGGTTTGTGTACCATAACTTGTTGTTTGTTTGAGGTCAGTTGAAGATTATGACAGTTGGGGTGAGGAGAATGATGACAGGTTTGTGTACCATAACTTGTTGTTTGTTTGAGGTCAGTTGAAGATTATGAAAGCTGGGGTGAGGAGAGTGATGACAGATTTGTGTACCATAACTTGTTGTTTGTTTGAGGTCAGTTGAAGATTATGACAGTTGGGGTGAGGAGAGTGATGACAGGTTTGTGTACCATAACTTGTTGTTTGTTTGAGGTCAGTTGAAGATTATGACAGTTGGGGTGAGGAGAGTGATGACAGATTTGTGTACCATAACTTGTTGTTTGTTTGAGGTCAGTTGAAGATTATGACAGTTGGGGTGAGGAGAGTGATGACAGGTTTGTGTACCATAACTTGTTGTTTGTTTGAGGTCAGTTGAAGATTATGACAGTTGGGGTGAGGAGATGATGACAGGTTTGTGTACCATAACTTGTTGTTTGTTTGAGGTCAGTTGAAGATTATGACAGTTGGGGTGAGGAGAGTGATGACAGGTTTGTGTACCATAACTTGTTGTTTGTTTGAGGTCAGTTGAAGATTATGACAGTTGGGGTGAGGAGAGTGATGACAGGTTTGTGTACCATAACTTGTTGTTTGTTTGAGGTCAGTTGAAGATTATGACAGTTGGGGTGAGGAGAATGATGACAGGTTTGTGTACCATAACTTGTTGTTTGTTTGAGGTCAGTTGAAGATTATGACAGTTGGGGTGAGGAGAGTGATGACAGGTTTTGTACCATAACTTGTTGTTTGTTTGAGGTCAGTTGAAGATTATGAAAGTTGGGGTGAGGAGATTGATGACAGGTTTGTGTACCATAACTTGTTGTTTGTTTGAGGTCAGTTGAAGATTATGACAGTTGGGGTGAGGAGAGTGATGACAGGTTTGTGTACCATAACTTGTTGTTTGTTTGAGTCAGTTGAAGATTATGACAGTTGGGGTGAGGAGAGTGATGACAGGTTTGTGTACCATAACTTGTTGTTTGTTTGAGGTCAGTTGAAGATTATGACAGTTGGGGTGAGGAGAGTGATGACAGGTTTGTGTACCATAACTTGTTGTTTGTTTGAGGTCAGTTGAAGATTATGACAGTTGGGGTGAGGAGATTGATGACAGGTTTGTGTACCATAACTTGTTGTTTGTTTGAGGTCAGTTGAAGATTATGACAGTTGGGGTGAGGAGAGTGATGACAGGTTTGTGTACCATAACTTGTTGTTTGTTTGAGGTCAGTTGAAGATTATGACAGTTGGGGTGAGGAGAGTGATGACAGATTTGTGTACCATAACTTGTTGTTTGTTTGAGGTCAGTTGAAGATTATGACAGTTGGGGTGAGGAGAGTGATGACAGATTTGTGTACCATAACTTGTTGTTTGTTTGAGGTCAGTTGAAGATTATGACAGTTGGGGTGAGGAGATTGATGACAGGTTTATGTACCATAACTTGTTGTTTGTTTGAGGTCAGTTGAAGATTATGACAGTTGGGGTGAGGAGATTGATGACAGGTTTATGTACCATAACTTGTTGTTTGTTTGAGGTCAGTTGAAGATTATGACAGTTGGGGTGAGGAGAGTGATGACAGGTTTGTGTACCATAACTTGTTGTTTGTTTGAGGTCAGTTGAAGATTATGACAGTTGGGGTGAGGAGAGTGATGACAGGTTTGTGTACCATAACTTGTTGTTTGTTTGAGGTCAGTTGAAGATTATGACAGTTGGGGTGAGGAGAATGATGACAGGTTTGTGTACCATAACTTGTTGTTTGTTTGAGGTCAGTTGAAGATTATGAAAGCTGTGGTGAGGAGATTGATGACAGGTTTATGTACCATAACTTGTTGTTTGTTTGAGGTCAGTTGAAGATTATGACAGTTGGGGTGAGGAGATTGATGACAGGTTTATGTACCATAACTTGTTGTTTGTTTGAGGTCAGTTGAAGATTATGACAGTTGGGGTGAGGAGAATGATGACAGGTTTGTGTACCATAACTTGTTGTTTGTTTGAGGTCAGTTGAAGATTATGACAGTTGGGGTGAGGAGATTGATGACAGGTTTGTGTACCATAACTTGTTGTTTGTTTGAGGTCAGTTGAAGATTATGAAAGTTGGGGTGAGGAGAGTGATGACAGGTTTGTGTACCATAACTTGTTGTTTGTTTGAGGTCAGTTGAAGATTATGACAGTTGGGGTGAGGAGATAGATGACAGGTTTGTGTACCATAACTTGTTGTTTGTTTGAGGTCAGTTGAAGATTATGACAGTTGGGGTGAGGAGAGTGATGACAGGTTTGTGTACCATAACTTGTTGTTTGTTTGAGGTCAGTTGAAGATTATGACAGTTGGGGTGAGGAGATAGATGACAGGTTTGTGTACCATAACTTTTTGTTTGTTTGAGGTCAGTTGAAGATTATGACAGTTGGGGTGAGGAGAATGATGACAGGTTTGTGTACCATAACTTGTTGTTTGTTTGAGGTCAGTTGAAGATTATGAAAGCTGGGGTGAGGAGATTGATGACAGGTTTGTGTACCATAACTTGTTGTTTGTTTGAGGTCAGTTGAAGATTATGACAGTTGGGGTGAGGAGATTGATGACAGGTTTGTGTACCATAACTTGTTGTTTGTTTGAGGTCAGTTGAAGATTATGACAGCTGGGGTGAGGAGATTGATGACAGGTTTATGTACCATAACTTGTTGTTTGTTTGAGGTCAGTTGAAGATTATGACAGTTGGGGTGAGGAGATTGATGACAGGTTTATGTACCATAACTTGTTGTTTGTTTGAGGTCAGTTGAAGATTATGACAGTTGGGGTGAGGAGAATGATGACAGGTTTGTGTACCATAACTTGTTGTTTGTTTGAGGTCAGTTGAAGATTATGACAGTTGGGGTGAGGAGATTGATGACAGGTTTATGTACCATAACTTGTTGTTTGTTTGAGGTCAGTTGAAGATTATGAAAGCTGGGGTGAGGAGAATGATGACAGGTTTGTGTACCATAACTTGTTGTTTGTTTGAGGTCAGTTGAAGATTATGACAGTTGGGGTGAGGAGAGTGATGACAGATTTGTGTGTACCATAACTTGTTGTTTGTTTGAGGTCAGTTGAAGATTATGACAGTTGGGGTGAGGAGAGTGATGACAGGTTTATGTACCATAACTTGTTGTTTGTTTGCAGTCAGTTGAAGATTATGAAAGCTGGGGTGAGGAGAGTGATGACAGATTTGTGTACCATAACTTGTTGTTTGTTTGAGGTCAGTTGAAGATTATGACAGTTGGGGTGAGGAGAATGATGACAGGTTTGTGTACCATAACTTGTTGTTTGTTTGAGGTCAGTTGAAGATTATGACAGTTGGGGTGAGCAGAGTGATGACAGGTTTGTGTACCATAACTTGTTGTTTGTTTGAGGTCAGTTGAAGATTATGAAAGCTGGGGTGAGGAGATTGATGACAGGTTTGTGTACCATAACTTGTTGTTTGTTTGAGGTCAGTTGAAGATTATGACAGTTGGGGTGAGGAGATTGATGACAGGTTTATGTACCATAACTTGTTGTTTGTTTGAGGTCAGTTGAAGATTATGACAGTTGGGGTGAGGAGAATGATGACAGGTTTATGTACCATAACTTGTGTTTTGTTTGAGGTCAGTTGAAGATTATGACAGTTGGGGTGAGGAGAGTGATGACAGGTTTATGTACCATAACTTGTTGTTTGTTTGAGGTCAGTTGAAGATTATGACAGTTGGGGTGAGGAGATTGATGACAGGTTTATGTACCATAACTTGTTGTTTGTTTGAGGTCAGTTGAAGATTATGACAGTTGGGGTGAGGAGAGTGATGACAGATTTGTGTACAATAACTTGTTGTTTGTTTGAGGTCAGTTGAAGATTATGACAGTTGGGGTGAGGAGATTGATGACAGGTTTGTGTACCATAACTTGTTGTTTGTTTGAGGTCAGTTGAAGATTATGACAGTTGGGGTGAGGAGATTGATGACAGGTTTGTGTACCATAACTTGTTGTTTGTTTGAGGTCAGTTGAAGATTATGACAGTTGGGGTGAGGAGAATGATGACAGGTTTGTGTACCATAACTTGTTGTTTGTTTGAGGTCAGTTGAAGATTATGACAGTTGGGGTGAGGAGAGTGATGACAGGTTTGTGTACCATAACTTGTTTGTTTGAGGTCAGTTGAAGATTATGACAGTTGGGGTGAGGAGATTGATGACAGGTTTGTGTACCATAACTTGTTGTTTGTTTGAGGTCAGTTGAAGATTATGACAGTTGGGGTGAGGAGATTGATGACAGATTTGTGTACCATAACTTGTTGTTTGTTTGAGGTCAGTTGAAGATTATGACAGTTTTGGTGAGGAGATTGATGACAGGTTTGTGTACCATAACTTGTTGTTTGTTTGAGGTCAGTTCAAGATTATGACAGTTGGGGTGAGGAGATTGATGACAGATTTGTGTACCATAACTTGTTTGTTTGAGGTCAGTTGAAGATTATGACAGTTGGGGTGAGGAGATTGATGACAGGTTTGTGTACCATAACTTGTTGTTTGCTTGAGGTCAGTTGAAGATTATGACAGTTGGGGTGAGGAGAATGATGACAGGTTTGTGTACCATAACTTCTTGTTTGTTTGAGGTCAGTTGAAGATTATGACAGTTGGGGTGAGGAGAGTGATGACAGGTTTGTGTACCATAACTTGTTGTTTGTTTGAGGTCAGTTGAAGATTATGACAGTTGGGGTGAGGAGAGTGATGACAGATTTGTGTACCATAACTTGTTGTTTGTTTGAGGTCAGTTGAAGATTATGACAGTTGGGGTGAGGAGAGTGATGACAGATTTATGTACCATAACTTGTTGTTTGTTTGAGGTCAGTTGAAGATTATGACAGTTGGGGTGAGGAGAGTGATGACAGATTTGTGTACCATAACTTGTTTGTTTGCAGTCAGTTGAAGATTATGACAGTTGGGGTGAGGAGAATGATGACAGGTTTGTGTACCATAACTTGTTGTTTGTTTGAGGTCAGTTGAAGATTATGACAGTTGGGGTGAGGAGAGTGATGACAGATTTGTGTACCATAACTTGTTGTTTGTTTGAGGTCAGTTGAAGATTATGACAGTTGGGGTGAGGAGAGTGATGACAGATTTGTGTACCATAACTTGTTTGTTTGCAGTCAGTTGAAGATTATGACAGTTGGGGTGAGGAGAATGATGACAGGTTTGTGTACCATAACTTGTTGTTTGTTTGAGGTCAGTTGAAGATTATGACAGTTGGGGTGAGGAGAATGATGACAGGTTTGTGTACCATAACTTGTTGTTTGTTTGAGGTCAGTTGAAGATTATGACAGTTGGGGTGAGGAGAGTGATGACAGGTTTATGTACCATAACTTGTTGTTTGTTTGAGGTCAGTTGAAGATTATGACAGTTGGGGTGAGAAGATTGATGACAGGTTTGTGTACAATAACTTGTTGTTTGTTTGAGGTCAGTTGAAGATTATGACAGTTGGGGTGAGGAGAGTGATGACAGATTTGTGTACCATAACTTGTTGTTTGTTTGCAGTCAGTTGAAGATTATGACAGTTGGGGTGAGGAGAGTGATGACAGGTTTGTGTACCATAACTTGTTGTTTGTTTGAGGTCAGTTGAAGATTATGACAGTTGGGGTGAGGAGAATGATGACAGGTTTGTGTACCATAACTTGTTGTTTGTTTGAGGTCAGTTGAAGATTATGACAGTTGGGGTGAGGAGATTGATGACAGGTTTGTGTACCATAACTTGTTGTTTGTTTGAGGTCAGTTGAAGATTATGACAGTTGGGGTGAGGAGATTGATGACAGGTTTATGTACCATAACTTGTTGTTTGTTTGAGGTCAGTTGAAGATTATGACAGTTGGGGTGAGGAGAGTGATGACAGATTTGTGTACCATAACTTGTTGTTTGTTTGCAGTCAGTTGAAGATTATGACAGTTGGGGTGAGGAGAGTGATGACAGGTTTGTGTACCATAACTTGTTGTTTGTTTGAGGTCAGTTGAAGATTATGACAGTTGGGGTGAGAAGATTGATGACAGGTTTGTGTACCATAACTTGTTGTTTGTTTGAGGTCAGTTGAAGATTATGACAGTTGGGGTGAGGAGAGTGATGACAGATTTGTGTACCATAACTTGTTGTTTGTTTGCAGTCAGTTGAAGATTATGACAGTTGGGGTGAGGAGAGTGATGACAGGTTTGTGTACCATAACTTGTTGTTTGTTTGAGGTCAGTTGAAGATTATGACAGTTGGGGTGAGGAGAATGATGACAGGTTTGTGTACCATAACTTGTTGTTTGTTTGAGGTCAGTTGAAGATTATGAAAGTTGGGGTGAGGAGATTGATGACAGGTTTGTGTACCATAACTTGTTGTTTGTTTGAGGTCAGTTGAAGATTATGAAAGTTGGGGTGAGGAGATTGATGACAGGTTTGTGTACCATAACTTGTTGTTTGTTTGAGGTCAGTTGAAGATTATGACAGTTGGGGTGAGGAGAGTGATGACAGGTTTATGTACCATAACTTGTTGTTTGTTTGAGGTCAGTTGAAGATTATGAAAGCTGGGGTGAGGAGAGTGATGACAGGTTTATGTACCATAACTTGTTGTTTGTTTGAGGTCAGTTGAAGATTATGACAGTTGGGGTGAGGAGATTGATGACAGATTTGTGTACCATAACTTGTTGTTTGTTTGAGGTCAGTTGAAGATTATGACAGTTGGGGTGAGGAGAATGATGACAGATTTGTGTACCATAACTTGTTTGTTTGTTTGAGGTCAGTTGAAGATTATGAAAGCTGGGGTGAGGAGAGTGATGACAGGTTTATGTACCATAACTTGTTGTTTGTTTGAGGTCAGTTGAAGATTATGAAAGCTGGGGTGAGGAGAGTGATGACAGTTTATGTACCATAACTTGTTGTTTGTTTGAGGTCAGTTGAAGATTATGACAGTTGGGGTGAGGAGAGTGATGACAGATTTGTGTACCATAACTTGTTGTTTGTTTGCAGTCAGTTGAAGATTATGACAGTTGGGGTGAGGAGAGTGATGACAGGTTTGTGTACCATAACTTGTTGTTTGTTTGAGGTCAGTTGAAGATTATGACAGTTGGGGTGAGAAGAATGATGACAGGTTTGTATACCATAACTTGTTTGTTTCAGGCCTGTTGAAGATTATGACAGTTGGGGTGAGATAAGTGATGATGATTATGCTGATGACAGCAGTGAGAAGACAGATGATGAGCGACCACAGCGCACAGGAAATAATACATCGACACATCGTAACAAGCCTCAACATTACCCCAACAACGTGCCCACACACCTGCTGACACCTGCCGCACACAGATCGGCTATCCCAGTCTACTATCCACCACCACCAAAAGGTCACAGGAAGAGCCAACAAAAGAAAACAAAGATGAGGCCAGACAGGTAAGTATACATGTGTTTGTGTGTGTGTCTGTCATATCTTCTGTGTGTTCACCTGCTAAGTGGGCATGGGTGTGTTGTGTTGCTAGTTTATGGCAGAGCCATGAAGATCTGCACCTTTTGGACAGATCTTCAACATGGGTAAGTTTAAGTGAACATTTTCTGTCCAGGCAGTAACCACTTTGGGTCAACTCTTGTAACTGCCAAAGATGATCTCACCCTATATTGTGATTCAGTCATAACAATTATTGTCTCAAAAAACAAAATCTTGAAATCTGACAGTTTGCTATGTGCAAACATTCCCCTCTCCCTATACCTTCCTTGTTACTACTTTCGGTAACCCTGAGTCTTGCATTTGTTTCCTTTAATGTTGGATTTTTTTTTTTCAAGTTCGTTGTAAAAGGTGCGATGGTATCATAGAAAGGGGCATATTATTTTATACATTTTTGCCAATTTTCTAGAAATTTTTTTTTCCTTCTCGTAACGGAAATCTCCTTGGCCATTGGTATAAGACATCAAACAAACCTTTGTATCACAGGATAGCCAGATAACGATGCTTTGAGCGAGCCAAACACATGGCTGGGTTGATGGACTTACAGCGGCCGTGTGAATAGACAAAGTAACATGTCCATAGCAACTGCGTGGGCATTCGATTTCAGGACAAAAGTCTAATGTAACCCAGAAAATTATTACAGCATTTAATTCCCATGTCTTTGCTTGGCTACATGCATATCTATCTATCTATCTATTGACTTTTCGAGCCGTTGCCGGCCCATAGGGCGTAGACCAAGATACTCCCTCTCTTATCTGAATTTTTGTTCTAACAGTTTTCAATTCTTTTAAAGATATTTGATTAAATCTCACCATTTGTCTCTGTTCTGTGCAAGCAGCTCTATCTCTTTGAGGGAGCCGATTCACACAAAGCTGTGTAACAAAAGTCCAAAGATAAAACATGAGAACATGACCCATAGATAGGAATCATAATCTAGGATATGCTCACACTGGACATGAGAACATGACCCATAGATAGGAATCATAATCTAGGATATGCTCACACTGGACATGAGAACATGACCCACAGATAAGAATCATAATCTAGGATATGCTCACACTAGACATGAGAACATGACCCACAAATAGAAATCATAATCTGGGGTATGCTCACACTAGACATGAGAACATGACCTATAGATAGGAATCATAATCTAGAATATGCTCACACTGGACATGAGAACATGACCTATAGATAGGAATCATAATCTAGGATATGCTCACACTAGACATGAGAACATGACCCACAGATAAGAATCATAATCTAGGATATGCTCACACTAGACATGAGAACATGACCCACAGATAGGAATCATAATCTGGGGTATGCACACACTAGACATGAGAAAATGACCTATAGATAAGAATCATAATCTAGGGTATGCTCACACTGGACATGAGAACATGACCTATAGATAGGAATCATAATCTAGGATATGCTCACACTGGACATGAGAACATGACCTATAGATAAGAATCATAATCTAGGGTATGTACACACTAGACATGAGAACATGACCCACAGATAGGAATCATAATCTAGGATATGCTCACACTAGACATGAGAACATGACCCATAGATAAGAATCATAATCTAGGATATGCTCACACTGGACATGAGAACATGACCCATAGATAAGAATCATAATCTAGGATATGCTCACACTAGACATCAGAACATGACCCACAGATAAGAATCATAATCTAGGATATGCTCACACTGGACATGAGAACATGACCCACAGATAAGAATCATAATCTAGGATATGCTCACACTAGACATCAGAACATGACCCACAGATAAGAATCATAATCTAGGATATGCTCACACTAGACATGAGAACATGACTCACAGATAGGAATCATAATCTGGGGTATGCTCACACTAGACATGAGAACATGACCCACAGATAGGAATCATAATCTAGGGTATGCTCACACTAGACATGAGAACATGACTCACAGATAGGAATCATAATCTAGGATATGCTCACACTAGACATGAGAACATGACTCACAGATAGGAATCATAATCTAGGGTATGCTCACACTAGACATGAGAACATGACTCACAGATAGGAATCATAATCTAGGGTATGCTCACACTAGACATGAGAACATGACCCATAGATAAGAATCATAATCTAGGATATGCTCACACTAGACATGAGAACATGACTCACAGATAGGAATCATAATCTAGGGTATGCACACACTAGACATGAGAACATGACCCACAGATAGGAATCATAATCTAGGGTATGCACACATTAGACATGAGAACATGACCCACAGATAGGAATCATAATCTAGGGTATGCTCACACTAGACATGAGAACATGACCCACAGATAGGAATCATAATCTAGGGTATGCACACACTAGACATGAGAACATGACCCACAGATAGGAATCATAATCTGGGGTATGAACACATTAGACATGAGAACATGACCCACAGATAGGAATCATAATCTAGGGTATGCTCACACTAGACATGAGAACATGACCCACAGATAGGAATCATAATCTAGGGTATGCACACACTAGACATGAGAACATGACCCACAGATAAGAATCATAATCTAGGGTATGCTCACACTGGACATGAGAACGTGACCCATAGATAAGAATCATAATCTAGGGTATGCTCACACTTTACATGAGAACGTGACCCACAGATAGGAATCATAATCTAGGATATGCTCACACTAGACATGAGAACATGACCCACAGATCTTCTTCGTTTTCTTCTTTGTTGTCTCACTTTATTATCATAATTACCGTCCCCCTACTATTGATATCAATCCGTATTGTCTGCTTGTCTTCTTGGTTATTTGGAACAAGTTTTAACTCGTCTGGCCTCTCTGTCAGTTGTTCATCGGCAGATCTTGCATCCATCGAGGTCTAAACCTGACATTGCCATGATGTCTTCAAAGCTCTGCTAGATGTCTAGATTTACTCAGCATGGATATAGAGCCCAGCCCTCACTTCTTTCTTTATATAAGTAGGGGCTGAGTTCTCTCTATTTTTTATGTAATCATTGCTGTCTGTTTCTAGTATATATGGTCAGCCATTTTCGTCTTGTCATACGGTTTGGTGGAGGATATTGTGTATTTTAATGTTTTGTTTTTGTCGAACAGCTTCTCTCGTGGCTGATTCTATCAATGTTTGACAAACACACGCGGTCACAGAATGAACAAGTCAGCTGCACTGATCCACAGGGTTTTCTTTTTTTCATGAGTCTTTTCTCTTACATGTTTTCCCATAGTACAGCCTCAAATGATGTTATGCCATTTTTTATACAGGAAACCAAAACTACTATACATTGAAACGTCTAGAAGCCAGCGGTACATTTTTCCTCTATCCGGACCTTGTATTAACGACCTTGACATTCAAAAATGGGAGTCAAAATATATAGCAGGTGTTGCCGCAAGAGAAATGCAGTTTCATGGGTTACTTTTAGCTCTAGCCAATCAGAATCGTCAAAAAGTGAAAGTGAAACTATGTCTATTTACCGGAACTTCCTTAGCTATTTATAACTACGCTATGCGCATCAGCATCTGTAGAAAGAACTTTTTCTGCTCTCAAGAGAATCAAATCTTATTGTCGCTCAACTCAGGCACAAGAACGCTTATCTGATTTGGCAATAATGTCCATTGAGAAATCATTCCCTCAGAAACTTAGAAACCAACCCAACAGTACTTTCAATGACAAAGTCATCGAGACATTTTCGTCCCAAACAAGACGGATATCTTCTTCTCCTTCTTTCCTTCCTTATCTGCCTTTCAGCGTCAAGGGGAGATATAATTTCCGGTCTTTTGCTCTTCTGTTCGCCTCTGCTGCTGTTATGTTACCTAGTGCTTCTAATATTCAGTTGACCCATATTTTTCGTGGTCGACCCTTGGGTCTGGTGTTCTCACAACGTTTGTTGAAGGCTCGTTGTGTTGTGTTTTGTTCTTTCTGCCTTGTCACGTGGCCAAACCATTTTATCTGTTGTTTCCTTATATATTCTATGGTGGGGGCTATTCCTAGGTTTTTTCTCAGTTCTTCATTTCTGATCTTATCTCTCAGACTGTTTCCTGTCACTCGTCTAACACATTTCATCTCTGTAGAGGTTATTTTTCTTATTGTTCTTGCATCTAGGGTCCAGGTCTGGCATTGGTAGCACAATGTTGGGATGAAGATTGTATTGCAGAGTGCTCGTTTTGGCTATAGAGTTATTTCCTTGTTGGACAATAGTGGTGATAACTGTCCGATGATTTGACAAGCTTTGTTGCATCTTGATTCTATCTCTGCCGTTTTAGAATTATCGTTTGTCATTAGAGGTATTTGAATTCCTCTACTTGTTTTAGTTGTCTGCCTTCTATATTTATGTTGATGTTCTGTTTATTTTTGGCGAAATTCATGACTTCCGTTTTGTTGATTTTCATGTTGTATTTTGTGCCTGAGATGTTGAGTTTGTTCTTGTAGGTCTTCTATTGTTTCATGTATAGTGCCTGATCGTCTGCAAATAGAAGTTTGTTGATCTCCTCTGTCTCTGATAGGTTGGCTAGCTTGCATATATGGACCATGTATGTAATAAACAGTAGGGGGGTAGTATGCACCCCTGTCTTACACCTGATCTAACTTCGAAGTGGTCTGTGTAGCCTGCTGCTGTTCTGACCCTGAAGCTGCTGTTGAAGTAGAGGCTTTTAATAAGGTTGGTTAGATGTTGGTTTACTCCGTATGTTGTTAGTATCTCCCACAGTTGTTCTCTGTTTACTCTGCCGAATGCCTTTTCCTGGTCAATGAAGGCTATGTATAAGTTTTGATTGTGTTCTGTCGTTTTTCTGCAAACTGTTTTAATGTGAATAGAGCGTCAGTACATCCTCTGTTTTTTCAGAACCCCATTTGAGAATTGCTTAACTGTAGTCCTATTATTTGTCTCAACCTTTTTTCCAAGATTTTGGCGTATAGCTTTCCTACATGGTTGAGAAAAGATATACCTTTAAATTGATTGCAGTCTCTTTTGCTACCTTTCTTTTTCCATATTGGTATGATGATTGCCTGTTGCCAGTCTTCTGGTGCTTGTTGTTGGTGCCATGCTGCATTAAATATTCTGTGCAGCCATTGCATTCCAGTTTCTCCTGCTGCTGCTATTATTTTTATTGGTGTGTTATCTATCCCCAGTGCTTTATTTCTTGGTACATATTTGATTACTTCTTCGATTTCCTCTTTCATGATGTTGGGTTCAGTATTTGTGAGTTCTGGCGTGGTTTTTGTTGTCTTATTGGTAGTTGGTATGTTTAACAAGTCTTCAAAATATTCTTTCCATCTCTGTTGCATACATTGTTATTTGATATTGGCTGTCCGTCTTTGTCATTTATCAGCTCAGTAGGATCATGGTTTTCTTTTCTCGCTCTTGTGGCTTTTACTGCTTTGTAGAAATCTCTTGTGGTTGTCTTGAAGTCCTGCTCATGTTTTGTCTGAATTCTGTCCAATTCTTTTGCTTAGCTCCTTTGATCAACATTTTAACTCTTTTTCGAACTAAGGCATATTTTTCATATTTTTCTTGGTTCTTGTTCTCCCTCCAATTTTAAACAGTTTCTTCTTTTCCTTAATTGCTTCTCTGATTGTTTCATTCCACCACGGGGTGCTCTTTTTCCCTTCTCTTGTTCTTAGCTTCGATCCACAAACTGTTTTAGAGATGTTGGTTACTGTTTCATTAGGAGGAAAAATTAAAAAATAAAAAAAAATGGTATGTTAGAAGCTTTACGTGATAAGTGGACGACACAGACTAAACGACGTTTCGGCCCAATAGGCCTTCAGCAGGAACAAACAAGAAAAACACACACACAAAACTAAAAACGAAACATTCAAAACAAAAATATTCGAAATATGTTAAAGAAAAATGTCTATCCTGTGTGTATGAAAAGGAAATGGTAACAAAAGTGTGGCTGTCGTAGATGTGCAGAAATGTGTGCAAATGCACACCGAACCAGAGGAGTCCACACAGGGGTCAGTGTGCAAACACAAAGGAGAAAGAATAAAACAGTAGACTAACAGGTGCTCAAAAGGCGGTAAGAGTGAGATGTCTGAGAGTGGGGTACAATAAAAACAAATGAGGGGTAAGGAGCACAGAAAAAAGGTATAGAGGACAACACCGAAGTGTCTCATAAGGGACTAGAGGAGAAGAACTATAAATAGCATGGCATAGTAGATAGACCAAAGATCCCAAGTATGTGCAGTAGAGAAGGCTGTGCAAAAGGGAAGGAGCAACCAAAAGGAAACTGTGTATGAGTGTGATACATTCATGTCTCGTGGGGTCAGCGAACCATACTGGACTATGAGGCGATTTTTCCAAAATATAGCGGCTGTGGTCGCCAGAGTAACAAAGGGCAATTCCAGTGACACGGATGTCGTCTTTACCCTTGTGATCAGGAGAGTTGAAGTGGGAAGACACTGGAGTACCAGTATTCTGTTGGACATCCCGTAGATGTTCACAAAATCTTTCCGCTAATCTTCTCCCAGACTCACCAATATAGGTCATGTGGCATCGTTGGCATATGATGGCATAAATGATGTTGCGGGACACACATGTGAAGCCATGCTTGATCTCGAACCGTCCATTAGGGAATAAGACCGAGTCAGTAGGGAGCACATAGGCACAGGTGATACAGTTACGACCACAAGGGGCCGTACCGAAGTGTTGAGGGTGGGAGCGAGGGAGATGGCTTAGCCAAATATCTCTCAAATTCCTGTCGCGCTTGAAAGCGATCATCGGGGGATCACTAAAAAGTAGACGGGTAGTGGGATCAGAGAGGAGAATGGAACGGTAGCGGTTGAGTATCTTCACAGCAGCTAAGTTGTGAGGATGATATGTAAGGGTGAGTATAGTTCTCTCAGAATGGGGAGGGGGGGGGGGGGTGTCGGTTGGAAGGATTTTGAATATTTTTGTTTTGAATGTTTCGTTTTTAGTTTTGTGTGTGTGTTTTTCTTGTTTGTTCCTGCTGAAGGCCTATTGGGCCGAAACGTCGTTTAGTCTGTGTCGTCCACTTATCACGTAAAGCTTCTAACATATCATTTTTTTTTATTAAAAAATTTTTCCTCATATTCAGCTTTACTGCAGCTTCATATTTTTATGCATTCATTTGTATTTCTTTGCCGTAACCCCTTACTGTTTCCACTCTTCTTCTATTGTGCATACTTCGTTAGGGAGTTTCATGAATTCCTCTGTTAGTTTTTCTTCTAGGGTTTTCCTTGATCTTTTAATTGTTTTATTTTTATTGTCTGTTCTTTTCGCTTCTTTTGTTTGTTTTCGTATATTCTCTTTATTTTTGGCTGTCTTAGTGTGATCATAACCATCTTGTGATCCGTGTCATCTGTAATATTTTGGGATTGCTCTGCTGTCAGTTACTCTTTTCTTGTTCTGTTGTCTTGTTAGTATAAAATCTATCTGGCTTCTGCATGTTGTGTCTTTCCATTTGTACCAGGTGTATACTTGCGACTCTCTATGTTTGAAGAATGTGTTGGTGATAAATAAATCATTTTGATTGCATAGTTCCAGCAGTCTGCTTCCATTTTCGTTTATTTCAGCCGTTTTATCGCCAAAGGGTCCTAAGATATCACTGTTCTCACTGTTGCGTTTCCCAAGCCTTCCATTAAAATCTCCCATCACTAACATGTCAATGATTTCATTCAATGTGTCGTAGAATTCTTCGCTGTCTCTTTCATTGTTGTTGCATGGGGCATAGATTTGAATGTAATTTGTTTTTCGATCGTCTTCTAGTACTTTAATTGTGATAATTCTTTCTGAATGGTATTTTATTTCTAGAATGTTCTTTGCATGTTCTGGGTCGATGATAAAACCTACTCCATGTGTTGCTCTTTCTGTGTTCTTGACTCCTGAGAATATTTTCGATTATATCCCACAGATAGGAATCATAATCTAGGGTATGCTCACACTAGACATGAGAACATGACTCACAGATAGGAATCATAATCTAGAGTATGCTCACACTAGACATGAGAATATGACCCACAGATAGGAATCATAATCTAGAGTATGCTCACACTGGGCCTCCTATTTTCTGCTGTTATCAAAGAGGACTAGTTGTAGGGTCTCACTCTCCAGGACAAATGGAGGTCAGCCACAAAGAAACCAGAGACTCTTGTGTTGGGATTCAAACTCAGGACCTCTCATTTGTGTCTTAGTTGTATCTCATGAAACCTCTCATCTAAGTTGTATCTCATGAAACCTCTCATCTAAGTTGTATCTCATGAAACCTCTCATCTAAGTTGTATCTCATGAAACCTCTCATCTTAGTTGTATCTCATGAAACCTCTCATCTAAGTTGTATCTCATGAAACCTCTCATCTTAGTTGTATCTCATGAAACCTCTCATCTAAGTTGTATCTCATGAAACCTCTCATCTAAGTTGTATCTCATGAAACCTCTCATCTTAGTTGTATCTCATGAAACCTCTCATCTAAGTTGTATCTCATGAAACCTCTCATCTAAGTTGTATCTCATGAAACCTCTCATCTTAGTTGTATCTCATGAAACCTCTCATCTAAGTTGTATCTCATGAAACCTCTCATCTTAGTTGTATCTCATGAAACCTCTCATCTTAGTTGTATCTCATGAAACCTCTCATCTAAGTTGTATCTCATGAAACCTCTCATCTAAGTTGTATCTCATGAAACCTCTCATCTAAGTTGTCTCTTATAAAAAACTCTCATCTAAGTTGTATCTCATGAAACCTCTCATCTAAGTTGTCTCTTATAAAAAACTCTCATCTAAGTTGTATCTCATGAAACATCTCATCTAAGTTGTATCTCATGAAACCTCTCATCTAAGTTGTATCTCATGAAACCTCTCATCTAAGTTGTCTCTTATAAAAAACTCTCATCTAAGTTGTATCTCATGAAACCTCTCATCTAAGTTGTATCTCATGAAACCTCTCATCTAAGTTGTATCTCATGAAACCTCTCATCTTAGTTGTATCTCATGAAACCTCTCATCTCAGTTGTATCTCATGAAACCTCTCATCTTAGTTGTATCTCATGAAACCTCTCATCTAAGTTGTATCTCATGAAACCTCTCATCTAAGTTGTATCTCATGAAACCTCTCATCTAAGTTGTATCTCATGAAACCTCTCATCTTAGTTGTATCTCATGAAACCTCTCATCTAAGTTGTATCTCATGAAACCTCTCATCTAAGTTGTATCTCATGAAACCTCTCATCTTAGTTGTATCTCATGAAACCTCTCATCTAAGTTGTATCTCATGAAACCTCTCATCTTAGTTGTATCTCATGAAACCTCTCATCTTAGTTGTATCTCATGAAACCTCTCATCTAAGTTGTATCTCATGAAACCTCTCATCTTAGTTGTATCTCATGAAACCTCTCATCTTAGTTGTATCTCATGAAACCTCTCATCTAAGTTGTATCTCATGAAACCTCTCATCTAAGTTGTATCTCATGAAACCTCTCATCTAAGTTGTATCTCATGAAACCTCTCATCTAAGTTGTCTCTTATAAAAACTCTCATCTAAGTTGTATCTCATGAAACCTCTCATCTTAGTTGTATCTCATGAAACCTCTCATCTAAGTTGTATCTCATGAAACCTCTCATCTTAGTTGTATCTCATGAAACCTCTCATCTTAGTTGTATCTCATGAAACCTCTCATCTTAGTTGTATCTCATGAAACCTCTTATCTAAGTTGTATCTCATGAAACCTCTCATCTAAGTTGTCTCTTATAAAAACTCTCATCTAAGTTGTATCTCATCAAAACTCTCATCTAAATTGTCTCTTATAAAAAACTCTCATCTAAGTTGTCTCTTATAAAAACTCTCATCTAAGTTGTATCTCATCAAAACTCTCATCTAAATTGTCTCTTATAAAAAACTCTCATCTAAGTTGTCTCTTATAAAAAACTCTCATCTAAGTTGTATCTCATCAAAACTCTCATCTAAGTTGTCTCTTATAAAAAACTCTCATCTAAGTTGTATCTCATCAAAACTCTCATCTAAGTTGTCTCTTATAAAAAAACTCTCATCTAAGTTGTATCTCATCAAAACTCTCATCTAAGTTGTCTCTTATAAAAAAACTCTCATCTAAGTTGTATCTCATCAAAACTCTCATCTAAGTTGTCTCTTATAAAAAACTCTCATCTAAGTTGTATCTCATCAAAACTCTCACCTAAGTTGTCTCTTATAAAAAACTCTCATCTAAGTTGTCTCTTATAAAAAACTCTCATCTAAGTTGTCTCTTATAAAAAACTCTCATCTAAGTTGTATCTCATCAAAGCTCTCATCTAAGTTGTCTCTTATAAAAAAACTCTCATCTAAGTTGTATCTCATCAAAACGCTCATCTAAGTTGTCTCTTATAAAAAACTCTCATCTAAGTTGTCTCTTATAAAAAACTCTCATCTAAGTTGTCTCTTATAAAAAACTCTCATCTAAGTTGTCTCTTATAAAAAACTCTCATCTAAGTTGTATCTCATCAAAACTCTCATCTAAGTTGTCTCTTATAAAAAAACTCTCATCTAAGTTGTATCTCATGAAACCTCTCATCTAAGTTGTATCTCATGAAACCTCTCATCTTAGTTGTATCTCATGAAACCTCTCATCTAAGTTGTATCTCATGAAACCTCTCATCTTAGTTGTATCTCATGAAACCTCTCATCTAAGTTGTATCTCATGAAACCTCTCATCTAAGTTGTATCTCATGAAACCTCTCATCTAAGTTGTATCTCATGAAACCTCTCATCTTAGTTGTATCTCATGAAACCTCTCATCTAAGTTGTATCTCATGAAACCTCTCATCTAAGTTGTATCTCATGAAACCTCTCATCTTAGTTGTATCTCATGAAACCTCTCATCTAAGTTGTATCTCATGAAACCTCTCATCTTAGTTGTATCTCATGAAACCTCTCATCTTAGTTGTATCTCATGAAACCTCTCATCTAAGTTGTATCTCATGAAACCTCTCATCTTAGTTGTATCTCATGAAACCTCTCATCTTAGTTGTATCTCATGAAACCTCTCATCTAAGTTGTATCTCATGAAACCTCTCATCTAAGTTGTATCTCATGAAACCTCTCATCTAAGTTGTATCTCATGAAACCTCTCATCTAAGTTGTCTCTTATAAAAACTCTCATCTAAGTTGTATCTCATGAAACCTCTCATCTTAGTTGTATCTCATGAAACCTCTCATCTAAGTTGTATCTCATGAAACCTCTCATCTTAGTTGTATCTCATGAAACCTCTCATCTTAGTTGTATCTCATGAAACCTCTCATCTTAGTTGTATCTCATGAAACCTCTTATCTAAGTTGTATCTCATGAAACCTCTCATCTAAGTTGTCTCTTATAAAAACTCTCATCTAAGTTGTATCTCATCAAAACTCTCATCTAAATTGTCTCTTATAAAAAACTCTCATCTAAGTTGTCTCTTATAAAAACTCTCATCTAAGTTGTATCTCATCAAAACTCTCATCTAAATTGTCTCTTATAAAAAACTCTCATCTAAGTTGTCTCTTATAAAAAACTCTCATCTAAGTTGTATCTCATCAAAACTCTCATCTAAGTTGTCTCTTATAAAAAACTCTCATCTAAGTTGTATCTCATCAAAACTCTCATCTAAGTTGTCTCTTATAAAAAAACTCTCATCTAAGTTGTATCTCATCAAAACTCTCATCTAAGTTGTCTCTTATAAAAAAACTCTCATCTAAGTTGTATCTCATCAAAACTCTCATCTAAGTTGTCTCTTATAAAAAACTCTCATCTAAGTTGTATCTCATCAAAACTCTCACCTAAGTTGTCTCTTATAAAAAACTCTCATCTAAGTTGTCTCTTATAAAAAACTCTCATCTAAGTTGTATCTCATCAAAACTCTCATCTAAGTTGTATCTCATCAAAACTCTCATCTAAATTGTCTCTTATAAAAAACTCTCATCTAAGTTGTATCTCATCAAAGCTCTCATCTAAGTTGTCTCTTATAAAAAAACTCTCATCTAAGTTGTATCTCATCAAAACGCTCATCTAAGTTGTCTCTTATAAAAAACTCTCATCTAAGTTGTCTCTTATAAAAAACTCTCATCTAAGTTGTCTCTTATAAAAAACTCTCATCTAAGTTGTCTCTTATAAAAAACTCTCATCTAATTTGTATCTCATCAAAACTCTCATCTAAGTTGTCTCTTATAAAAAAAACTCTCATCTAAGTTGTATCTCATCAAAACTCTCATCTAAGTTGTCTCTTATAAAAAACTCTCATCTAAGTTGTCTCTTATAAAAAAAATCTCATCTAAGTTGTCTCTTATAAAAAAACTCTCATCTAAGTTGTCTCTTATAAAAAAACTCTCATCTAATTTGTCTCTTATAAAAACTCTCATCTAAATTGTCTCCTATAAAAAAACTCTCATCTAAGTTGTATCTCATCAAAACTCTCATCTAAGTTGTCTCTTATAAAAACCTCTCATCTAAGTTGTCTCTTATAAAAAAAACTCTCATCTAAGTTGTATCTCATCAAAACTCTCATCTAAGTTGTCTCTTATAAAAAACTCTCATCTAAGTTGTATCTCATCAAAACTCTCATCTAAGTTGTCTCTTATAAAAAACTCTCATCTAAGTTGTCTCTTATAAAAAACTCTCATCTAAGTTGTATCTCATCAAAACTCTCATCTAAGTTGTATCTCATCAAAACTCTCATCTAAGTTGTCTCTTATAAAAAAACTCTCATCTAAGTTGTATCTCATCAAAACTCTCATCTAAGTTGTCTCTTATAAAAAAAACTCTCATCTAAGTTGTATCTCATCAAAACTCTCACCTAAGTTGTCTCTTATAAAAAACTCTCATCTAAGTTGTCTCTTATAAAAAACTCTCATCTAAGTTGTCTCTTATAAAAAACTCTCATCTAAGTTGTATCTCATCAAAGCTCTCATCTAAGTTGTCTCTTATAAAAAAACTCTCATCTAAGTTGTATCTCATCAAAACTCCCATTTAAGTTGTCTCTTATAAAAAACTCTCATCTAAGTTGTCTCTTATAAAAAACTCTCATCTAAGTTGTATCTCATCAAAACTCTCATTCTAAGTTGTATCTTATAAAAAACTCTCATCTAAGTTGTCTCTTATAAAAAACTCTCATCTAAGTTGTATCTCATCAAATCTCGTCTAAGTTGTATCTCATCAACTCTCAATTAAGCTGTATCTCATCTAAACTCTCATATAAGTTGTATCTCATCAAAACTCTCATCTAGGTTGTATCTCATCAAAACTCTCATCTAGGTTGTATCTCATCAACTCTCTTCTAAGTTGTATCTCATCAACTCTCTTCTAATTTGTATCTCATCAACTCTCAATTAAGCTGTATCTCATCTAAACTCTCATATAAGTTGTATCTCATCAAAACTCTCATCTAGGTTGTATCTCATCAAAACTCTCATCTATGTTGTATCTCATCAACTCTCTTCTAAGTTGTATCTCATCAAAACTCTCATATAAGTTGTATCTCATCAAAACTCTCATCTATGTTGTATCTCATCAACTCTCTTCTAAGTTGTATCTCATCAAAACTCTCATATAAGTTGTATCTCATCAAAACTCTCATCTAAGTTGTATCTCATCAAAACTCTCATCTAAGTTGTCTCTTATAAAAAACTCTCATCTAAGTTGTATCTCATCAAAACTCTCATCTAAGTTGTCTCTTATAAAAAACTCTCATCTAAGTTGTATCTCATCAACTCTCATCTAAGTTTAATCTCATCAACACTCATCTAAGTTGTATCTCATCAACTCTCATCTAAGTTGTATCTCATCAACTCTCATCTAAGTTGTATCTCATCAACTCTCATCTAAGTTTAATCTCATCAACACTCATCTAAGGTGTATCTCATCAAAACTCATGTAAGTTGTATCTCATCAACTGTCATCTAAGTTGTATCTCATTAATTCTCATCTAAGTTGTATCTCATTAATTCTCATCTAAGTTGTATCTCATTAATTCTCATCTAAGTTGTATCTCATCAAAACTTTCATTTTTGGTGAACTGACTGCATCTTATTACATCAATTTATGTAGAAAACTAAACAATTGTCACAGACACACCAGTTTATGTAGAAAACTAAACAATTGTCACAGACACATCAGTTTAAGTAGAAAACTTAACAATTGTCACAGAAACATCAGTTTAAGTAGAAAACTTAACAATTGTCACAGACACATCAGTTTAAGTAGAATACTAAACAATTGTTACAGACACATCAGTTTATGTAGAAAACTAAACAATTGTCGCAGACTCATCAGTTTATGTAGGAAACTAAACAATTGTCGCAGACTCATCAATTTATGTAGAAAACTTAACAATTATCACAGACTTATCAATTTATGTAGAAAACGTAACAATTATCACAGACTTTTCAGTTTATGTAGAAAACTAAACAATTGTCACAGACATCAGTTTATGTAAGAAACTAAACAATTGTCACAGACTCATCATTTTATGTTGGAAACTAAACAATTGTCACAGATTCATCTGTTTATGTATAAAACGGAACAATTGTCACAGACACATCAGTTTATGTAGGAGACCAAACAATTATCACAGATTCAACAGTTTATGTAGGAAACTAAACAATTGTCACAGATTCATCAGCTTATGAAGGAAACGAAACAATTGTTACATACACATCAGTTTATGTAGAAAACTAAACAATTGTCACAGACTCATCTGTTTATGTAGGAAACTAAACAATTGTCACAGATTCATCAGTTTATATAGGAAACTAAACAATTGTCACAGATTCATCAGTTTATGTAGGAAACTAAACAATTGTCACAGACTCATCAGTTTATGTAGAAAACTAAACAATTGTTACAGACTCATCAGTTTATGTAGGAAACTAAACAATTGTCACAGATTCATCAGTTTATGTAGGAAACTTAACAATTGTCACAGACTTATCAGTTTATGTAGGAAACTTAACAATTGTCACAGACTTATCAGTTTATGTAGGAAACTGAACAATTGTCACAGACTCATCAATTTATGTAGGAAACTAAACAATTGTCACAGACTTATCAGTTTATGTAGGAAACTAAAAAATTGTTACAGACTTATCAGTTTATGTAGAAAACTAAACAATTGTCACAGATTCATCAGCTTAGGAAGGAAACTAAACAATTGTCACAGACTTATCAGTTTATGTAGGAAACTAAACAATTGTCACAGATTTATCAGTTTATGTAGGAAACTGATCAATTGTTACAGACCCATCAGTTTATGTAGAAAACTTAACAATTGTCACAGACACATCAGTTTATGTAGAAAACTTAACAATTGTCACAGACACATCAGTTTATGTATAAAACTAAACAATTGTCATAGACTCATCAGTTAATGTAGGAAACTAAACAATTGTCACAGACACATCAATTTATGTAGAAAACTAAACAATTGTCACAGACACATCAGTTTATGTAGAAAACTAAACAATTGTCACAGACTCATCAGTTATGTAGGAAACTAAACAATTGTCACAGACTTATCAGTTTAAGTAGGAAACTAAACAATTGTTACAGACTTATCAGTTTATGTAGGACACTAAACAATTGTCACAGATTTATCAGTTTATGTAGGAAACTAAACAATTGTCATAGACACATCAATTTATGTAGGAAACTAAATAATTGTCACAGACTTATCAGTTTATGTAGGAAACTAAACAATTGTCACAGACACATCATTTTATGTAGAAAACTTAACAATTGTCACAGACACATCAGTTTATGTAGGAAACGAAACAATTGTCACAGACATATCAGTTTATGTAGGAAACTAAACAATTGTCGCAGACTCATCAGTTTATGTAGGAAACTAAACAATTGTTGCAGACTCATCAGTTTATGTAGAAAACTAAACAATTGTCACAGACTTATCAGTTTATGTAGAAAACTTAACAATTATCACAGCCTTATCAGTTTATGTAGGAAACTAAACAATTGTCACAGACACATCAATTTATGTAGGAAACTAAATAATTGTCACAGACTTATCAGTTTATGTAGGAAACTAAACAATTGTCACAGACTCATCATTTTATGTTGGAAACTAAACAATTGTCATAGATTCATCTGTTTATGTATAAAACGGAACAATTGTCACAGACACATCAGTTTATGTAGGAGACCAAACAATTATCACAGATTCAACAGTTTATGTAGGAAACTAAACAATTGTCACAGACTCATCAGTTTATGAAGGAAATGAAACAATTGTTACATACACATCAGTTTATGTAGAAAACTAAACAATTGTCACAGACTCATCTGTTTATGTAGGAAACTAAACAATTGTCACAGATTCATCAGTTTATGTAGGAAACTAAACAATTGTCACAGATTCATCAGTTTATGTAGAAAACTAAACAATTGTCACAGACTCATCAGTTTATGTAGAAAACTAAACAATTGTTACAGACTCATCAGTTTATGTAGGAAGCTAAACAATTGTCACAGACTCATCAGTTTATGTAGGAAACTAAACAATTGTCACAGACTTATCAGTTTATGTAGGAAACTGAACAATTGTCACAGACACATCAGTTTATGTAGGAAACAAAACAATTGTCACAGACATATCAGTTTATGTAGGAAACTAAACAATTGTCGCAGACTCATCAGTTTATGTAGGAAACTAAACAATTGTTGCAGACTCATCAGTTTATGTAGAAAACTAAACAATTGTCACAGACACATCAGTTTATGTAGGAAACTTAACAATTATCACAGACTTATCAGTTTATGTAGGAAACTAAACAATTGTCATAGACACATCAATTTATGTAGGAAACTAAATAATTGTCACAGACTTATCAGTTTATGTAGGAAACTAAACAATTGTCACAGACTTATCAGTTTATATAGGAATCTAAACAATTGTCACAGACTCATCAGTTATGTAGGAAACTAAACAATTGTCACAGACTTATCAGTTTAAGTAGGAAACTAAACAATTGTTACAGACTTATCAGTTTATGTAGGACACTAAACAATTGTCACAGATTTATCAGTTTATGTAGGAAACTAAACAATTGTCATAGACACATCAATTTATGTAGGAAACTAAATAATTGTCACAGACTTATCAGTTTATGTAGGAAACTAAACAATTGTCACAGACTTATCAGTTTATATAGGAATCTAAACAATTGTCACAGGCTCATCAGTTTATGTAGGAAACTAAACAATTGTCACAGACTTATCTGTTTATATAGGAAACTAATCAATTGTCACATACTCATCAGTTTATGTAGGAAACTAAACAATTGTCATAGACACATCAGTTTATGTAGGAAACTAAACAATTGTCACAGGCTCATCAGTTTATGTATGAAAGTGAACAATTGTCACAGGCTCATCAGTTTATGTATGAAAGTGAACAATTATCACAGACTCATCAGTTTATATAGGAAACTAAACAATTGTCACAGGCTCATCAGTTTATATAGGAAACTAAACAATTGTCACAGGCTCATCAGTTTATGTAGGAAAGTGAACAAATACTCAATAAATATTATAGATTGTGTTTTTTTTATTCTTAATTTTTCCAGAGGGAATCTATGCCTGCCAACCTTGCCTCTTTTGTTAAAGTCATTTTAGTGTTTCTCGAGGTTGTCCTATCTGCCTCTGACCTGATGTTTCCCATCTGAGAGTTGCATTCTCTGGTCACTTCTTCGAATGACTTGCCTGACATATGTCCATCTTTTTTCTCAACAGTAGACAAGATGGATGCTTGCTTGTTGGTTTAGAGAGTGCAAGATCATGGCTGCTATAGAAAGCTCAATAAATATTATAAACTGAAAGCAGAGTTACCCTAAATGCATTGGTTTAGCTTGTGTTTCTGCATGTATGTTGTGTAACGTATATAATCAAATATTTGTATGTTTGACCTGGCAGGAAACGTCTACTTCAGGGTCAGCCTAAGCAGCAGCACCAGCTGTCGTCACAGCCAGCTAGTCATGTGATCAGCCGAGACAAGGGTGGCAGACCTCAAGAAATGGCAACATCCTCATCACAGCTCAGGATATCTGCTACACCAGCTTCTGAGACGGACATCGAGGAGGAGGAAGACAAGTCTGTGAGTCTGAATGATTTGATTGGCTGGTGTCAGGGAGTGCATGGTGCTCGAATCCTATTGTCTATTTCAAAATGGTTTGTCCATGCTTGACTTCAAATATCTCCATAACTTTTACACACATAAACATGATTTTTTACATTTGGTCTTATTTTGTCAATGTCCCAAAAGTTGTCTAAAATCCAATATTGCAGATAGTGTCATTCAACTGCAATATTGCAGATAGTGTCATTCACCTGCAATATTGCAAATAGTGTTATTCACCTGCAATGGCTAATTCCTTTGATCTTTTCGACAATTGCAGTTATTTTGTGGTTGAAGAAAATAGTTTACCGTAATTTAAGCAATTGGCCTATTTCGGCATAGGCGTAACACAATTCGAATGTTAAAGGGGTTTTTATCTGAATACTATGTGAAGTATTTTTTATTTATTTTATCCAAATATTTGAGTAAAGAACAAAGCATATTCATTGTAAACGATAATTATTATACACATACATGTATTTACTTACTTATTTGGATTCAGAGGAATCTAACATATTGATGACTATACTAGGCTGAACAAACGACAGGCCATCATTATTCCAATAATTATTTTCCTCCTTCAAGACATGTTCAACACATTTACGCCAATAGCCATTGTCTATCTGTGAAAGGGCGGCATATGTTAGTTCTTTCATATCGCATAGTTTGAAAGTTTTATTTTTAGCTGCTACCTGTCCTTTAACTTTTGGCCAAACGACTTCAGTTGGGTTTAAATGTGAATGATATGGTGGCAGTCTCAAACACATATGGTCATGCTGTTGAATCAACTTGTCTATATGGAATATCTTAGTCTTTTGTGATTTCTTAACAAGGGACAATAATTCAGGTCTCAAACACATATGGCCATGCTGTTGAATCAACTTGTCTATATGGAATATCTTAGTCTTTTGTGATTTCTTAACATGGGACAATAATTCAGGTCTCAAACACATATGGCCATGCTGTTGAATCAACTTGTCTATATGGAATATCTTAGTCTTTTGTGCTTTCTTAACAAGGGACAATAATTCAGGTTTCAGACATCCCTTGTTAAATGGAATATCTTCCTTTCTGAGCCAAATCTTTATTGCATCTTTTGTATTAGAAGATGTTGCGATTTTGTCTTCATCTGTCACAGCGTTGTGGTTTGATGTGTTGTCCATTATCACACAGGATGGTCTGTCTAGGGACAGAAGAAGAGTATTTACAATCCACTCTCTAAATATTTTACCGTTCATCTCGGTATGATAGTCCCGGTTGTCCGTATAATTAGAAATGAAAATAAGCTCAGCATTTTTTCACCAGCCCATTATTTGTGCTGCCTGCTTGTGCCATAATCAGACGTTGACTTTTTCCACTGGGTACATATCTTTTAATTGTTCCATCTAATAACTGCCATTCCTTTTCACTTGCGTGGTGATCATTGATCCAAGTTCCATCCTCATACACAATATCACAATCTTGATTGCACATTTCGCTTACTTCACGTCAATATTGGCTTCTCATAGATACCAAGTGTGGCTTCTCACAGATGACGTTTCTACCACTACTGTCCTTCACGTCAATATTGGCTTCTCATAGATACTAAGTGTGGCTTCTCACAGATGACGTTTCTACCACTACTGTCCTTCACGTCAATATTGGCTTCTCATAGATACCAAGTGTGGCTTCTCACAGATGATGTTTCTACCACTACTGTACCCCCTAAACGTAAAGCCGATGCTTCTAATTGTTCTCCAAAATGTTGATTTCAACACATCAATGTCATTGTATGTTCTCAGCCAATTTGTCAGTTTTCTTACTGTCACAGTTTCTTTGGAATCGAACATACAAATCTCTCTTCTAATCACATCTCTGTCAAAACTATCTACTATTTTTTTCTTCCTTGCGTGCTGGTATTGATTGAAATTACAATTCCATTAACTTTGAGTCATTGATTAAATGAACGCTTACTTAAACCCAAAATGTGAATAGTTCTCTTTTCAGGATTTGAGATACTCCGATATAGTTTCCTACACATAGATTCTCTGCAGAAATATTTATAAATCTTCACTGCAACTGATTGCAATGTCAGAAACTTGACTTTAACACTCATTTCAATAGATGCCTAGAACGCTCAACGATTTATACAACGCCAATGAATAGAAACGGAATATGTTTATAAACATCCTCAATTTTCTTGTCATTCAAGTATCATGCAAAAATGTGCAGAGAAGCTGCACAAATCACAGGAATTGCGTGAAAGATTAGCAAACAAAATAGGTCAGAAATATGAAGGGGTAAAGCATATAAAATAATGGTATGTCTAGGAGGTAGTAAATTTGTATACATTAAATAAAGAAAATTTAAACCATTCGTTTTTAATTAATTTGGTACAATCTGACTGGTGATGAGTCATAGAATTTAGTATAATTGGATGTGATAATTCACATAATTTGGTACAAGCCGACTGGTGATAATTCACATAATTTGGTACAACCCGACTGGTGATAATTCACATAATTTGGTACAACCCGACTGGTGATAATTCACAGAATTTGGTATAACCCGACTGGTGATAATTCACAGAATTTGGTACCAACAAACATCAACTTTCCACCTGATTCAGTACAAAACATGTAATTGTAGATAGCCAGTAGCATTTTTGGGAGCCGCGATAGCTCAGTGGTTAGTGAACTGGACTACAAAGGACAAGGGGTAGGGTTCAATCCCAACCAACGGCTTCCTGGTTCACCCAGCCTTAAATGGGTACCGGATTTTTTTCTGGGAAAGTAAAGCAGCACGGGTGTAATAACGACCACATTACCCCAAAAATCATGTGCTGAAGGTCTGTAAAATATAGGGTCACTAACACCATATTTCCCTATACGCCACTTGGCGTGACGGGGGTACTTTACTTTTACTTTACAGTAGCATTTTTGTTCATATTTAGTTCAGAATTATAATGTATGTAACCTGTAGCTGTTCATGCCTAGTTCAGCAAAATACATGTACCTAGCCTACAGCCTATTTCTTTACACAGAGTTCAACATGTGTACATAGCCTGAAGCATTTCTGTTCATGCCTAGTTAAGCAAAATACATGTATCTAGCCTGCAGCCTATTTCTTTACATAGAGTTCAACATGTGTACATAGCATCTCTGTTCATGCCTAGTTAAGCAAAATACATGTATCTAGCCTGCAGCCTATTTCTTTACATAGAGTTCAACATGTGTACATAGCATCTCTGTTCATGTCTAGTTCAGCAAAATACATGTATCTAGCCTGCAGCCTATTTCTTTACATAGAGTTCAACATGTGTACATAGCATCTCTGTTCATGCCTAGTTAAGCAAAATACATGTATCTAGCCTGCAGCCTATTTCTTTACATAGAGTTCAACATGTGTACATAGCATCTCTGTTCATGTCTAGTTCAGCAAAATACATGTATCTAGCCTGCAGCCTATTTCTTTACATAGAGTTCAACATGTGTACATAGAGTTGAACATGTGTACATAGAGTTCAACATGTGTACATAGCATCTCTGTTCATGCCTAGTTCAGCAGCATATATGTTTGTGGCAGTTGAAGCCCAGGACCATGGTCTCTATACTTGAATAATCTCCAGAAACATTCTGACCTTTGACCTGGAAGATCTCAGCACAGAGGACAGGCTTATGAGCTCTCTGGGGAAACAACTGATTTTATGGTGGTGGTTGTCATGGTGGTTGTGGTGGTAGTGATGGTTGTGTTGGTGGTTGTCATGGTGGTTGTGGTGGTAGTGATGGTTGTGTTGGTGGTTGTCATGGTGGTTGTGGTGGTAGTGATGGTTGTGGTGGTGGTTGTCATGGTGGTTGTGGTGGTAGTGATGGTTGTGGTGGTGGTTGTCATGGTGGTTATGGTTGTAGGAATTTTACTTCACTTTTGAAGTTTGCCCTGGACAGTGGCATACAGCCTATTCTTTGAGATTTTAACTGAACCATTAAGGCTAAACTTGCACATGGCATGTCTAACATTTGTCTCTGATAGGACTAGGTGTTCAGTCTGACTAACTTGACCCCTTTAAATTTGATTTGGATGTTTTCTGATTGTGAGGCCAACATCTTTACCTCAATGCTACACTGAATTCCAGCCTAATAATATATTTGTATGTAGCCTGTAGCAACTCTGAGTCATGTTTATTAGTTATGTACATTCATGTAGCCTGTAGCAACTCTGAGTCATGTTTATTAGTTAAGTACATTCATGTAGCCTGTAGCAACTCTGAGTCATGTTTATTAGTTATGTACATTCATGTAGCCTGTAGCAACTCTGAGTCATGTTTATTAGTTATGTACATTCATGTAGCCTGTAGCAACTCTGAGTCATGTTTATTAGTTATGTACATTCATGTAGCCTGTAGCAACTCTGAGTCATGTTTATTAGTTATGTACATTCATGTAGCCTGTAGCAACTCTGTCTGAGTCATGTTTATTAGTTATGTACATTCATGTAATGTAGCAACTCTGAGTCATGTTTATTAGTTATGTACATTCATGTAGCCTGTATCAACTCTGTTTTAGTCATGTACATTCATGTAACCTGTAGCAACTCTGTCTGAGTCATGTTTATTAGTTATGTACATTCATGTAACCTGTAGCAACTCTGTCTGAGTCATGTTTATTAGTTATGTACATTCATGTAGCCTGTAGCAAGTCTGTTTTAGTCATGTTTATTAGCTATGTACATTCATGTAGCCTGTAGCAAGTCTGTTTTAGTCATGTTTATTAGCTATGTACATTCATGTAGCCTGTAGCAACTCTGAGTCATGTTTATTAGTTATGTACATTTATGTAGCCTGTAGCAACTCCGAGTCATGTTTATTAGTTATGTACATTCATGTAGCCTGTAGCAACTCTGTCTGAATCATGTTTATTAGCTATGTACATTCATGTAGCCTGTAGCAACTCTGAGTCATGTTTATTAGTTATGTACATTCATGTAGCCTGTAGCAAGTCTGTTTTAGTCATGTTTATTAGTTATGTACATTCATGTAGCCTGTAGCAACTTTGAGTCATGTTTATTAGTTATGTACATTCATGTAGCCTGTAGCAACTCTGTCTGAGTCATGTTTATTAGTTATGTACATTCATGTAGCCTGTAGCAACTCTGAGTCATGTTTATTAGTTATGTACATTCATGTAGCCTGTAGCAACTCTGTCTGAATCATGTTTATTAGCTATGTACATTCATGTAATGTAGCAACTCTGAGTCATGTTTATTAGTTATGTACATTCATGTAACCTGTAGTAACTCTGTCTGAGTCATGTTTATTAGTTATGTACATTCATGTAGCCTGTAGCAATTCTTTTTTAGCCATGTTTATTAGTTATGTACATTTATGTAGCCTGTAGCAACTCTGAGTCATGTTTATTAGTTATGTACATTCATGTAGTCTGTAACAACTCTGATTCATGTTTATTAGTTATGTACAATCATGTAGCCTGTAGCAACTTTGTCTGAGTCAAGTTTATTATTTATGTACATTCATGTAGCCTGCAGCAACTCTGTTTTAGTCATGTTTATTAGTTATGTACACTCATGTAGCCTGTAGCAACTCTAAGTCATGTTTATTAGTTATGTACATTCATGTAGCCTGTAGCAACTCTGTTTGAGTCATGTTTATTAGTTATGTACATTCATGTAGCCTGCAGCAACTTTGTCTGTGTCATGTTTATTAGTTATGTACATTTATGTAGCCTGTAGCAAGTCTGTTTTTGTCATGTTTATTAGTTATGTACATTCATGTAGCCTGCAGCAACTTTGTCTGAGTCATGTTTATTAGTTATGTACACTCATGTATCCTGTAGCAACTCTGAGTCATGTTTATTAGTTATGTACATTTATGTAGCCTACAGCAAGTCTGTTTTAGTCATGTTTATTAGTTATGTAGCCTGTAGCAATTCTGTTTTAGTCATGTTTATTAGTTATGTACATTCATGTAGCCTGCAGCAGGTCTGTTTTAGTCATGTTTATTAGTTATGTACATTTATGTAGCCTACAGTAAGTCTGTTTTAGTCATGTTTATTAGTTATGTAGCCTGTAGCAATTCTGTTTTAGTCATGTTTATTAGTTATGTGGCCTGTAGCAACTCTGTCTGAGTCATGTTTATTAGTTATGTACATTCATGTAGCCTGTATCAACTCTGTTTTAGTCTTGTTTATTAGTTATGTACATTCATGTAGCCTGTATCAACTCTGTTTTAGTCATGTTTATTAGTTATGTACATTCATGTAGCCTGCAGCAGGTCTGTTTTAGTCATGTTTATTAGTTATGTACATTCATGTAGCCTGCAACAAGTCTGTTTAGTCATGTCTAATTCAGGAATGTGAGAGCATCGTTTTAGTTATGCCTAATACGATAATGAGCTAACATCAAACATGCTGTATGAGAACTGTCTGTTGTGACAGGCCATGGCAGCTTTCTTATACTGGAGGCAGCACCCATTGTTTGCCAGTGACTTCACAGACTGGTTCATCCGGGATTGTCTTCATACTGAGCTGTGCCCAGACTTCCTGGTAGACACCTTCCAGGAAATGCAGCACATGGTGAGTTGGGCTCTCAATTACTTACATTATAGAATGCCTAAAAGAGATACATCTCGATGACATGGACATGCGACTAATATGTATTCTATACTGGGAGCAAACAGCAATAATAAAATATAACAAAGAGATCTCTACACCCATTGATATAAAAAGAGGAGTAAGACAGGGATGCATCCTATCACCAAGCTTGTTCAATCTATACACTGAGCAAATCTTTAAAAACATCACAGAGATGCCAGGCCTACAAATTAATGGAAAGATAATCAATAACCTGAGATATGCTGATGATACTGTACTACTAGCAGAAAATCCTAAAGATCTACAACAATTACTTAATGAAATAAACATGATAAGCAAAAAATATGGACAAGATATGAATATCAAAAAGACTAAAACTATGATCATAAACAAAGGAAATACTCAAAACCACAAATGGATATCAAAATTGAAGGAATAGACCTGGAGACAGTTGATTACTACAACTACCTTGGACATACTATAACCAGTGATGGAAAATGTACAACTGAAATAAACAAAAGAATAGGAATGGCAAAAAGTAATTTTAATGCCATGAAGAACATACTAACATCAAAACAAATAACACCAGGGCTAAAACTAAGAATAGCAAAATGTTATGTCTTCTTAACATTTCTATATGGTGCAGAAACATGGACATTAGACAAGAAAACAGAACAGGGAATTGAAGCCTTTGAAATGTGGATATATAGAAGAAGAGGTAGTCTTAAAACAACTAAAAATAAAAAGAGAACTACTAAACACAATTCAAACAAGATAAATGCGATTTTTGGCCCATGTTAAAAGACACAACAGCCTACTAAAAGTAATCCTGGAGGGGAAAATACAAGGTAAAAGAGGCAGAGGCAGATCAAGACTAACATGGACGAGTAACATCAAAAGATGGACAAATCAGCCTATGACAATCTGCACCATCAAAGCAAGAGACAGAGCAGAACGGCGCTCCATGGTAGCCAATCTTCGTTGCGGGGACGGCACTCGATGATGATGATGTGAAAGTAGCTCACTTGTAGTATACTTTCTAAAGTAAGTAAACTGGTTTTAGATTCCAAAGTAGCTTGATGGGATCTTTACTTACATATTTATGGTTTGTGTGACAGTTTTGTTTGAAGGTTTATGGTTTATGTGAGAGTTTTGTTTGAAAGTTTATGGTTTGTGTGTTTGTATGAGAGTTTTGTTTCAAAGTTTATGGTTTGTGTGTTTGTGTGAGTTTTGTTTGAAGGTTTATGGTTTGTGTGAGAGTTTTGTTTGAAACTTTATGGTTTGTGTGTTTGTATGAGAGTTTTGTTTCAAAGTTTATGGTTTGTGTGTTTGTGTGACAGTTTTGTTTGAAGGTTTATGGTTTGTGTGAGAGTTTTGTTTGAAAGTTTATGGTTTGTATGTTTGTGTGAGAGTTTTGTTTGAAAGTTTATGGTTTGTGTGAGAGTTGTGTTTGAAAGTTTATAGTTTGTGTGTCTGTTGGAGAGTTTTGTTGTTTGAAAGTGTATGACTGATGTACTTTTATTGGAGAGTTTTGTTTGAAAGTTTATGGTTTGTGTGTCTGTTGGAGAGTTTTGTTTGAAAGTTTATGGTTTGTGTGTCTGTTAGAGAGTTTTGTTGTTTGAAAGTGTATAACTGATGTACTTTTATTGGAGAGTTTTGTTTGAAAGTTTATGGTTTGTGTGTCTTTTGGAGAGTTTTGTTTGAAAGTTTATAGTTTGTGTGTCTGTTGGAGAGTTTTGTTTGAAAGTTTATGGTTTGTGTGTTTGTTGGAGAGTTTTGTTTGAAAGTTTATAGTTTGTGTGTTTGTGTGAGAGTTTTGTTTGAAAGTTTATGGTTTGAGTGTCTGTTGGAGAGTTTTGTTTGAAAGTTTATGGTTTGTGTGTCTGTTGGACAGTTTTGTTTGAACATTTATGGTTTGTGTGTTTGTGTGAGAGTTTTGTTATTTGAAAGTGTATGACTGATGTACATTTAATGGGGAGCTTTGTTTGAAAGTTTATGGTTTGTTTGAGAGTTGTGTTTGAAAGTTTATGGTTTGTGTGTCTGTTGGAGAGTTTTGTTTGAAAGTTTATGGTTTGTGTGTCTGTTGGAGAGTTTTGTTTGAAAGTTTATGGTTTGTGTTTCTGTTGGAGTGTTTTGTTTGAAAGTTTATGGTTTGTGTGTCTGTTGGAGAGTTTTGTTGTTTGAAAGTGTATGACTGATGTACTTTTATTGGAGAGTTTTGTTTGAAAGTTTATAGTTTGTATGTCTGTTGGAGAGTTTTGTTGTTTGAAAGTGTATGACTGATGTACTTTTATTGGAGAGTTTTGTTTGAAAGTTTATGGTTTGTGTGTCTGTTGGAGAGTTTTGTTTGAAAGTTTATGGTTTGTGTGTCTGTTAGAGAGTTTTGTTGTTTGAAAGTGTATAACTGATGTACTTTTATTGGAGAGTTTTGTTTGAAAGTTTATGGTTTGTGTGTTTGTTGGAGAGTTTTGTTTGAAAGTTTATGGTTTGTGTGTCTGTTGGAGAGTTTTGTTTGAAAGTTTATGGTTTGTGTTTCTGTTGGAGAGTTTTGTTTGAAAGTTTATGGTTTGTGTGTCTGTTGGAGAGTTTTGTTTGAAAGTTTATGGTTTGTGTGTCTGTTGGAGAGTTTTGTTTGAAAGTTTATGGTTTGTGTGTCAGTTGGAGAGTTTTGTTTGAAAGTTTATGGTTTGTGTGTCTGTTGGAGAGTTTTGTTTGAAAGTTTATGGTTTGTGTGTCTGTTGGAGAGTTTTGTTTGAAAGTTTTATGGTTTGTGTGTCTGTTGGAGAGTTTTGTTTGAAAGTTTGTGGTTTATGTGTTTGTGTGAGAGTTGTGTTTGAAAGTTTATAGTTTGTGTGTCTGTTGGAGAGTTTTGTTGTTTGAAAGTGTATGACTGATGTACTTTTATTGGAGAGTTTTGTTGGAAAGTTTATAGTTTGTGTGTCTGTTGGAGAGTTTTGTTTGAAAGTTTATGGTTTGTGTGTCTGTTGGAGAGTTTTGTTGTTTGAAAGTGTATGGCTGATGTACTTTTATTGGAGACTTTTGTTTCAAAGTTTATGACTGATCTACTTTTGTTGAAAATTTCAGTTTAAAAATTAATGGTGTGTATGTTTATATTTGACCTTGCCGATGTGTTAATGGCTTTTGAGTAGTTTATTGTTAATATGTGTGGTAAACGACTGCTTTTCTCTCAGCCATATGACCACCCACTGTACCTGCCATCTCTGAACTGCAGTGAGGACATCATTGGTGATCATGTGTCCGAGATGATAATGGATCTCGTACGAGAAACAGTGACAGAAGTAGCCTATGAGTGAGTCTGTTGATAAATGCAGGATACAACTGAAGTCAAATTTGCTTTCACGAATCATCAAATTAAAAGATGTATTTGGTTATTTATAAATAATGTAAAAAGATGTGTCCTTTCTTGCCTGCAGGTCACCCAGTTGTTGACTCAATTCACTCTATTTCATAACTGACTTTATCAATCATTGACATTCACTCTAATTCATAGCTGGCTTTATCAATTGTTTACATTCACTCTATTATTTCACAAACTGTTTCAGTGTTGACCATCAGGCAGCCATCATGACATGATGTCGCTGACACATTCATCATGGTAACATTCATGTCACATGAAACTTTACACCACCATATCTGTCATGTGACACTCTTTTCACTATCTCTGTTGTGTGACCACTCTTTACATCAACATCTCTGTCATGTGAATCTCTTTACACCAACATCTCTGTCATGTCACACCCTTTACACCATCTCTGGCATGTGACACTCTTTACACCAACATATCTGTCATGTGACTGGTCTTTACACCATCATATCTGTCATGTGACTGGTCTTTACACCAACATATCTGTCATATGACACTCTTCTCTCCATCTCTGTCATGTGACCAGTCTTTGCACCAACACCTCTGTCATATGACACTCTTTACACCAACATCTCTGTCATGCCACACTCTTTACACCATCTTGGGCATGTGACACTCTTTACACCAATATCTCTGTCATGGGACACTCTTCTCTACATCTCTGTCATGTGACCAGTCTTTAAACTAACATATCTGTCATGTCACACTCTTTACACCATCTATATCATGTGACCAGTCTTTACACCAACATCTCTGTCATGGCATACTCTTTACACCATCTCTGGCATGTGACACTCTTTACACCAACTTATCTGTCATGTGACCAGTCTTTACACCAACATTTCTGTCATGTCACACTCTTTACACCATCTATATCATGTGACCAGTCTTTACACCAACATGTCTGTCATGTGACCAGTCTTTACACCAACATCTCTGTCATGTGACCAGTCTTTACACCAACACCTCTGTCATATGACACTCTTTACACCAACATCTCTGTCATGTCACACTCTTTACACCATCTCGGGCATGTGACACTCTTTACACCAATATCTCTGTCATGTGACACTCTTCTCTCCATCTCTGTCATGTGACCAGTCTTTAAACTAACATTTCTGTCATGTCACACTCTTTACACCATCTATATCATGTGACCAGTCTTTACACCAACATCTCTGTCATGGCACACTCTTTACACCATCTCTGGCATGTGACACTCTTTACACCAACATATCTGTCATGTGACTAGTCTTTACACCAACATATCTGTCATGTGACCAGTCTTTACACCAACATCACTGTCATGTATCACTCTTTACACCAACATCTCTGTCATGTGGCACTCTTTAAACTAACGCCTCTGTCATGTGACACTCTTTACACCAACATCTCTGTCATGTCACACTCTTTACACCATCTCTGGCATGTGACACTCTCTACACCATCTCTGGCATGTGACACTCTTTACACCAACATATCTGTCATGTGACTGGTCTTTACACCAACATATCTGTCATGGGACTAGTCTTTAAACCAACATCTCTTGTCATGTGGCACTCTTTACACCATCTTTGTCATGAGATACTATTTACACCTGCATCTCTGTCATGTGACCATACTTGTCACCATCTGTCATGTAACCACTCTTTACATCAACACCTCTGTCATATGACCAGTCTTTACACTTTCTGTCATGTGACCACTCTTTACAACCATCTATCATATGACCAATCTTTACACCAACATCTCTGTCATGTGACCAGCCTTTACACCAACACCTCTGTTATGTGACCACTCTTTACACCAACATCTCTGTAATGTGTCCAGTCTTTACACCAACATCTCTGTTATGTGACCACTCTTTACACCAACATCTCTGTAATGTGTCCAGTCTTTACACCAACATCTCTGTTATGTGACCACTCTTTACACCAACATCTCTGTAATGTGTCCAGTCTTTACACCAACATCTCTGTTATGTGACCACTCTTTACACCAACATCTCTGTTATGTGACCACTCTTTACACCAACATCTCTGTCATGTGACCAGTCTTTACACCAACACCTCTGTTATGTGACCACTCTTTACACCAACATCTCTGTAATGTGTCCAGTCTTTACACCAACATCTCTGTCATGTTACCAGTCTTTACACCACCTCTGTCATTGCTCTAGCCAACTCTGTGTTTGGACTTGTAGTTGTAGGAGCAGGTTTACTTGTTTGGAGCTAGCAAGAGATCTATCTATCTATCTATTGTCCTTTCGAGCCGAAGATGGCACATAGGGCAGAACACAATCTCAAAAACAGAAACCTTGCGTGCCAAAATGGCACATATTGCAGAGATCACTGCTCTAAAATCTATGGCACTGTTTCCATAACAATTTTTACAATGACAGCTTGTCAAGCCATCGATCAATCTCCTTAGTCGCCTTGTACGACATGCTAGCAAGAGATGCCAGTAGAAATGTAGCCTAAAGGAGTTGAGCTTGGCTCTAGCTAACTCTGTGTTTGGACTTACAGTTGTAGGAGCAGGTTACTTGTTGGAGCTAGCAAGAGGTGCCAGTAGGAATGTAGCCTAAAGGAGTTGAGCTTGGCTCTAGCTAACTCTGTGTTTGGACTTACAGTTGTAGGAGCAGGTTTACTTGTTTGGAGCTAGCAAGAGGTGCCAGTAGAAATGTAGCCTAAAGGAGTTGAGCTTGGCTCTAGCCAACTCTGTGTTTGGACTTGTAGTTGTAGGAGCAGGTTTACTTGTTTGGAGCTAACAAGAGATGCCAATAGAAATGTAGACTAAAGGAGTTGAGCTTGGCTCTAGCTGAATCTGTGTTTGGACTTACAGTTGTAGGAGCAGGTTTACTTGTTTGGAGCTAGCAAGAGGTGCCAGTAGAAATGTAGCCTAAAGGAGTTGAGCTTGGCTCTAGTCAGCTCTGTGTTTGGACTTACAGTTGTAGGAGCAGGTTTACTTGTTTGGAGCTAACAAGAGATGCCAGTAAAAGTTAGACGAAATGTAGGAACCTGCTCCAAGGCAGAGTGTTTGTAGAATAGTAATAGAGTCAGAATAGATCTAGAAGTTGTTAGAGAATGTCTGAACCAAAGATTAAAGATAGAGAACTCAATGATAACTGAGAACAGTCAAGATTTGAATAAAGTACGATCACCAGACGCGTTCACCAACGTCCATCAACTAAGAGTTGTAACAAGCCTAAGATTCTCACTGGAGTTGATTCTCTTATTGAATGTTCTTGTTAACCTCAAGACTTGTTGTCAATAAAGAATTAATTCTGTTGTAACACAAGCAGCTGTGAGTTATCACATTTATTAAGTGAGCTACGTGTGATGTGATGTGGTGTTGATTCTGTTGTAACACAAGCAACTGTTAGTTATCACATTTATTAAGTGAACTACATGGGATGTAAATTTTATTATTTAAATGATTTATGCGACAGTCTAGTTGTGAATTTATGTGTTGCTATTCCCCACATGGGGTAATGTTTTACTTCTGACTGGAGGATGGACTGCGAACTTTATCGATATTTAAGTGGATTTATTCTTTCTTTGTGTCGTGTGTTCGCGGTTCGATAGGCAAGCACATGGTTCGACAACAATGGCGTCGATAGTCGGGTGTGTTCAACCCGTATGTGAAAAGTCTGCGACGGTGGACGGGGCGGAAGAATTAATTGAAATCATCAACGGCCCAGAAAGCGAAAACAGCAAAGTGTGTGGTACACATGAGGCATTTTCAGAACACGAAAGACGAAAATGGCAGACCACCGTGAAAGAGATTGGAGCCTCATCACGTAACAATCCAAAGAAAGCCATGGAGAGAAATTCTAACTACTGTATTAAGAACGAATTAAAAATAGCTACATGGAATGTTAGGACCTTATACCAACAAGGAAAACTAGAAAATCTAATGGTAGAAGCAGAACGACTAAACATAGATATCTTAGGAATATCGGAAACAAGATGGAAGGAAAGTGGATACATACAAGACGATAAATATACATTTATATATTCAGGAAACACAAAAGAACATCAAAGAGGAGTAGGCATTCTAATAAAACGAGAACTACAAAAATATATAAATACTCAATTGACATATAATGATAGGAATATACTAATAAAAATGAAGGCAAAAACATTCAACATAGCAATAATACAGACATAACGCACCTACTCAAGACTATACAGATGAACAAATAGAGGCATATAATGAAGATCTAAACACAGTTATGAAGCAAGTGAAATCATCAGACATCTTGATTATAATGGGTGACATGAACGCTAAAGTAGGAAAAGGTAAATATAAGACCATAATAGGAAATCATGGTCTAGGAAAAAGAAATAACAGAGGAGAAAGATTAATACAATTTTGCGAAGAAAACAGACTGATAATATGCAACACCTTCTTTGAGCAAGAGAAAAGGAAATTTTACACCTGGAAAAGCCCTGGAGATAATAAGATATAAATTCAGACCACAATCCTGTAATGATAAAAATGAAAATCAAATTAAAGAAAAACAAACAAAAAACTAATGCAGCAACACCAATAGATATAACAGTGTTAAACCAGAAAGATGTAAAAGAAACTTATACTGTACAAGTAAAGAACACATATCAGAAGCTGCTAGAAAAGGGGATTGAGCAGTACAGAAGAGAAAATCCTGAGGAAAAAGTCACAACAAAAGGGCAATGCATAAAAAACAGCATGCAAGAATCCTGCAACACCTTGCCCAAAGGGAAAGCGGCAAAAATAAAAAATGGATAACAGACAAAATATTAGAAAAAAATGGAAGAAAGAAGACAAGCGAAAAACACTGCCAGATACAAGGATATAGACAATGAAATACGGAGAATGTGCAAAAAGGCAAAAGAAGACTGGCTCAACCAAAGATGTCTAGAAATCGAAACTATGGAAAGTAAACAAAACCTAAGAGAGATGCACACAGAAATAAAGAGAATGACGAATAAAGACAAAAAAGCTGCAGGAATCGGATGTATAGCAAACAAAGAGGGAAAATGCTATCAGACAACAAAAATATAATAGATAGATGGCAAGAATATATAACAGAATTATTTCATGACGAAAGGGACAAAAAGCCGGACATAAAATGTACATACAACTATAAAATCCTGAAATCCGAAGTATAAAAAGCCATAAAAACAATGAAAAAGGGAAAAGCAGCAGGGCCTGACAATATACAGATAGAGATGATACAGGCTCTAGAAGAGTTTGGCGTCGAAGTGATCACAGACATATGCAATGACATATACCATACAGGATACATACCAAACGATCTAAAAACATCAACTTTCATTGCATTGCCTAAAAAGAATGGTGCAGTTGAATGCAGTGACTTCAGAACAATAAGTCTAATGAGCCAGGTAACAAAAATTTTACTAAAAGTTATACAGGGAAGGATTCAGAATAAAATCAATACTGAATTAGATGAGCAACAATTTGGATTCAAGAAAAATAGTGGGACAAAAGAAGCCATATTCAGCATGAGAACATTGATTGAAAAGTACACAGAAGTAAACAAACCAATATATGCCTGCTTTATAGACTACACCAAAGCTTTCGATAGAATACACCATAACCAACTTATAGACTGCCTAAAAGATATAAATCTGGATGACACAGACATACGACTAATATGTAATTTGTACTGGGAGCAAACAGCAATAATAAGATATAACAAGGAAAACTCTACACCCATGGACATAAAAAGAGGAGTAAGACAAGGATGCATCCTATCACCAAGCTTGTTCAATCTATACACTGAGCAAATCTTTAAAAACATCTCAGAGATACCAGGTCTAAACATTAATGGAAAGATAATCATTAACCTGAGATATGCTGATGATACTGTTCTACTAGCAGAAAATCCTAAAGACCTACAACAATTACTTAATGTGATAAACACAACAAGCAAAAAATATGGACTAGAAATGAATATCAAAAAGACTAAAACTATGATCATAAACAAAGAAAATTCTCAAGATCTACAATTAAATATCACAGTTGAGGGAATACATCTGGAGACAGTCCAGAGTTATAACTACCTGGGACATACTATAACCAATGATGGAAAATGCAAAACTGAAATAAACAAAAGAATAGGTATGGCAAAAAGTAATTTTAATGTCATGAAGAACATACTAACATCAAAACAAATATCAGCAGGGTTGAAACTAAGAATGGCAAAATGTTACATCTTCTCAATATTCCTGTATGGTGCAGAAACATGGATATTAGACAAGAAAACAGAACAGAAAATTGAAGCCTTTGAAATGTGGATTTATAGAAGAATAGGTAGAATTGAATGGAAACAAAAGATAACAAACGATGAAGTTTTAAAACAACTGAAAATAAAAAGAGAACTGCTGAACACAATTAAGACAAGACAAATTAAATTTTTGGGGCATGTTAAAAGACACAACAACCTACTGAAAGTAATATTGGAAGGAAAAATACAAGGTAAAAGAGGCAGAGGCAGAACAAGACTAACATGGACGAGTAACATCAAAAGATGGACAAGTCAATCTATGTCAGCCTGCACCATCAAAGCAAGAAACAGAGTAGAATGGCGATCCATGGTAGCCAACCTTCATTGCGGAGAGGGCACACGATGATGATGATGACATGGGATGTGGTGTTGATTCTGTTGTAACACAAGCAACTGTTAGTTATCACATTTATTAAGTAAGCTACGTGTGATGTGTTGATTCTGTTGTAACACAAGCAACTGTTAGTTATCACGTTTATTAAGTGAGCTACATGGGATGTGATGTTGATCCTCTCATGTGATAACTCTCACACGGAATCTAGTCCAGTAATGAAGAACTCATCAGGAATATCAATGAAATATGATCAACTGTAACAACACATCAAGAATATCAATGTAATATGATCAACTGTAACAACACATGAAGAATATCAATGTAATATGATCAACTGTAACAACACATCAGGAATATCAATGTAATATGATCAACTGTAACAACACATCAGGAATATCAATGAAATATGATCAACTGTAACAACACATCAGGAATATCAATGTAATATGATCAACTGTAACAACACATCAAGAATATCAATGAAATATGATCAACTGTAACAACACATCAGGAATATCAATGTAATATGATCAACTGTAACAACACATCAGGAATATCAATGAAATATGATCAACTGTAACAACACATCAGGAATATCAATGAAATATGATCAACTGTAACAACACATCAGGAATATCAATGAAATATGATCAACTGTAACAACACATCAGGAATATCAATGAAATATGATCAACTGTAACAACACATCAGGAATATCAATGTAATATGATCAACTGTAACAACACATCAGGAATATCAATGAAATATGATCAACTGTAACAACACATCAGGAATATCAATGAAATATGATCAACTGTAACAACACATCAGGAATATCAATGAAATATGATCAACTGTAACAACACATCAGGAATATCAATGAAATATGATCAACTGTAACAACACATCAGGAATATCAATGAAATATGATCAACTGTAACAACACATCAAGAATATCAATGAAATATGATCAACTGTAACAACACATCAAGAATATCAATGAAATATGATCAACTGTAACAACACATCAAGAATATCAATGAAATATGATCAACTGTAACAACACATCAAGAATATCAATGAAATATGATCAACTGTAACAACACATCAAGAATATCAATGAAATATGATCAACTGTAACAACACATCAGGAATATCAATGAAATATGATCAACTGTAACAACACATCAGGAATATCAATGAAATATGATCAACTGTAACAACACATCAAGAATATCAATGAAATATGATCAACTGTAACAACACATCAGGAATATCAATGAAATATGATCAACTGTAACAACACATCAGGAATATCAATGAAATATGATCAACTGTAACAACACATCAGGAATATCAATGTAATATGATCAACTGTAACAACACATCAGGAATATCAATGAAATATGATCAACTGTAACAACACATGAAGAATATCAATGTAATATAAACTGTAACAGTAGTGCTGGGGCAGGTATCTCTGCAATTTGTTTTACAGCATTTTGACATTCAGGCTTGTCACAGCTATTCAAATATATGTATGCTTGTCACAGCTGTTTTGATGAGTGCACTTGTCACAGCTGTTTTGAAGGGTATGCTTGACACACCTATTTTAATGAGTACACATGTCACAGCTGTTTTGATGAGTGCATGTGTCACAGCTGTTTTGATGAGTGCACTTGTCACAGCTGTTTTGAAGGGTATGCTTGACACACCTATTTTAATGAGTACACATGCCACAGCTGTTTGATGGGTATGCTTGACACACCTATTTTAATGAGTACACATGTCACAGCTGTTTTGATAAGTAGAGTTGTCTTTTTTATGAAATCATGTCACAGTTGTTTGAGCACATGACTTGTCACAGTTGTTTGAGCACATGACTTGTCACAGTTGTTTGAGCACATGACTTGTCACAGTTGTTTGAGCACATGATTTATCACAGTTGTTTGAGCACATGATTTATCACAGTTGTTTGAGCACATGATTTGTCACAGTTGTTTGAGTGCATGCCTTGTCACAATTGTTTGAGTGCATGCCTTGTCACATTTGTTTGAGTGCATGCCTTGTCACAATTGTTTGAGCACATGACATGTCACAGGTGTCTGAGCACATGGCATGTCACAGTTGTCTGAGCACATGTCATGTCACAGTTGTCTGAGCACATGTCATGTCACAGTTGTCTGAGCACATGACATGTCACAGTTGTCTGCGCACATGACATGTCACAGTTGTCTGCGCACATGACATGTCACAGTTGTCTGCGCACATGACATGTCACAGTTGTTTGAGTACATGACTCATCACAGTCGATGGAATGTGCTGGAATGAGTGACTTCACTGTTTGAAGAGTTATGTTTCTCTTGGCAGTCACTTGGATGAGAAATTGCTCCTGCGTGACCCAGTCGAGGATTTTCTGACCAATCTCATGGAGTATGTGGTCACCACCGAAGTACGAGAGGTCGTCCGGTCAGTGGTGGTGGAACTTGCTGAAGATTACTTGCAGACCCAGTACTCCACAGGAATCATCCACATGCTAGTGGATGACATTGTGAAGGAACTAGGTCCAGAGCTGGTCAGTCTGTCTTGCTTGTCTCTGTCTGTCTATGTAAAGGAACTAGGTCCAGAGCTGGTCAGTCTGTCTTGCTTGTCTCTGTCTGTCTCTGTCTATGTAAAGGAACTAGGTCCGTAGCTGATTAGTTGTCTTGCTTGTCTCTGTCTGTCTCTGTCTATGTAAAGGAACTAGGTCCGTAGCTGATTAGTTGTCTTGCTTGTCTCTGTCTGTCTCTAAGTGTGGATGAACTAGGTCCATAACTGATTAGTTGTCTTGCTTGTTTTTGTCTGTCTCTAAGTGTGGATGAACTAGGTCCATAACTTATTAGTTGTCTTGCTTGTTTTTGTCTGTCTCTAAGTGTGGATGAACTAGGTCCATAACTGATTAGTTGTCTTGCTTGTCTCTGTCTGTCTCTAAGTGTGGATGAACTAGATCCATAACTGATTAGTTGTCTTGCTTGTCTCTGCCTATGTAAAGGAACTAGGTCCAGAGCTGATTAGTTATCTTCCTTGTTTCTGTCTGTCTCTGTCTATGTAAAGGAACTAGGTCCAGAGCTGATTAGTTGTCTTGCTTGTCTCTGTCTGTCTCTGTCTATGTAAAGGAACTAGGTCCATAACTGATTAGTTGTCTTGCTTGTCTCTGTCTGTCTCTGTCTATGTAAAGGAACTAGGTCCATAGCTTATTAGTTGTCTTGCTTGTCTCTGTCTATGTAAAGGAACTAGGTCCATAGCTGATTAGTCTGTCTTGCCTGTCTCTGTCTGTCTCTGTCTATGTAAAGGAACTAGGTCCATAACTGATTAGTTGTCTTGCTTGTCTCTGTCTGTCTCTGTCTATGTAAAGGAACTAGGTCCATAGCTGATTAGTTGTCTTGCTTGTCTCTGTCTGTCTCTGTCTATGTAAAGGAACTAGGTCCATAGCTGATTAGTCTGTCTTGCCTGTCTCTCAGGCTAGTGGCAGCTAAAGGCTAGTAGCAGCTACAGGCTAGTGACAGCTAAAGGCTAGTGACAGCTACAGGCTAGTGACAGCTATAGGCTAGTGACAGCTAAAGGCTAGTGACAGCTACAGGCTAGTGACAGCTACAGGCTAGTGACAGCTACAGGCTAGTGACAGCTACAGGCTAGTGACAATTACAGGCTAGTGACAGCTACATGCTAGTGACAGCTACAGGCTAGTGACAGCTACATGCTAGTGACATCTAAAGGCAAGTACAAGTTACAAGCTAGTGACAGCTACAGGCCAGTGACAGCTATAGGCTAGTGACAGCTACAGGCCAGTGACAGCTATAGGGCAGTGATAGCTATAGGCTAGTGACAGCTATAGGTTCGTACAGCTACAGGCTAGTGACAGCTACAGGTTCGTACAGCTACAGGCTAGTGACAGCTACAGGCTCGTACAAGTTACAAGCTAGGGATAGCTACAGGCTTGTGACAGCTACAGGCTAGTACAAGTTACAAGCTAGGACAGCTACAGGCTAGTGACAGCTACAGGCTAGTGACAGCTACATGCTAGTGACATCTAAAGGCAAGTGCAGGTTACAAGCTAGTGACAGCTACAGGCCAGTGACAGCTATAGGCTAGTGACAGCTACAGGTTCGTGCAGCTACAGGCTAGTGACAGCTATAGGCTAGTGACAACTATAGGCTAGTGACAGCTACAAGCTATTGACAACTACAGGCAAGTGACAGCTATAGGCTAGTGACAGCTACAAGTTCGTACAGCTACAGGCTAGTGACAGCTACAGGCTCGTACAAGTTACAAGCTAGGGACAGCTACAGGCTAGTACAAGTTACAAGCTATTGACAGCTACAGGCAAGTGACAGCTATAGGCTAGTGACATCTACAAGTTCGTACAGCTACAGGCTAGTGACAGCTACAGGCTTGTACAAGTTACAAGCTAGGGACAGCTACAGGCTAGTACAAGTTACAAGCTAGGGACAGCTACAGGCTAGTACAAGTTACAAGCTAAGAACAAGGACAGGCTAGTGACAGCTACAGGCTAGTACAAGTTACAAACTAGGCACAGCTACAGGCTAGTGACAGCTACAGGCTAGTACAAGTTACAAGCTAGGGACAGCGACAGGCTAGTACAAGTTACAAGCTAGGGACAGCGACAGGCTAGTACAAGTTACAAGCTAGGGACAGCGACAGGCTAGTACAAGTTACAAGCTAGGGACAGCGACAGGCTAGTACAAGTTACAAGCTAGGGACAGCGACAGGCTAGTACAAGTTACAAGCTAGTGACAGCGACAGGCTAGTACAAGTTACAAGCTAGTGACAGCGACAGGCTAGTACAAGTTACAAGCTAGGGACAGCGACAGGCTAGTACAAGTTACAAGCTAGGGACAGCAACAGGCTAGTACAAGTTACAAGCTAGGGACAGCAACAGGCTAGTACAAGTTACAAGCTAGGGACAGCGACAGGCTAGTACAAGTTACAAGCTAGGGACAGCGACAGGCTAGTACAAGTTACAAGCTAGTGACATTTAGTTAACTGCTATTTGTTACTACAGTTAATTGTTGCCAATGTTAATAATTTTTGTCTTTTGATAATGTTTACAGCTGTTACCTGTTGATAATTGTCAACAGTTGTTATCTGTTGATAATGTTAACAGCTGTTACCTGTTGATAATGTTAACAGCTGTTACCTGTTGATAATGTTAACAGCTGTTACCTGCTGATAATGTTAATAGCTGTTACCTGTTGATAATATTAACAGTTATTACCTGTTGATAATGTTAACAGCTGTTACCTGTAGCTGACACTATTAAATGTTTTACCTGTAGCTGACACTATTAAATGTTTTACCTGCAGCTGACACTATTAAATGTTTTACCTGCAGCTGACACTATTAAATGTTTTACCTGTAGCTGACACTATTAAATGTTTTACCTGTAGCTGACACTATTAAATGTTTTACCTGTAGCTGACACTATTAAATGTTTTACCTGTAGCTGACACTATTAAATGTTTTACCTGTAGCTGACACTATTAAATGTTTTACTTATGATCTGATGTTTTATGTAAACAGAAATGATCATGTTCTTGGCTGATGAGAATGTCTTTATTGCTAATGCTGGCTTTTGTTGTTGCCCACTTTGCAGTTAGAAGATGCCCTCTTTGACTTAGCAGCTGAAGAGTTCCTGAGGTCAGAGATCATTGCTCCAGAAGTTCTGGAGGAGTCAATCGTGGTCGCACATGAGACAGTACAATACTATGACACGAAGGTCATGAGAAGGCAACTCGAAGAGGTATGTAGATGTTTCTTTGTGGAGACAGTCTAACAATGGCCATAGAATAGGAAGGTATGTAGATGTTTCTTGGTGGAGACAGCCTAACAATGGTTGTAGAATAGGAAGGTATGTAGATGTTTCTTGGTGGAGACATTTTAACAATGGTTGTAGAATAGGAAGGTATGTAGATGTTTCTTGATGGAGACAGTCTAACAATGGTTGTAGAATAGGAAGGTATGTAGATGTTTCTTGATGGAGACAGTCTAACAATGGTTGTAGAATAGGAAGGTATGTAGATGTTTCTTGATGGAGACAGTCTAACAATGGCCATAGAATAGGAAGGTATGTAGATGTTTCTTGGTGGAGACAGCCTAACAATGGTTGTAGAATAGGAAGGTATGTAGATGTTTCTTGGTGGAGACATTTTAACAATGGTTGTAGAATAGGAAGGTATGTAGATGTTTCTTGATGGAGACAGTCTAACAATGGTTGTAGAATAGGAAGGTATGTAGATGTTTCTTGATGGAGACAGTCTAACAATGGTTGTAGAATAGGAAGGTATGTAGATGTTTCTTGATGGAGATAGTCTAACAATGGTTGTAGAATAGGAAGGTATGTAGATGTTTCTTGATGGAGACAGTCTAACAATGGTTGTAGAATAGGAAGGTATGTAGATGTTTCTTGGTGGAGACAGCCTAACGATGGCTGTAGAATAGGAAGGTATGTAGATGTTTCTTGGTGGAGAAAGTCTAACGATGGCCGTAGAATAGGAAGGTATGTAGATGTTTCTTGGTGGAGACAGTCTAACAATGGTTGTAGAATAGGAAGGTATGTAGATGTTTCTTGGTGGAGACAGTCTAACAATGGCCATAAAATAGGAAGGTATGTAGATGTTTCTTGGTGGAGACAGTCTAACAATGGTTGTAGAATAGGAAGGTATGTAGATGTTTCTTGGTAGAGACAGTCTAACAATGGCCATAGAATAGGAAGGTATGTAGATGTTTCTTGGTCGTGACAGTCTAACAATGGCCATAGAATAGGAAGGTTTGTAGATGTTTCTTGGTCATGACAGTCTAACAATGGCCATAGAATAGGAAGGTATGTAGATGTTTCTTGGTGGAGACAGTCTAACAATGGTTGTAGAACAGGAAGGTATGTAAGATGTTTCTTGGTGGAGACAGTCTAACAATGGTTGTAGAACAGGAAGGTATGTAGATGTTTCTTGGTGGAGACAGTCTAACAATGGTTGTAGAATAGTAAGGTATGTAGATGTTTCTTGGTGGAGACAGTCTAACAATGGTTGTAGAATAGGAAGGTATGTAGATGTTTCTTGGTGGAGACAGCCTAACAATGGTTGTAGAATAGGAAGGTATGTAGATGTTTCTTGTGGAGACAGTCTAACAATGGTTGTAGAATAGGAAGGTATGTAGATGTTTCTTGGTGGAGACAGTCTAACAATGGTTGTAGAATAGGAAGGTATGTAGATGTTTCTTGGTGGAGACAGCCTAACAATGGTTGTAGAATAGAAGGTATGTAGATGTTTCTTGGTGGAGACAGTCTTACATTGTTGTAGAACAGGAAGGTATGTAGATGTTTCTTGGTGGAGACAGTCTAACAATGGTTGTAGAATAGGAAGGTATGTAGATGTTTCTTGGTGGAGACAGTCTTACAATGGTTGTAGAATAGGAAGGTATGTAGATGTTTCTTGGTGGAGACAGTCTAACAATGGTTGTAGAATAGGAAGGTATGTAGATGTTTCTTGGTGGAGACAGTCTTACAATGGTTGTAGAACAGGAAGGTATGTAGATGTTTTTGGTGGAGACAGTCTTACAATGGTTTCAGAATCAGCAGATTTAGAAGATGTTTGTTCTTCACTGCTTGGTGGCAAGTGTCTCTGTAGTTAAAGAAGTTTGTAGAACAGGAAGGTATGTAGATGTTTCTTGGTGGCAAGTGTCTCTGTAGTTACAGAAGTTTGTAGAACAAAAAGGTATGTAGATGTTTCTTGGTGGCAAGTGTCTCTGTAGTTACAGAAGGTTGTAGAACAGGAACGTATGTTGATGTTTCTTGGTGGAAAGTGTCTCTGTAGTTACAGAAGGTTGTAGAACAGGAAGGTATGTAGATGTTTCTTGGTGGCAAGTGTCTCTGTAGTTACAGAAGTTTGTAGAACAAGAAGGTATGTAGATGTTTCTTGGTGGCAAGTGTCTCTGTAGTTACAGAAGGTTGTAGAATAGGAAGGTATGTAGATGTTTCTTGGTGGCAAGTGTCTCTGTAGTTACAGAAGGTTGTAGAACAGGAAGGTATGTAGATGTTTCTTGGTGGCAAGTGTCTCTGTAGTTACAGAAGGTTGTAGAACAGGAAGGTATGTAGATGTTTCTTGGTGGCAAGTGTCTCTGTAGTTACAGAAGGTTGTAGAACAGGAAGGTATGTAGATGTTTCTTGGTGGCAAGTGTCTCTGTAGTTACAGAAGGTTGTAGAACAGGAACGTATGTTGATGTTTCTTGGTGGCAAGTGTCTCTGTAGTTACAGAAGTTTGTAGAACAGGAAGGTATGTAGATGTTTCTTGGTGGCAAGTGTCTCTGTAGTTACAGAAGGTGTAGGAACCATTTAATGTGTTGGATCTTGGTGTCTACCAGGACAGCTAAATAATGTGTTGGATGTTGGTGTGTTTCAGCACAGCTGATCAGTGTATTAGATGTTGGTGTGTTTCAGCACAGCTGGTCAGTGTGTTGGATGTTGGTGTGTTTCAGCACAGCTGGTCAGTGTGTTAGATGTTGGTGTGTGTGTGTATGTCTATTGTGAGACTTTATTCTTACCTCTCAATATGTCCACAAGCTGTGATCTTGTCTTGTTAATGTGATCTTATATATCTTGTCTTCTTGATGTGACCTCACATATCTTGTCTTGTTAATGTGATCTCACATCTCTTGTCTTGTTAATGTGATCTCACATATCTTGTCTTGTTAATGTGATCTCACATCTCTTGTCTTGTTAATATGATCTCACATATCTTGTCTTGTTAATGTGATCTCACATATCTTGTCTTGTTAATATGATCTCACATCTCTTGTCTTGTTAATGTGATCTCACATCTCTTGTCTTGTTAATATGATCTCACATCTCTTGTCTTGTTATGTGATCTCACATATCTTGTCTCGTTAATGTGATCTCACAACTCTTGTCTTGTTAATGTGATCTTACATATCTTGTCTTCTTGATGTAATCTCTCTTGTCTTGTTAATGTGATCTCACATCTCTTGTCTTGTTAATGTGATCTTACATATCTTGTCTTGTTAGTGTGATCTTATATATCTTGTCTTCTTGATGTGATCTCACATATCTTGTCTTCTTGATGTAATCTCACATCTCTTGTCTTGTTAATGTAATCTCACATCTCTTGTCTTGTTAATGAGATCTCACATCTCTTGTCTTCTTAATGTGATCTCACAACTCTTGTCTTGTTAATGTGATCTCACAACTCTTGTCTTGTTAATGTGATCTCACATCTCTTGTTTTGTTAATGTAATCTCACATCTCTTGTCTTCTTGATGTGATCTCACATCTCTTGTCTTCTTGATGTGATCTCACATCTCTTGTCTTCTTGATGTGATCTCACATCTCTTGTCTTGTTAATGTGATCTCACAACTCTTGTCTTGTTAATGTGATCTCACATCTCTTGTCTTGTTAATGTGATCTCACATCTCTTGTCTTGTTAATGTGATCTCACATCTCTTGTCTTGTTAATGTGATCTCACATCTCTTGTCTTGTTAATGTGATCTCACATCTCTTGTCTTGTTAATGTGATCTCACAACTCTTGTCTTGTTAATGTGATCTCACATCTCTTGTCTTGTTAATGTTATCTCACATCTCTTGTCTTGTTAATGTGATCTCACATCTCTTGTCTTCTTGATGTTATCTCACATCTCTTGTCTTGTTAATGTGATCTCACATCTCTTGTCTTCTTGATGTGATCTCACATCTCTTGTCTTGTTAATGTGATCTCACATCTCTTGTCTTGTTAATGTGATCTCACATCTCTTGTCTTGTTAATGTGATCTCACATCTCTTGTCTTGTTAATGTGATCTCACAACTCTTGTCTTGTTAATGTGATCTCACATCTCTTGTCTTGTTAATGTGATCTCACATCTCTTGTCTTGTTAATGTGATCTCACAACTCTTGTCTTGTTAATGTGATCTCACATCTCTTGTCTTGTTAATGTGATCTCACATCTCTTGTCTTATTATTGTCCTATAATAAGAAGTCCTATTAATGTGATCTGCCCTAGTCCTATTAATGTGATCTGCCCTAGTCCTATTAATGTGATCTGCCCTAGTCCTATTAATGTGATCTGCCCTAGTCCTATTAATGTGATCTGCCCTAGTCCTATTAATGTGATCTGCCCTAGTCCTATTAATGTGATCTGCCCTAGTCCTATTAATGTGATCTGCCCTAGTCCTATTAATGTGATCTGCCCTAGTCCTATTAATTTTGATCTGCTCTAGTCCTATTAATGTGATCTGCCCTAGTCCTATTAATTTTGATCTGCTCTAGTCCTATTAATGTGATCTGCCCTAGTCCTATTAATGTGATCTGCCCTAGTCCTATTAATGTGATCTGTTCTAGTCCTATTAATGTGATGTGCCCTAGTCCTATTAATGTGATCTGTTCTAGTCCTATTAATGTGATCTGTCCTAGCCCTGTTAATGTGATCTTTATGAATCCTATTAATGTGATATGTCCTATTAATGTGATCTGTCCTAGTCCTATTAATGTGATCTGTCCTGTCCTATTAATATGATCTATCATGGTCCTATTAATGTGATCTTTGTGAGTCCTTTTAATGTGATGTGTCCTAGTATTATTAATGTGATCTGTTCTAATCCTATAAATGTGATCTGTCATGGTCCTATTATGTGATCTTTATGAGTCCTGTTAATGTGATCTGTCCTATTAATGTGATCTGTCCTAGCCCTGTTAATGTGATCTTTATGAATCCTATTAATGTGATCTGTCCTATTAATGTCATCTGTCCTAGTCCTATTAATGTGATCTGTCCTGTCCTATTAATATGGTCTATCATGGTCCTATTAATGTGATATAATATGTCCTATTAATGTGATATAATATGTCCTATTAATGTGATATAATATGTCCTATTTATGTGATCTGTCCTAGTCGTATCAGTGTGATCTTTACTATTCCTATAAATGTGATCTGTCCTAGTCATATCAGTGTGATCTTTACTAGTCCTATAAATGTGATCAACAATAGTCCAGTTAGGAAATAGACATATAAATGCATTGCTGAGGTAAAGCTGGTAGCAGGGAACATGTGGTGGAGTGTAACATACACTCCTACAGAATATGGTACTTTCATTTCATTGTCTGTGTTCTTTGTTTTCTAAAGAAGGCTACATTTGGGCTGAAAACGTCCAATATTTTTTATTGTTCATTTTTGTCAAGCTGTCACTATTCTTTATAGGAGTCTATGTTACAGCCCACCACTTGTTCTCTAGTCCTATTAATGTGATTTTCCACTTCTTGCCTTTTTCATGTGATCTCACACTTTTTTGTCTTGATGATGTGATCTCACAATTCTGGTCCTTTCAATGTGAGTTCACACTTATTTTTTAAATGTGATCTCAGATTTCATATCTGATTATGTGATCTCTTATTTCATATCTTGATAATGATAATGTGATCTCACACTTTTGGTTTTTCTAAAGTGAACTCTGACTTGTCTGGTTAAGATATCTCATGAGTTTTCTCACAAATGTTGTGGTTTGTGACGTCCTTGCAGGTGAGACTGATAGCAGAGAACAAACTGGCTGACGTTGTCTTGATGGAGCTAGTTCTGTCTGTGATATCACAGCCAGGAAATGTGTCCACAGAGGAGGATCACTTGAGTAGATACCTGGATGGTCAGTGCTTCATACAAGGCACTCTTCTTGTCTTGTTAATGGGATCTCACTGTTGTCTTCTCAATGTGATCTCACTTCTGTTGTCTTGTTAATGTGATCTTACTGTTGTCTTCTCAATGTGATCTCACTTCTGTTGTCTTGTTAATGTGATCTTACTGTTGTCTTCTCAATGTGATCTCACTTCTTTGTCTTGTTAATGTGATCTTACTCTGTGGTCTCACTGTTGTATTGTAAATGTGACCACATTATGTTGTTCTACTAATGTGACCACATTTATGTTGTTCTACTAATGTGATCACATTTATGTTGTTCTACTATTGTGATCACATTTATGTTGTTCTACTATTGTGATCACATTTATGTTGTTCTACTATTGTGATCACATTTATGTTGTTCTACTATTGTGATCACATTTATGTTGTTCTACTATTGTGATCACATTTACGTTGTTCTACTATTGTGATCACATTTATGTTGTTCTACTATTGTGATCACATGTATGTTGTTCTACTATTGTGATCACATGTATGTTGTTCTATTATTGTGATCACATTTATGTTCTACTATTGTGATCACATTTATGTTGTTCTACTATTGTGACCACATTTATGTTGTTCTACTAATGTGACCACATTTATGTTGTTCTACTATTGTGATCACATTTATGTTGTTCTACTATTGTGATCACATTTATGTTGTTCTACTATTGTGACCACATTTATGTTGTTCTACTAATGTGACCACATTTATGTTGTTCTACTATTGTGATCACATTTATGTTGTTCTACTATTGTGACCACATTTATGTTGTTCTACTATTGTGATCACATTTATGTTGTTCTACTATTGTGATCACATTTATGTTGTTCTACTATTGTGATCACATTTATGTTGTTCTACTATTGTGATCACATTTATGTTGTTCTACTATTGTGATCACATTTATGTTGTTCAACTATTGTGATCACATTTATGTTGTTCAACTATTGTGATCACATTTATGTTGTTCTACTATTGTGATCACATTTATGTTGTTCTACTATTGTGATCACATTTATGTTGTTCTACTATTGTGATCACATTTATGTTGTTCTACTATTGTGATCACATTTATGTTGTTCTACTATTGTGATCACATTTATGTTGTTCAACTATTGTGATCACATTTATGTTGTTCTACTATTGTGATCACATTTATGTTGTTCTACTATTGTGATCACATTTATGTTGTTCTACTATTGTGATCACATTTATGTTGTTCTACTATTGTGATCACATGTATGTTGTTCTACTATTGTGATCACATTTAAGTTGTTCTACCATTGTGACCACATTTTATATTAATTTGTTACTTTGAAGTCTGACAGTGGTCAGCAAATTTTGTAGCTGACTTCTTGTGTTAGGGTCAGTGTGAATCAAAACTGATAAAGATCTCACTCCATCTGCCTGAAGTGGGCCAGGATATGGACTAGGCAACTTTGTCAAGTAGTAACAGCAAGTCCCGCAGTGTCCAGCGACTGACGACTCCAGTTCTGTGTTGGTTGATAAGTCTTCTTACACGCCCACAAAGTGTCTCGTTTCTGGCTGTGCCCATCTTAACTCCCATCTCTTTCATCCTGAAGGAGTGATGTGGACTCATTGTTGTTGAAGTCCTGTGCCCTTCCTACTTCCCGGAGGGCATTGATGATGTCTGCCCGATCCATTAGTTGACCATCCTTAATGACAGTGCAGCTAGCCAACCTGTCTGCTCTTTCATTTCCCATGCTCCCGCATGTCCTGGGATATAGACAAAGGTGATCTTACGTATTTTTGACTTCTGCAACGACTCTACCCATTGCCTATGTACAGAGCCCGCCTCCACTTTTCTTATCATGCTCATCGAATCACTCAGTATACATGCGTGGGTGTAGTCTTGTGACTCTAACCAGATGAATGCCCTGGTCACTGCCATCACCTCCATTGTCATGCTACTTGTGGTCATAGCATATACACCACTGTCTTCCTTGACTACTCTGCCCGCCAAGCTCGCTGTAAATGCCCATGCACTCCTTTTGTGTCGTATTACAGATCTGTCTGTATCTTTCTCATTGGTGTTATCCCAGATGAGATCATTGACCTCTGCATTGACCATGACTGAGTTCTGTTCCCTACATTTCCTGTCGAGTGTGACTATACACGAGAATGTCCCCCTGAATGATGTATTGGTTGTGATTGTGAGATCTTCTCCCAGGACTTCATCCTATCATGATTCTGAGAGTGATCCTGTATCTTCATTCTTACAGCCTCATTTCTTTGGTCAGTGTGCTCAAATGCAGCGGGCAAGCAGGGTCTTTCCTTTGCTCTCATCAGATTTGTGCCATATCTGGCCTGTACTCTGGAAGTCTGGTATACCTCTGTGTCGTGTTGTGCCATTCATGCTCTGATGAAAGCGCCAGAATGTGGCTAGTGATTTTTCTGGGCACACATTTTTACAGAAATCACTCCACTTGGCATCCTTAGCCTGCTTAGCACATTGTTTAAAGTGCATCATTTTTTGGTCGACCTCTTCTTTCAGATGCTTCAAGAGCTCAGGTTGTCTTCTTCCATTCTTTCTGGTTTTCTGCCATGTCTTGACCGTTTGTCTCTTGTTCCGTCCAGCTTCCTCGACTACTGCGTTCCACCAGGGTTGCTGCATACATCTCTCCTGCCTCCTGCGAGGGGTGCCCTATTTCCTATGCTTGATTTTGCTAATGACATCTTGGTCTGTGTTCTCATAGTGGAATGTGTGGAGCTTGCTTTTATGACTTCTATTTCTGCCTTTCTCAATTAGGAGGACACATGGATACTGATTACTTCCATGCAATCCCAGTATACTCCACCTGCAAACCGGTGCGAAGGTGGAAGACACCAGTGCCAGGACTATGACACTATCAGAGTCCCCTGTTCGAGTGGCCATTCTTGTTGCCCTTCCATTATTCAAGCACACTAAATCGACCAAGACCAGTGCGTTCTCTATGTCTTCTCTCTGCTTGTTGGTTATGACGTTACCCCGCTGGTTGCCTCTAGCATTAAAGTCTCCACAGAAAATGACGTTCTCCTCCTCAAACACAAAGAGATTCTGCCATTGTTGTGTGTTCACCTTCCTATTACAGGCATACACATTTACAACCACGAAAGGACCTGGGGTCTGCACCCTAATCGCATGTACCTGCAATTCTACATTGTCCCATGCAGACATATTAACCTCAGCTGCTACCATGTTGTTTCATACAAGGATGGCCTCTCCAAGGTGTCTTCTATTGTAGAAAAAATGAATGAAAATGGGGCACTATAGCTTTACCAAGAATGGGACGCTGTTGATTTATAGATGCACAATTCCAATATGTAACACGCACATACTTTAGGCTTAGCCTCTCACACTTTGACAATTTCATACCACGACGCTTCCCTTTCTAGTTTTCCTCCATCATTGTAGTCTTTTGGGCTTCATCTGAACACTTAAGTCGTCATGTATGGTCACTGAACATTATTGCTGTGCATGGTCTAGACTCACGTGCACTCACTCAGTCGCACAGTCCAGAACCGGTGTACACGTTATAAACCGGCCAACTCCAGTCAATTAGCTCTATGGCACATGGAGGCACCATGAGCGTTTGATTTTCATAGTTTAGATGCTCACAGAAATGAAATTATGCTTCATTGACGAATGACTGATGAAACACACCTCCATCCATGAAGTTTGTTGGACACGACATATGTACTTTAAAGGATAGAGAGAATTTGGTCCTGTTGTCTTGTTATTGTGGTCTAAGAACTGCAATGATAACTAAAGTTGTCTAAGAACTGCAATGATAACTAAAGTTGTCTAAGAACTGCAATGATAACTAAAGTTGTCTAAGAACTGCAATGATAACTAAAGTTGTCTAAGAACTGCAATGATAACTAAAGTTGTCTAAGAACTGCAATGATAACTAAAGTTGTCTAAGAACTGCAATGATACCTAAAGTTGTCTAAGAACTGCAATGATAACTAAAGTTGTCTAAGAACTGCAATGATAACTAAAGTTGTCTAAGAACTGCAATGATACCTAAAGTTGTCTAAGAACTGAAATGTTAACTAAAGTTGTCTGTTTACTGTAGTGGTAATAAAAGTTGCCTGTGTATTATTTTGTATACATTCTGCAGGTGTTATCTTCAACGAGAGCATCTCTCAAATTATCAGCGTTAGCAAAGAAAGGGACAGAACTCTCTACTGCAAGCCACTTCATAAGTTACACGAGAAGGTTGTCTCAGACGTTGTAAGTTTCATTGCCTTGTCTCAGATGTTGTAAGTTTCATTGTCTTGTCTCAGATGTTGTAAGTTTAATTTAGTCTTGTCTCATATGTTGTAAGTTTCTTTTAGTCTTGTCTTATATGTTGTAAGTTTCATTTAGTCTTGTCTTATATGTTGTAAGTTTCATTTAGTCTTGTCTCAGATGTTGTAAGTTTCATTTAGTCTTGTCTCAGTTGTTGTAAGTTTCATTTAGTCTTGTCTTATATGTTGTAAGTTTCATTTAGTCTTGTCTTATATGTTGTAAGTTTCATTTAGTCTTGTCTCATATGTTGTAAGTTTCATTTAGTCTTGTCTCAGATGTTGTAAGTTTCATTTAGTCTTGTCTCAGATGTTGTAAGTTTCATTTAGTCTTGTCTCAGATGTTGTAAGTTTCATTTTGTCTTGTCTCAGATGTTGTAAGTTTCATTTAGTCTTGTCTCAGATGTTGTAAGTTTCATTTAGTCTTGTCTCAGATGTTGTAAGTTTCATTTAGTCTTGTCTCAGATGTTGTAAGTTTCATTTAGTCTTGTCTTATATGTTGTAAGTTTCATTTAGTCTTGTCTTATATGTTGTAAGTTTCATTTAGTCTTGTCTCAGACGTTGTAAGTTTCATTTAGTCTTGTCTCAGATGTTGTAAGTTTCATTTAGTCTTGTCTTATATGTTGTAAGTTTCATTTAGTCTTGTCTTATATGTTGTAAGTTTCTTTTAGTCTTGTCTTATATGTTGTAAGTTTCTTTTAGTCTTGTCTTATATGTTGTAAGTTTCATTTAGTCTTGTCTTATATGTTGTAAGTTTCATTTAGTCTTGTCTCAGATGTTGTAAGTTTCATTTAGTCTTGTCTTATATGTAAGTTTCACTTAGTCTTGTCTTATATGTAAGTTTCATTTAGTCTTGTCTCAGATGTAAGTTTCTTTTAGTCTTGTCTTATATGTTGTAAGTTTCATTTAGTCTAGTCTCAGATGTAAGTTTCATTTAGTCTTGTCTTATATGTTGTAAGTTTCATTTAGTCTTGTCTTATATGTTGTAAGTTTCATTTAGTCTTGTCTTATATGTAAGTTTCTTTTAGTCTTGTCTCAGATGTAAGTTTCTTTTAGTCTTGTCTCAGATGTAAGTTTCATTTAGTCTTGTCTCAGATGTTGTAAGTTTCATTTAGTCAACCAGTAAGTGGTTAATTTGATGATGTTGGCCAGTAAGTGATGATACTGATGAAATTGATTATTAACTGATGACAATGATCAATAGAAGGTAAGATGTACATGTACAAGATGACATTGACTAATAAGAGGTAAGATGTACCTGTACAAGATGACATTGACTAATAAGAGGTAAGATGTACCTGTACAAGATGACATTGACTAATAAGAGGTGAGATGTACCTGTACAAGATGACATTGACTAATAAGAAGTGATGTGTAGCTGTACAAGATGACATTGACTAATAAGAGGTGAGATGTACCTGTACAAGATGACATTGACTAATAAGAGGTGATGTGTAACTGTACAAGATGACATTGACTAATAAGAGGTAAGATGTACCTGTACAAGATGACATTGACTAATAAGAGGTAAGATGTACATGTACAAGATGACATTGACTAATAAGAGGTAAGATGTACATGTACAAGATGACATTGACTAATAAGAGGTAAGATGTACATGTACAAGATGAATTGACTAATAAGAGGTAAGATGTACCTGTACAAGATGACATTGACTAATAAGAGGTGAGATGTACCTGTACAAGATGACATTGACTAATAAGAGGTGAGATGTACCTGTACAAGATGACATTGACTAATAAGAGGTGATGTGTAACTGTACAAGATGACATTGACTAATAAGAGGTGAGATGTACCTGTACAAGATGACATTGACTAATAAGAGGTGAGATGTACCTGTACAAGATGACATTGACTAATAAGAGGTGATACTGACTGGTGGGTGATGATATTGTCTGATAAGAGAATGTGTTCTGGCAGGCGCTGGATGTCTTCCTGCAGCAGTTGACCTGGTCCCTGGATGAGGACTTGGCTGATGTTGATGAATACGAGAGGGCAGTGCCAGAGGAGGCAGTCTACCCTGGGTCAAAGATTGTCAGGTGAGTGTTGGGCAGGTCAGTCTAAGACAAATGAGTGTAGGACAGGTGAGTGTAGGACAGGTGGGTGTAGGACAGGTGGGTGTAGGACAGGTGGGTGTAGGGCAGGTGGGTGTAGGGCAGGTGATGTAGGACAGGTGAGTGTAGGGCAGGTGGGTGTAGGACAGGTGGGTGTAGGACAGGTGGGTGTAGGGCAGGTGGGTGTAGGGCAGGTGGGTGTAGGACAGGTGGGTGTAGGGCAGGTGGGTGTAGGGCAGCTGAGTGTAGGACAGGTGAGTGTAGGGCAGGTGGGTGTAGGGCAGGTGAGTGTAGGGCAGGTGAGTGTAGGACAGGTGAGTGTAGGGCAGGTGGGTGTAGGGCAGGTGAGTGTAGGACAGGTGAGTGTAGGGCAGGTCAGTCTAAGACAAATGAGTGTAGGACAGGTGGGTGTAGGACAGGTGGGTGTAGGACAGGTGGGTGTAGGGCAGGTGGGTGTAGGGCAGGTGGGTGTAGGGCAGGTGAGTGTAGGGCAGGTGAGTGTAGGGCAGGTGGGTGTAGGGCAGGTGGGTGTAGGACAGGTGGGTGTAGGATAGGTGAGTGTAGGACAGGTGGGTGTAGGACAGGTGGGTGTAGGGCAGGTGGGTGTAGGACAGGTGAGTATAGGGCAGGTCAGTCTAAGACAAATGAGTGTAGGACAGGTGGGTGTAGGACAGGTGAGTGTAGGACAGGTGGGTGTAGGACAGGTGGGTGTAGGACAGGTGGGTGTAGGATAGGTGGGTGTAGGACAGGTGGGTGTAGGACAGGTGGGTGTAGGACAGGTGGGTGTAGGACAGGTGGGTGTAGGACAGGTGAGTGTAGGACAGGTGGGTGTAGGACAGGTGGGTGTAGGACAGGTGGGTGTAGGACAGGTGAGTGGTGGGCAGGTCAGTCTAAGACAAATGAGTGTAGGACAGGTAGGTGTAGGACAGATGGGTAAAGGACAGGTGAATATAGGGCAGATGAGTGGAGGACAGGTGGGTGTTGGGCAGGTGGGTGTAGGACAGGTGAGTGTAGGACAGGTGGGTGTAGGGCAGGTGGGTGTAGGACAGGTGAGTGTTGGGCAGGTGGGTGTAGGACAGGTGGGTGTAGGACAGGTGAGTGTAGGACAGGTAGGTGTAGGACAGGTGAGTGTAGGACAGGTGGGTGTAGGGAAGGTGGGTGTAAGACAGGTGGGTGTAGGACAGATGGGTAAAGGACAGGTGAATATAGGGCAGATGAGTGTAGGACAAGTGGGTGTTGGGCAGGTGGGTGTAGGACAGGTGAGTGTAGGACAGGTGGGTGTAGGGAAGGTGAGTGTAGGACAGGTCAGTCTCAGACAAATGAGAGTAGGACAGGTGGGTATAGGACAGATGGGTAAAGGACAGGTGAATATAGGGCAGATGAGTGTAGGACAAGTGAGTGTTGGGCAGGTGGGTGTAGGACAGGTGAGTGTAGGACAGGTGGGTGTAGGAAGGTGGGTGTAGGACAGGTGGGTGTAGGACAGGTGGGTGTAGGACAGGTGGGTGTAGGGCAGGTGGTGTAGGACAGGTGAGTGTAGGACAGGTGAGTGTAGGACAGATGAGTGTAGGACAAGTGAGTGTTCAGCTGGTGGGTGTAGGGCAGGTGAGTGTATGACAGGTGGGTGTAGGGCAGGTGGGTGTAGGACAGGTGGGTGTAGGACAGGTGAGTGTAGGACAGGTGGGTGTAGTACAGGTGAGTGTAGGACAGGTCAGTCTCAGACAAATGAGTGTATTTACAGGTGGGTGTAGGACAGATGGATAAAGGACAGCTGAATATAGGGCAGATGAGTGTAGGACAGGTGAGTGTAGTACAGGTGAGTGTAGGGCAGGTGAGTGGTGGACAGGTCAGTCTAAGACAAATGAGTGTATTTACAGGTGGGTGTAGGACAGATGAGTGTTGGACAGGTCAGTCTAAGACATATGAGTGTATTTACAGGTGGGTGTAGGACAGGTGAGTGTTGGACAGGTGAGTGTTGGACAGGTCAGTCTAAGACAGATGAGTGTATTTACAGGTGGGTGTAGGACAGGTGAGTGTTGGACAGGTGAGTGTTGGACAGGTCAGTCTAAGACATATGAGTGTATTTACAGGTGGGTGTAGGACAGGTGAGTGTTGGACAGGTGAGTGTTGGACAGGTCAGTCTAAGACAGATGAGTGTATTTACAGGTGGGTGTAGGACAGATGGATAAAGGACAGCTGAATATAGGGCAGATGAGTGTAGGACAGGTGAGTGTAGTACAGGTGAGTGTAGGGCAGGTGAGTGGTGGACAGGTCAGTCTAAGACAAATGAGTGTATTTACAGGTGGGTGTAGGACAGATGAGTGTTGGACAGGTCAGTCTAAGACATATGAGTGTATTTACAGGTGGGTGTAGGACAGGTGAGTGTTGGACAGGTGAGTGTTGGACAGGTCAGTCTAAGACAGATGAGTGTATTTACAGGTGGGTGTAGGACAGGTGAGTGTAGAACAGGTGAGTGTTGGACAGGTCAGTCTAAGACAGATGAGTGTATTTACAGGTGGGTGTAGGACAGATGGATAAAGGACAGCTGAATATAGGGCAGATGAGTGTAGAACAGGTGAGTGTAGTACAGGTGAGCGTAGGGCAATGTGTGTAGAGTTGGTTAGTGTAGCGCAGGCGAGTGTAGGGCTCTCAACAAAGGGCTGGCTTCTCTCAACAATGGGCTGGACTCTCTCAACAAAAGGCTGGACTCTCTCAACAAGAGGCTGGACTCTCTCAACAATGGGCTGGACTCTCAACAAAAGGCTGGACTCTCTCAACAATGGGCTGGACTCTCTCAACAATGGGCTGGACTCTCTCAACAATGGGCTGGACTCTCTCAACAATGGGCTGGACTCTCTTAACAAAAGGCTGGACTCTCTCAACAATGGGCTGGACTCTCTCAACAATGGGCTGGACTCTCTCAACAAAAGGCTGGACCCTCTCAACAAAAGGCTGGACTCTCTCAACAATGGGCTGGACTCTCTTAACAAAAGGCTGGACTCTCTCAACAATGGGCTGGACTCTCTCAACAATGGGCTGGACTCTCTCAACAAAAGGCTGGACCCTCTCAACAAAAGGCTGGACTCTCTCAACAAAAGGCTGGACTCTCTCAACAAAAGGCTGGACTCTCTCAACAATGGGCTGGACTCTCTCAACAATGGGCTGGACCCTCTCAACAAAAGGCTGGACTCTCTCAACAAAAGGCTGGACTCTCTCAACAATGGGCTGGACTCTCTCAACAATGGGCTGAACCCTCTCAACAAAAGGCTGGACTCTCTCAACAAAAGGCTGGACTCTCTCAACAAAAGGCTGGACTCTCTCAACAATGGGCTGGACTCTCTCAACAATGGGCTGAACCCTCTCAACAAAAGGCTGGACTCTCTCAACAAAAGGCTGGACTCTCTCAACAAAAGGATGGACTCTCTCAACAATGGGCTGGACTCTCTCAACAAAAGGCTAGACACTCTCAACAAAAGGCTGGACTCTCTCAACATAAGGCTGGACTCTCTCAACAAAAGGCTAGACACTCTCAACAATGGGCTGGACTCTCTCAACAAAAGGCTAGACACTCTCAACAAAAGGCTGGACTCTCTCAACAAAAGGCTGGACCCTCTCAACAAAAGGCTAGACACTCTCAACAAAAGGCTGGACTCTCTCAACAAAAGGCTGGACTCTCTCAACAAAAGGCTAGACACTCTCAACAATGGGCTGGACTCTCTCAACAAAAGGCTAGACACTCTCAACAAAAGGCTGGACTCTCTCAACAAAAGGCTGGACTCTCTCAACAAAAGGATGGACTCTCTCAACAAAAGGCTAGACTCTCTCAACAAAAGGCTGGACTCTCTCAACAAAAGGCTGGACTCTCTCAACAAAAGGCTGGACTCTCTCAACAAAAGGCTGGACTCTCTCAACAACAGGCTGGACTCTCTCAACAAAAGGCTGGACTCTCTCAACAAAAGGATGGACTCTCTCAACAATGGGCTGGACTCTCTCAACAAAAGGCTGGACTCTCTCAACAAAAGGCTGGACTCTCTCAACAAAAGGCTGGACTCTCTCAACAAAAGGGTGGACTCTCTCAACAAAAGGATGGACTCTCTCAACAAAAGGCTGGACTCTCTCAACAATGGGCTGGACTCTCTCAACAAAAGGCTGGACTCTCTCAACAAAAGGCTGGACTCTCTCAACAAAAGGCTGGACTCTCTCAACAAAAGGCTGGACTCTCTCAACAAAAGGCTGGACTCTCTCAACAAAAGGCTGGACTCTCTCAACAAAAGGCTGGACTCTCTCAACAAAAGGATGGACTCTCTCAACAAAAGGCTGGACTCTCTCAACAATGGGCTGGACTCTCTCAACAATGGGCTGGACTCTCTCAACAAAAGGCTGGACTCTCTCAACAAAAGGCTGGACTCTCTCAACAAAAGGATGGACTCTCTCAACAAAAGGCTGGACTCTCTCAACAATGGGCTGGACTCTCTCAACAATGGGCTGGACTCTCTCAACAAAAGGCTGGACTCTCTCAACAAAAGGGTGGACTCTCTCAACAAAAGGCTGGACTCTCTCAACAAAAGGCTGGACTCTCTCAACAAAAGGCTGGACTCTCTCAACAAAAGGATGGACTCTCTCAACAATGGGCTGGACTCTCTCAACAAAAGGCTGGACTCTCTCAACAAAAGGCTGGACTCTCTCAACAAAAGGATGGACTCTCTCAACAATGGGCTGGACTCTCAACAAAAGGCTGGACTCTCTCAACAAAAGGCTGGACTCTCTCAACAAAAGGCTGGACTCTCTCAACAAAAGGATGGACTCTCTCAACAATGGGCTGGACTCTCTCAACAAAAGGCTAGACACTCTCAACAAAAGGATGGACTCTCTCAACAATGGGCTGGACTCTCTCAACAAAAGGCTGGACTCTCTCAACAAAAGGATGGACTCTCTCAACAATGGGCTGGACTCTCTCAACAAAAGGCTAGACACTCTCAACAAAAGGATGGACTCTCTCAACAATGGGCTGGACTCTCTCAAAAAAAGGCTGGACTCTCTCAACAAAAGGATGGACTCTCTCAACAATGGGCTGGACTCTCTCAACAAAAGGCTAGACACTCTCAACAAAAGGCTGGACTCTCTCAACAAAAGGCTGGACTCTCAACAAAGGCTGGACTCTCTCAACAAAAGGCTGGACTCTCAACAAAAGGCTGGACTCTCTCAACAAAAGGCTGGACTCTCTCAACAATGGGCTGGACTCTCTCAACAATGGGCTGGACTCTCTCAACAAAAGGCTAGACACTCTCAACAAAAGGCTGGACTCTCTCAACAAAAGGCTAGACACTCTCAACAAAAGGCTGGACTCTCTCAACAATGGGCTGGACTCTCTCAACAAAAGGCTAGACACTCTCAACAATGGGCTGGACTCTCTCAACAATGGGATGGACTCTCTCAACAATGGGCTGGACTCTCTCAACAATGGGCTGGACTCTCTCAACAAAAGGCTAGACACTCTCAACAAAAGGCTGGACTCTCTCAACAATGGGCTGGACTCTCTCAACAAAAGGCTAGACACTCTCAACAATGGGCTGGACTCTCTCAACAATGGGCTGGACTCTCTCAACAATGGGCTGGACACTCTCAACAAAAGGCTGGACTCTCTCAACAAAAGGCTGGACTCTCTCAACAAAAGGCTGGACCCTTTCAACAACAGGCTGGACTCTCTCAACAATGGGCTGGACTCTCTCAACAAAAGGCTAGACACTCTCAACAAAAGGCTGGACTCTCTCAACAAAAGGCTGGACTCTCAACAAAAGGCTGGACTCTCTCAACAAAAGGCTGGACTCTCTCAACAATGGGCTGGACTCTCAACAAAAGGCTGGACTCTCTCAACAATGGGCTGGACTCTCTCAACAATGGGCTGGACTCTCTCAACAATGGGCTGGACTCTCAACAAAAGGCTGTACTCTCTCAACAAAAGGCTGGACTCTCTCAACAAAAGCTGGACTCTCAACAAAAGGCTGGACTCTCTCAACAAAAGGCTGGACACCCTCAACAAAAGGCTGGACTCTCTCAACAAAAGGCTAGACACTCTCAACAAAAGGCTGGAATCTCACAACAATGGGCTGGACCCTCTCAACAAAAGGCTGGACCCTCTCAACAAAAGGCTGGACTCTCTCAACAAAAGGCTGGACTCTCTCAACAAAAGGCTGGACTCTCTCAACAAAAGGATGGACTCTCTCAACAATGGGCTGGACTCTCTCAACAATGGGCTGGACTCTCTCAACAAAAGGCTGGACACTCTCAACAAAAGGCTGGACTCTCTCAACAAAAGGCTGGACTCTCAACAAAAGGCTGGACTCTCTCAACAAAAGGCTGGACTCTCACAACAAAGGGCTGGACTCTCTCAACAAATGGGCTGGACTCTCTCAACAAAAGGCTGGTCTCTCACAACAAAAGGCTAGACACTCTCAACAAAAGGCTGTACTCTCTCAACAATGGGCTGGACACTCTCAACAAAAGTCTGGACTCTCTCAACAAAAGGCTGGACTCTCTCAACAAAAGACTGGACTCTCAACAAAAGGCTGGGCTCTCTCAACAATGGGCTGGACACTCTCAACAAAAAGCTGGACACTCTCAACAAAAAGCTGGACTCTCTCAACAAAAGGCTGGACTCTCTCAACAATGGGCTGGACACTCTCAACAAAAGGCTGGACTCTCTCAACAAAAGGCTGGACTCTCTCAACAAAAGGCTGGACTCTCTCAACAAAAGGCTGGACTCTCTCAACAATGGGCTGGACTCTCTCAACAATGGGCTGGACTCTCTCAACAATGGGCTGGACTCTCTCAACAATGGGCTGGACTCTCTCAACAATGGGCTGGACTCTCTCAACAAAAGGCTGGACTCTCTCAACAAAAGGCTGGACTCTCTCAACAAAAGGATGGACTCTCTCAACAATGGGCTGGACTCTCAACAAAAGGCTGGACTCTCTCAACAAAAGGCTGGACTCTCTCAACAAAAGGCTGGACTCTCTCAACAAAAGGATGGACTCTCTCAACAATGGGCTGGACTCTCTCAACAAAAGGCTAGACACTCTCAACAAAAGGATGGACTCTCTCAACAATGGGCTGGACTCTCTCAACAAAAGGCTGGACTCTCTCAACAAAAGGATGGACTCTCTCAACAATGGGCTGGACTCTCTCAACAAAAGGCTAGACACTCTCAACAAAAGGATGGACTCTCTCAACAATGGGCTGGACTCTCTCAACAAAAGGCTGGACTCTCTCAACAAAAGGATGGACTCTCTCAACAATGGGCTGGACTCTCTCAACAAAAGGCTAGACACTCTCAACAAAAGGCTGGACTCTCTCAACAAAAGGCTGGACTCTCAACAAAAGCTGGACTCTCTCAACAAAAGGCTGGACTCTCAACAAAAGGCTGGACTCTCTCAACAAAAGGCTGGACTCTCTCAACAATGGGCTGGACTCTCTCAACAATGGGCTGGACTCTCTCAACAAAAGGCTAGACACTCTCAACAAAAGGCTGGACTCTCTCAACAAAAGGCTAGACACTCTCAACAAAAGGCTGGACTCTCTCAACAATGGGCTGGACTCTCTCAACAAAAGGCTAGACACTCTCAACAATGGGCTGGACTCTCTCAACAATGGGCTGGACTCTCTCAACAATGGGCTGGACTCTCTCAACAATGGGCTGGACTCTCTCAACAAAAGGCTAGACACTCTCAACAAAAGGCTGGACTCTCTCAACAATGGGCTGGACTCTCTCAACAAAAGGATGGACTCTCTCAACAATGGGCTGGACTCTCTCAACAATGGGCTGGACTCTCTCAACAATGGGCTGGACACTCTCAACAAAAGGCTGGACTCTCTCAACAAAAGGCTGGACTCTCTCAACAAAAGGCTGGACCCTTTCAACAACAGGCTGGACTCTCTCAACAATGGGCTGGACTCTCTCAACAAAAGGCTAGACACTCTCAACAAAAGGCTGGACTCTCTCAACAAAAGGCTGGACTCTCAACAAAAGGCTGGACTCTCTCAACAAAAGGCTGGACTCTCTCAACAATGGGCTGGACTCTCAACAAAAGGCTGGACTCTCTCAACAATGGGCTGGACTCTCTCAACAATGGGCTGGACTCTCTCAACAATGGGCTGGACTCTCAACAAAAGGCTGTACTCTCTCAACAAAAGGCTGGACTCTCTCAACAAAAGGCTGGACTCTCAACAAAAGACTGGACTCTCTCAACAAAAGGCTGGACACCCTCAACAAAAGGCTGGACTCTCTCAACAAATGGCTAGACACTCTCAACAAAAGGCTGGAATCTCACAACAATGGGCTGGACCCTCTCAACAAAAGGCTGGACCCTCTCAACAAAAGGCTGGACTCTCTCAACAAAAGGCTGGACGCTCTCAACAAAAGGCTGGACTCTCTCAACAAAAGGATGGACTCTCTCAACAATGGGCTGGACTCTCTCAACAATGGGCTGGACTCTCTCAACAAAAGGCTGGACACTCTCAACAAAAGGCTGGACTCTCTCAACAAAAGGCTGGACTCTCAACAAAAGGCTGGACTCTCTCAACAAAAGGCTGGACTCTCACAACAAAGGGCTGGACTCTCTCAACAAATGGGCTGGACTCTCTCAACAAAAGGCTGGACTCTCACAACAAAAGGCTAGACACTCTCAACAAAAGGCTGTACTCTCTCAACAATGGGCTGGACACTCTCAACAAAAGTCTGGACTCTCTCAACAAAAGGCTGGACTCTCTCAACAAAAGACTGGACTCTCAACAAAAGGCTGGGCTCTCTCAACAATGGGCTGGACACTCTCAACAAAAAGCTGGACACTCTCAACAAAAGCTGGACTCTCTCAACAAAAGGCTGGACTCTCTCAACAATGGGCTGGACACTCTCAACAAAAGGCTGGACTCTCTCAACAAAAGGCTGGACTCTCTCAACAAAAGGCTGGACTCTCTCACAATGGGCTGGACACTCTCAACAAAAGTCTGGACTCTCTCAACAAAATTCTGGACTCTCTCAACAAAAGACTGGACTCTCAACAAAAGGCTGGACTCTCAACAATGGGCTGGACACTCTCAACAAAAGGCTGGGCTCTCTCAACAATGGGCTGGACACTCAACAAAAAGCTGGACACTCTCAACAAAAGGCTGGACTCTCTCAACAAAAGGCTGGACTCTCTCAACAATGGGCTGGACCCTCTCAACAAAAGGCTGGACTCTCTCAACAATGGCTGGACTCTCTCAACAAAAGGCTGGACTCTCTCAACAATGGGCTGGACTCTCTCAACAATGGCTGGACACTCTCAAGAATGGGCTGGACCCTCTCAACAATGAGCTGGACTCTCTCAACAATGGGCTGGACCCTCTCAACAATGGGCTAGACTCTCTCAACAATGGGCTAGACTCTCTCAACAATGGGCTAGACTCTCTCAACAATGGGCTAGACTCTCAACAATGGGCTGGACACTCTCAACAATGGGCTAGACTCTCTCAACAATGGGCTAGACTCTCTCAACAATGGGCTAGACTTTCTCAACAATGGGCTAGACTTTCTCAACAATGGCCTAGACTCTCTCAACAAGAGGCCCCTAATGTTGTATTTCCTATTTAAGTAACCTACCATGTGACTATCCACTGACACAAGATATCCTGCCACCTTCTGAATGTGTTTGGGTATGTAGGTTAGGTGAGGGTGTATGTAGGTGTGATGGGCATGTATGTAGATGAGCTGAGTTCTCAAGTAGGTGTGGTGATTGGGTATGCAGTTGAGGTGAATGGATATGTAGGTGTGGTAACTATATGAAGGTGTGGTGAGTGATATATTGGTGTGGTGATTGGACATGTAGGTGATGTGTGTGGGTATGTAGATGAGGTGAGTGGGTATGTAGGTGAGGTGTGGGGGTTTTTAAGAGATTTGAGTGGGTATGTAGGTGAGGTGGGTGTGTGTAAGATGAGTGAGTGTATGTAAGTGAGGAGTGTGTGTGTGTGTAGTTAAGGTGTGAGTATGTAGGTGAGGTGAATAGGTATGTAGGTGAGGTGAGTGGTTATGTAAGTAAAATGATTGTGTAAGTTGGTTAGGTAATTGTGTATGCATGTGAGGTGAGGGTATATGTAGTTGAGGTGAATAGGTATGTACGTATGGTGAGTGTGTGTAGGTAAGGTGTGAGTATGTAGGTGAGGTGAATAGGTATGTAGGTGAGGTGAATAGGTATGTAGGTGAGGTGATTGTTTATGTAGGTTGATGTAGGTGAGGTGAGTGGTATGTGAGTAAGGTGAGTGTGTATGTAAATGAGGTGATTGTATGTTTTAGTTGAGGTGATTTTCTATGTAGGTGAGGTGAGTATGTATTTAAGGGGATGATTGTTTATGTAAGTTGATTTGAGTGTGTATGTAAGTGAGGTGAGTGGTAATGTAGGTGAGGTGAGTTGGTATGTAAGTGAATTGATCATATTTATAGATGAAGTGAATGCGTATGCAGATATCGGGAGTGTGTATGTAAGTGAGATAACTGTGTATGTAAGTGAGATAACTGTGTATGTAAGTGAGATAACTGTGTATGTAAGTTAGATAACTGTGTATGTAAGTGAGATAACTGTGTATGTAAGTTAGATAACTGTGTATGTAAGTGAGATAACTGTGTATGTAAGTGAGATAACTGTGTATGTAAGTGAGATAACTGTGTATGTAAGTGAGATAACTGTGTATGTAAGTGAGATAACTGTGTATGTAAGTGAGATAACTGTGTATGTAAGTGAGATAACTGTGTATGTAAGTGAGATAACTGTGTATGTAAGTGAGATAACTGTGTATGTAAGTGAGATAACTGTGTATGTAAGTGAGATAACTGTGTATGTAAGTGTGGTGAGTGGGTATACAGGTTATGGTAAAGTGCTGGTCACCTTACACTGAAGTTGTCAGTAACAAAAGTTTGATGTATTCTCACCATGACTCCAACTCTGTCCACATGTATGGCTCAGTCACATTTGTTTCACTTTCAGGTGACCCTGAGATGTCATGGGAGCTTGATCTGTGTCATGGGAGCTTGATCTGTGTCATGGGAACCTGATCTGTGTCATGGGAACCTGATCTGTGTCATGGGAATCTGATCTGTGTCATGGGAGCTTGATCTGTGTCATGGGAACCTGATCTGTGTCATGGGAACCTGATCTGTGTCATGGGAGCTTGATCTGTGTCATGGGAGCTTGATCTGTGTCATGGGAACCTGATCTGTGTCATGGGAGCTTGATCTGTGTCATGGGAACCTAATCTGTGTCATGGGAGCTTGATCTGTGTCGTGGGAGCTTGATCTGTGTCATGGGAACTTGATCTGTGTCATTGGAGCTTGATCTGTGTCATGGGAGCTTGATCTGTGTCATGGGAGCTTGATCTGTGTCATGGGAGCTTGATCTGTGTCATGGGAACTTGATCTGTGTCATGGGAGCTTGATCTGTGTCATGGGAGCTTGATCTGTGTCATGGGAGCTTGATCTGTGTCATGGGAGCTTGATCTGTGTCATGGGAGCTTGATCTGTGTCATGGGAGCTTGATCTGTGTCATGGGAACTTGATCTGTGTCATTGGAGCTTGATCTGTGTCATGGGAGCTTGATCTGTGTCATGGGAGCTTGATCTGTGTCATGGGAACCTGATCTGTGTCATGGGAGCTTGATCTGTGTCATGGGAGCTTGATCTGTGTCATGGGAGCTTGATCTGTGTCATGGGAGCTTGATCTGTGTCATGGGAGCTTGATCTGTGTCATGGGAACTTGATCTGTGTCATGGGAGCTTGATCTGTGTCATGGGAACTTGATCTGTGTCATGGGAGCTTGATCTGTGTCATGGGAGCTTGATCTGTGTCATGGGAGCTTGATCTGTGTCATGGGAGCTTGTGGGGAGGAGAAGCAAGTGTTGGCTAACATGGGAGTGGGGGGGGGGGAATGGCTAATATGGGAGTTTCGGGTGCTGGTTAACATGGAAATGGGGGGCTGTCTAATATGGGAGGGTGGGGGCTGGTTAACATAGAAGTGGGGGGGGAGTGCTGGCTAATATGGGAGTGGGGGGCTGGCTAATATGGGAGTGTGGGGGGCTGGCTAACATGGGAGTGGGGGGGCTGGTTAACATGGGAGGGGGGGCTGGCTAATATGGGAGTTTCGGGTACTGGTTAACATGGGGGGGGGACTGGCTAATATGGGAGTTTCGGGTGCTGGTTAACATGGAAATGGGGGGCTGTCTAATATGGGAGTGTGGGGGCTGGTTAACATAGAAGTGGGGGAGTGGGGGGGGGGAGTGCTGGCTAATATGGGAGTGGGGGGCTGGCTAATATGGGAGTGTGGGGGGCTGGCTAACATGGGAGTGGGGGGGGGGCTGGTTAACATGGGAGAGGGGCTGGCTAATATGGGAGTGTGGGGGGCTGGCTAATATGGGAGTGGGGGGGGCTGGTTAACATGGAATGGGGGGGGGCTGGTTGACATGGGAGTGTGGGGGCTGTTTAACATAGGAGTGGGGGGGCTGCTGGTTAACATGGGAGTGTTGGGCTGGCTAATATGGGAGTGTGGGTGGCTGGTTAACATGGGAGTGTTGGGCTGGCTAATATGGGAGTGTGGGGGGCTGGTTAACATGGGAGTGGGGGGGGCTGGTTGACATGGGAGTGGTGTTGGAGGGGCTGTCTAATATGGGAGTGGGGGACCTGAATAACATGGGAGTGGCTAGGGGTGGCTGGATAACATGGAAACGATGGGGGGAGGGAGGTTGACTAACATGGAGAAAATGGAGCTGGTGGGCTAACAGGGGTGATGCAGGATGTGGGGGTGGTGGGCTAACAGGGGTGATGCAGGATGTGGGGGTGGTGGGCTGACAGGGGTGATGCAGGATGTGGGGGTGGTGGGCTAACAGGGGTGGTGCAGGATGTGGGGGTGGTGGGCTAACAGGGGTGATGCAGGATGTGGGGGTGGTGGGCTAACAGGGGTGATGCAGGATGTGGGGGTGGTGGGCTAACAGGGGTGATGCAGGATGTGGGGGTGGTGGGCTAACAGGGGTGATGCAGGATGTGGGGGTGGTGGGCTAACAGGGGTGATGCAGGATGTGGGGGTGGTGGGCTGACTGGGGTGATGCAGGATGTGGGGGTGGTGGGCTAACAGGGGTGATGCAGGATGTGGGGGTGGTGGGCTAACAGGGGTGATGCAGGATGTGGGGGTGGTGGGCTAACAGGGGTGATGCAGGATGTGGGGCTGGCTTGATATGGTAGTGGTAGAATGTGGGGTGGTGGGCTGACATTGGGGTCACTTTTGGGGAGGGAGGGCTGGCAAACATAAGGTGGGGGAGATGTGAGTTGCCTTAAACATTAGGACTTACTGGATGTTGTGTTGGATGTCAGGCTGGATGTCAGGCTGGATGTTGGATTGGATGTCAGGCTGGATGTCAGGCTGGATGTTGGGTTGAATGTCAGGCTGGATGTTGGGTTGGATGTCAGGCTGGATGTTGGATTGGATGTTGGGCTTGATGTTGGGTTAAGTGAATGTTGTGCTGACTCTAAATGGCTGTGACATGTGGCTGGCTACCAGCAGGAAAGGAGTCTGTGACATGGGGCTGGCTTACTGACAGGAAAGGAGTCTGTGACATGGGGCTGGCTTACTGACAGGAAAGGAGTCTGTGACATGGGGCTGGCTTACTGACGGGAAGGGGGCTGTGACATGGGGCTAGCTTACTGACAGGAAGGGAGGCTGTGACATGGGGCTAGCTTACTGACAGGAAGGGAGGCTGTGACATGAGGCTGGCTTACTGACAGGAAAGGAGTCTGTGACATGGGGCTAGCTTACTGACAGGAAGGGAGGCTGTGACGTGAGGCTGGCTTACTGACAGGAAGGGAGGCTGTGACATGGGGCTAGCTTACTGATGGGAAGGGAGGCTGTGACATGAGGCTGGCTTACTGACAGGAAGGGAGGCTGTGACATGGGGCTAGATTACTGACAGGAAGGGAGGCTGTGACATGATGCTAGCTTACTGACAGGAAGGAAGGCTGTGACATGAGGCTAGCTTACTGACAGGAAGGGAGGCTATGACATGGGGCTAGCTTACTGACAGGAAGGGAGGCTGTGACATGGGGCTAGCTTACTGACAGGAAGGGAGGCTGTGACATGAGGCTGGCTTACTGACAGGAAGGGAGGCTGTGACATGGGGCTAGCTTACTGACAGGAAGGGAGGCTGTGACATGAGGCTAGCTTACTGACAGGAAGGGAGGCTGTGACATGAGGCTGGCTTACTGACAGGAAGGTAGGCTGTGACTGGCTTACTGACAGGAAGGGAGGCTGTGACATGGGGCTAGCTTACTGACAGGAAGGGAGGCTGTGACATGGGGCTAGCTTACTGACAGGAAGGGAGGCTGTGACATGGGGCTAGCTTATTGACAGGAAGGGAGGCTGTGACATGGGGCTAGCTTACTGACAGGAAGGGAGGCTGTGACATGGGGCTAGCTTACTGACAGGAAGGGAGGCTGTGACATGGGGCTAGCTTACTGACAGGAAGGGAGGCTGTGACATGGGGCTAGCTTACTGACAGGAAGGGAGGCTGTGACATGAGGCTGGCTTACTGACAGGAAGGGAGGCTGTGACATGAGGCTGGCTTACTGACAGGAAGGGAGGCTGTGACATGAGGCTGGCTTACTGACAGGAAGGGAGGCTGTGACATGAGGCTAGCTTACTGATGTGAAGGGACGCTGTGACATGGGGCTAGCTTACTGACAGGAAGGGAGGCTGTGACATGGGGCTGGCTTACTGACAGGAAGGGACGCTGTGACATGAGGCTGGCTTACTGACAGGAAGGGACACTGTGACATGAGGCTGGCTTACTGACAGGAAGGGAGGCTGTGACATGAGGCTGGCTTACTGACAGGAAGGGAGGCTGTGACATGAGGCTGGCTTACTGACAGGAAGGGAGGCTGTGACATGGGGCTGTGTGATTGTTGGTGAGAATGATTGTGTTATTGTTTGTTTGAAAATGAGATTGTGGGATTCTTGGACTGAGAGTAAAATTGTGTGATTGTTGGACTGAGAGTTGGTAATTTTAATGAAATGTTTATTTTATCAAATATATTTTTATTGAGATTCACTTTTTGTATTCATGAAATACTGAATATCACATCCTAAATACAAAGAATTGTTTTTCCAAAACAATGACACAACAGATGGGACAGAAAACAGTGGCAACTTGAAGTAGACATGATCACCACAAGGAGATATACTGTATCAGGTCTGCTCCCATCAAAGCTAAAATGGGAACTTGAAGTAGACATGATCACCACAAGGAGATATACTGTATCAGGTCTGCTCCCATCAAAGCTAAAATGGGAACTTGAAGTAGACATGATCACCACAAGGAGATATACTGTATCAGGTCTGCTCCCATCAAAGCTAAAATGGGAACTTGAAGTAGACATGATCACCACAAGGAGATATACTGTATCAGGTCTGCTCCCATCAAAGCTAAAATGGGAACTTGAAGTAGACATGATCACCACAAGGAGATATACTGTATCAGGTCTGCTCCCATCAAAGCTAAAATGGGAACTTGAAGTAGACATGATCACCACAAGGAGATATACTGTATCAGGTCTGCTCCCATCAAAGCTAAAATGGGAACTTGAAGTAGACATGATCACCACAAGGAGATATACTGTATCAGGTCTGGTCCCATCAAAGCTAAAATGGGAACTTGAAGTAGACATGATCACCACAAGGAGATATACTGTATCAGGTCTGCTCCCATCAAAGCTAAAATGGGAACTTGAAGTAGACATGATCACCACAAGGAGATATACTGTATCAGGTCTGCTCCCATCAAAGCTAAAATGGGAACTTGAAGTAGACATGATCACCACAAGGAGATATACTGTATCAGGTCTGCTCCCATCAAAGCTAAAATGGGAACTTGAAGTAGACATGATCACCACAAGGAGATATACTGTATCAGGTCTGCTCCCATCAAAGCTAAAATGGGAACTTGAAGTAGACATGATCACCACAAGGAGATATACTGTATCAGGTCTGGTCCCATCAAAGCTAAAATGGGAACTTGAAGTAGACATGATCACCACAAGGAGATATACTGTATCAGGTCTGCTCCCATCAAAGCTAAAATGGGAACTTGAAGTAGACATGATCACCACAAGGAGATATACTGTATCAGGTCTGCTCCCATCAAAGCTAAAATGGGAACTTGAAGTAGACATGATCACCACAAGGAGATATACTGTATCAGGTCTGCTCCCATCAAAGCTAAAATGGGAACTTGAAGTAGACATGATCACCACAAGGAGATATACTGTATCAGGTCTGCTCCCATCAAAGCTAAAATGGCAACTTGAAGTAGACATGATCACCACAAGGAGATATACTGTATCAGGTCTGGTCCCATCAAAGCTAAAATGGGAACTTGAAGTAGACATGATCACCACAAGGAGATATACTGTATCAGGTCTGCTCCCATCAAAGCTAAAATGGGAACTTGAAGTAGACATGATCACCACAAGGAGATATACTGTATCAGGTCTGCTCCCATCAAAGCTAAAATGGGAACTTGAAGTAGACATGATCACCACAAGGAGATATACTGTATCAGGTCTGCTCCCATCAAAGCTAAAATGGGAACTTGAAGTAGACATGATCACCACAAGGAGATATACTGTATCAGGTCTGCTCCCATCAAAGCTAAAATGGGAACTTGAAGTAGACATGATCACCACAAGGAGATATACTGTATCAGGTCTGCTCCCATCAAAGCTAAAATGGGAACTTGAAGTAGACATGATCACCACAAGGAGATATACTGTATCAGGTCTGCTCCCATCAAAGCTAAAATGGGAACTTGAAGTAGACATGATCACCACAAGGAGATATACTGTATCAGGTCTGCTCCCATCAAAGCTAAAATGGCAACTTGAAGTAGACATGATCACCACAAGGAGATATACTGTATCAGGTCTGGTCCCATCAAAGCTAAAATGGGAACTTGAAGTAGACATGATCACCACAAGGAGATATACTGTATCAGGTCTGGTCCCATCAAAGCTAAAATGGCAACTTGAAGTAGACATGATCACCACAAGGAGATATACTGTATCAGGTCTGCTCCCATCAAAGCTAAAATGGGAACTTGAAGTAGACATGATCACCACAAGGAGATATACTGTATCAGGTCTGCTCCCATCAAAGCTAAAATGGGAACTTGAAGTAGACATGATCACCACAAGGAGATATACTGTATCAGGTCTGGTCCCATCAAAGCTAAAATGGCAACTTGAAGTAGACATGATCACCACAAGGAGATATACTGTATCAGGTCTGGTCCCATCAAAGCTAAAATGGCAACTTGAAGTAGACATGATCACCACAAGGAGATATACTGTATCAGGTCTGCTCCCATCAAAGCTAAAATGGCAACTTGAAGTAGACATGATCACCACAAGGAGATATACTGTATCAGGTCTGCTCCCATCAAAGCTAAAATGGGAACTTGAAGTAGACATGATCACCACAAGGAGATATACTGTATCAGGTCTGGTCCCATCAAAGCTAAAATGGCAACTTGAAGTAGACATGATCACCACAAGGAGATATACTGTATCAGGTCTGGTCCCATCAAAGCTAAAATGGCAACTTGAAGTAGACATGATCACCACAAGGAGATATACTGTATCAGGTCTGCTCCCATCAAAGCTAAAATGGCAACTTGAAGTAGACATGATCACCACAAGGAGATATACTGTATCAGGTCTGGTCCCATCAAAGCTAAAATGGGAACTTGAAGTAGACATGATCACCACAAGGAGATATACTGTATCAGGTCTGCTCCCATCAAAGCTAAAATGGGAACTTGAAGTAGACATGATCACCACAAGGAGATATACTGTATCAGGTCTGGTCCCATCAAAGCTAAAATGGGAACTTGAAGTAGACATGATCACCACAAGGAGATATACTGTATCAGGTCTGGTCCCATCAAAGCTAAAATGGGAACTTGAAGTAGACATGATCACCACAAGGAGATATACTGTATCAGGTCTGCTCCCATCAAAGCTAAAATGGCAACTTGAAGTAGACATGATCACCACAAGGAGATATACTGTATCAGGTCTGGTCCCATCAAAGCTAAAATGGCAACTTGAAGTAGACATGATCACCACAAGGAGATATACTGTATCAGGTCTGCTCCCATCAAAGCTAAAATGGGAACTTGAAGTAGACATGATCACCACAAGGAGATATACTGTATCAGGTCTGGTCCCATCAAAGCTAAAATGGGAACTTGAAGTAGACATGATCACCACAAGGAGATATACTGTATCAGGTCTGCTCCCATCAAAGCTAAAATGGGAACTTGAAGTAGACATGATCACCACAAGGAGATATACTGTATCAGGTCTGGTCCCATCAAAGCTAAAATGGGAACTTGAAGTAGACATGATCACCACAAGGAGATATACTGTATCAGGTCTGCTCCCATCAAAGCTAAAATGGGAACTTGAAGTAGACATGATCACCACAAGGAGATATACTGTATCAGGTCTGCTCCCATCAAAGCTAAAATGGGAACTTGAAGTAGACATGATCACCACAAGGAGATATACTGTATCAGGTCTGGTCCCATCAAAGCTAAAATGGCAACTTGAAGTAGACATGATCACCACAAGGAGATATACTGTATCAGGTCTGCTCCCATCAAAGCTAAAATGGGAACTTGAAGTAGACATGATCACCACAAGGAGATATACTGTATCAGGTCTGCTCCCATCAAAGCTAAAATGGCAACTTGAAGTAGACATGATCACCACAAGGAGATATACTGTATCAGGTCTGGTCCCATCAAAGCTAAAATGGGAACTTGAAGTAGACATGATCACCACAAGGAGATATACTGTATCAGGTCTGCTCCCATCAAAGCTAAAATGGCAACTTGAAGTAGACATGATCACCACAAGGAGATATACTGTATCAGGTCTGCTCCCATCAAAGCTAAAATGGGAACTTGAAGTAGACATGATCACCACAAGGAGATATACTGTATCAGGTCTGCTCCCATCAAAGCTAAAATGGGAACTTGAAGTAGACATGATCACCACAAGGAGATATACTGTATCAGGTCTGGTCCCATCAAAGCTAAAATGGGAACTTGAAGTAGACATGATCACCACAAGGAGATATACTGTATCAGGTCTGGTCCCATCAAAGCTAAAATGGGAACTTGAAGTAGACATGATCACCACAAGGAGATATACTGTATCAGGTCTGCTCCCATCAAAGCTAAAATGGGAACTTGAAGTAGACATGATCACCACAAGGAGATATACTGTATCAGGTCTGCTCCCATCAAAGCTAAAATGGGAACTTGAAGTAGACATGATCACCACAAGGAGATATACTGTATCAGGTCTGCTCCCATCAAAGCTAAAATGGGAACTTGAAGTAGACATGATCACCACAAGGAGATATACTGTATCAGGTCTGGTCCCATCAAAGCTAAAATGGGAACTTGAAGTAGACATGATCACCACAAGGAGATATACTGTATCAGGTCTGCTCCCATCAAAGCTAAAATGGGAACTTGAAGTAGACATGATCACCACAAGGAGATATACTGTATCAGGTCTGGTCCCATCAAAGCTAAAATGGCAACTTGAAGTAGACATGATCACCACAAGGAGATATACTGTATCAGGTCTGCTCCCATCAAAGCTAAAATGGCAACTTGAAGTAGACATGATCACCACAAGGAGATATACTGTATCAGGTCTGCTCCCATCAAAGCTAAAATGGGAACTTGAAGTAGACATGATCACCACAAGGAGATATACTGTATCAGATCTGGTCCCATCAAAGCTAAAATGGGAACTTGAAGTAGACATGATCACCACAAGGAGATATACTGTATCAGGTCTGGTCCCATCAAAGCTAAAATGGCAACTTGAAGTAGACATGATCACCACAAGGAGATATACTGTATCAGGTCTGGTCCCATCAAAGCTAAAATGGGAACTTGAAGTAGACATGATCACCACAAGGAGATATACTGTATCAGGTCTGGTCCCATCAAAGCTAAAATGGGAACTTGAAGTAGACATGATCACCACAAGGAGATATACTGTATCAGGTCTGGTCCCATCAAAGCTAAAATGGGAACTTGAAGTAGACATGATCACCACAAGGAGATATACTGTATCAGGTCTGCTCCCATCAAAGCTAAAATGGGAACTTGAAGTAGACATGATCACCACAAGGAGATATACTGTATCAGGTCTGCTCCCATCAAAGCTAAAATGGGAACTTGAAGTAGACATGATCACCACAAGGAGATATACTGTATCAGGTCTGCTCCCATCAAAGCTAAAATGGGAACTTGAAGTAGACATGATCACCACAAGGAGATATACTGTATCAGGTCTGCTCCCATCAAAGCTAAAATGGGAACTTGAAGTAGACATGATCACCACAAGGAGATATACTGTATCAGGTCTGGTCCCATCAAAGCTAAAATGGGAACTTGAAGTAGACATGATCACCACAAGGAGATATACTGTATCAGGTCTGCTCCCATCAAAGCTAAAATGGGAACTTGAAGTAGACATGATCACCACAAGGAGATATACTGTATCAGGTCTGCTCCCATCAAAGCTAAAATGGGAACTTGAAGTAGACATGATCACCACAAGGAGATATACTGTATCAGGTCTGCTCCCATCAAAGCTAAAATGGGAACTTGAAGTAGACATGATCACCACAAGGAGATATACTGTATCAGGTCTGCTCCCATCAAAGCTAAAATGGGAACTTGAAGTAGACATGATCACCACAAGGAGATATACTGTATCAGGTCTGCTCCCATCAAAGCTAAAATGGGAACTTGAAGTAGACATGATCACCACAAGGAGATATACTGTATCAGGTCTGCTCCCATCAAAGCTAAAATGGGAACTTGAAGTAGACATGATCACCACAAGGAGATATACTGTATCAGGTCTGGTCCCATCAAAGCTAAAATGGCAACTTGAAGTAGACATGATCACCACAAGGAGATATACTGTATCAGGTCTGGTCCCATCAAAGCTAAAATGGCAACTTGAAGTAGACATGATCACCACAAGGAGATATACTGTATCAGGTCTGCTCCCATCAAAGCTAAAATGGCAACTTGAAGTAGACATGATCACCACAAGGAGATATACTGTATCAGGTCTGGTCCCATCAAAGCTAAAATGGCAACTTGAAGTAGACATGATCACCACAAGGAGATATACTGTATCAGGTCTGGTCCCATCAAAGCTAAAATGGCAACTTGAAGTAGACATGATCACCACAAGGAGATATACTGTATCAGGTCTGGTCCCATCAAAGCTAAAATGGGAACTTGAAGTAGACATGATCACCACAAGGAGATATACTGTATCAGGTCTGCTCCCATCAAAGCTAAAATGGCAACTTGAAGTAGACATGATCACCACAAGGAGATATACTGTATCAGGTCTGCTCCCATCAAAGCTAAAATGGGAACTTGAAGTAGACATGATCACCACAAGGAGATATACTGTATCAGGTCTGCTCCCATCAAAGCTAAAATGGCAACTTGAAGTAGACATGATCACCACAAGGAGATATACTGTATCAGGTCTGCTCCCATCAAAGCTAAAATGGCAACTTGAAGTAGACATGATCACCACAAGGAGATATACTGTATCAGGTCTGCTCCCATCAAAGCTAAAATGGGAACTTGAAGTAGACATGATCACCACAAGGAGATATACTGTATCAGGTCTGCTCCCATCAAAGCTAAAATGGGAACTTGAAGTAGACATGATCACCACAAGGAGATATACTGTATCAGGTCTGGTCCCATCAAAGCTAAAATGGGAACTTGAAGTAGACATGATCACCACAAGGAGATATACTGTATCAGGTCTGGTCCCATCAAAGCTAAAATGGCAACTTGAAGTAGACATGATCACCACAAGAGATATACTGTATCAGGTCTGGTCCCATCAAAGCTAAAATGGCAACTTGAAGTAGACATGATCACCACAAGGAGATATACTGTATCAGGTCTGCTCCCATCAAAGCTAAAATGGGAACTTGAAGTAGACATGATCACCACAAGGAGATATACTGTATCAGGTCTGGTCCCATCAAAGCTAAAATGGCAACTTGAAGTAGACATGATCACCACAAGGAGATATACTGTATCAGGTCTGCTCCCATCAAAGCTAAAATGGGAACTTGAAGTAGACATGATCACCACAAGGAGATATACTGTATCAGGTCTGGTCCCATCAAAGCTAAAATGGGAACTTGAAGTAGACATGATCACCACAAGGAGATATACTGTATCAGGTCTGGTCCCATCAAAGCTAAAATGGGAACTTGAAGTAGACATGATCACCACAAGGAGATATACTGTATCAGGTCTGGTCCCATCAAAGCTAAAATGGCAACTTGAAGTAGACATGATCACCACAAGGAGATATACTGTATCAGGTCTGGTCCCATCAAAGCTAAAATGGGAACTTGAAGTAGACATGATCACCACAAGGAGATATACTGTATCAGGTCTGGTCCCATCAAAGCTAAAATGGCAACTTGAAGTAGACATGATCACCACAAGGAGATATACTGTATCAGGTCTGGTCCCATCAAAGCTAAAATGGGAACTTGAAGTAGACATGATCACCACAAGGAGATATACTGTATCAGGTCTGCTCCCATCAAAGCTAAAATGGGAACTTGAAGTAGACATGATCACCACAAGGAGATATACTGTATCAGGTCTGCTCCCATCAAAGCTAAAATGGGAACTTGAAGTAGACATGATCACCACAAGGAGATATACTGTATCAGGTCTGCTCCCATCAAAGCTAAAATGGGAACTTGAAGTAGACATGATCACCACAAGGAGATATACTGTATCAGGTCTGCTCCCATCAAAGCTAAAATGGGAACTTGAAGTAGACATGATCACCACAAGGAGATATACTGTATCAGGTCTGGTCCCATCAAAGCTAAAATGGGAACTTGAAGTAGACATGATCACCACAAGGAGATATACTGTATCAGGTCTGCTCCCATCAAAGCTAAAATGGGAACTTGAAGTAGACATGATCACCACAAGGAGATATACTGTATCAGGTCTGCTCCCATCAAAGCTAAAATGGGAACTTGAAGTAGACATGATCACCACAAGGAGATATACTGTATCAGGTCTGCTCCCATCAAAGCTAAAATGGGAACTTGAAGTAGACATGATCACCACAAGGAGATATACTGTATCAGGTCTGCTCCCATCAAAGCTAAAATGGGAACTTGAAGTAGACATGATCACCACAAGGAGATATACTGTATCAGGTCTGCTCCCATCAAAGCTAAAATGGGAACTTGAAGTAGACATGATCACCACAAGGAGATATACTGTATCAGGTCTGCTCCCATCAAAGCTAAAATGGGAACTTGAAGTAGACATGATCACCACAAGGAGATATACTGTATCAGGTCTGGTCCCATCAAAGCTAAAATGGCAACTTGAAGTAGACATGATCACCACAAGGAGATATACTGTATCAGGTCTGGTCCCATCAAAGCTAAAATGGCAACTTGAAGTAGACATGATCACCACAAGGAGATATACTGTATCAGGTCTGCTCCCATCAAAGCTAAAATGGCAACTTGAAGTAGACATGATCACCACAAGGAGATATACTGTATCAGGTCTGGTCCCATCAAAGCTAAAATGGCAACTTGAAGTAGACATGATCACCACAAGGAGATATACTGTATCAGGTCTGGTCCCATCAAAGCTAAAATGGCAACTTGAAGTAGACATGATCACCACAAGGAGATATACTGTATCAGGTCTGGTCCCATCAAAGCTAAAATGGGAACTTGAAGTAGACATGATCACCACAAGGAGATATACTGTATCAGGTCTGCTCCCATCAAAGCTAAAATGGCAACTTGAAGTAGACATGATCACCACAAGGAGATATACTGTATCAGGTCTGCTCCCATCAAAGCTAAAATGGGAACTTGAAGTAGACATGATCACCACAAGGAGATATACTGTATCAGGTCTGCTCCCATCAAAGCTAAAATGGCAACTTGAAGTAGACATGATCACCACAAGGAGATATACTGTATCAGGTCTGCTCCCATCAAAGCTAAAATGGCAACTTGAAGTAGACATGATCACCACAAGGAGATATACTGTATCAGGTCTGCTCCCATCAAAGCTAAAATGGGAACTTGAAGTAGACATGATCACCACAAGGAGATATACTGTATCAGGTCTGCTCCCATCAAAGCTAAAATGGGAACTTGAAGTAGACATGATCACCACAAGGAGATATACTGTATCAGGTCTGGTCCCATCAAAGCTAAAATGGGAACTTGAAGTAGACATGATCACCACAAGGAGATATACTGTATCAGGTCTGGTCCCATCAAAGCTAAAATGGCAACTTGAAGTAGACATGATCACCACAAGGAGATATACTGTATCAGGTCTGGTCCCATCAAAGCTAAAATGGCAACTTGAAGTAGACATGATCACCACAAGGAGATATACTGTATCAGGTCTGGTCCCATCAAAGCTAAAATGGGAACTTGAAGTAGACATGATCACCACAAGGAGATATACTGTATCAGGTCTGGTCCCATCAAAGCTAAAATGGCAACTTGAAGTAGACATGATCACCACAAGGAGATATACTGTATCAGGTCTGCTCCCATCAAAGCTAAAATGGGAACTTGAAGTAGACATGATCACCACAAGGAGATATACTGTATCAGGTCTGCTCCCATCAAAGCTAAAATGGGAACTTGAAGTAGACATGATCACCACAAGGAGATATACTGTATCAGGTCTGGTCCCATCAAAGCTAAAATGGCAACTTGAAGTAGACATGATCACCACAAGGAGATATACTGTATCAGGTCTGGTCCCATCAAAGCTAAAATGGCAACTTGAAGTAGACATGATCACCACAAGGAGATATACTGTATCAGGTCTGCTCCCATCAAAGCTAAAATGGGAACTTGAAGTAGACATGATCACCACAAGGAGATATACTGTATCAGGTCTGGTCCCATCAAAGCTAAAATGGCAACTTGAAGTAGACATGATCACCACAAGGAGATATACTGTATCAGGTCTGCTCCCATCAAAGCTAAAATGGGAACTTGAAGTAGACATGATCACCACAAGGAGATATACTGTATCAGGTCTGGTCCCATCAAAGCTAAAATGGGAACTTGAAGTAGACATGATCACCACAAGGAGATATACTGTATCAGGTCTGGTCCCATCAAAGCTAAAATGGGAACTTGAAGTAGACATGATCACCACAAGGAGATATACTGTATCAGGTCTGGTCCCATCAAAGCTAAAATGGCAACTTGAAGTAGACATGATCACCACAAGGAGATATACTGTATCAGGTCTGCTCCATCAAAGCTAAAATGGCAACTTGAAGTAGACATGATCACCACAAGGAGATATACTGTATCAGGTCTGGTCCCATCAAAGCTAAAATGGCAACTTGAAGTAGACATGATCACCACAAGGAGATATACTGTATCAGGTCTGCTCCCATCAAAGCTAAAATGGGAACTTGAAGTAGACATGATCACCACAAGGAGATATACTGTATCAGGTCTGGTCCCATCAAAGCTAAAATGGCAACTTGAAGTAGACATGATCACCACAAGGAGATATACTGTATCAGGTCTGCTCCCATCAAAGCTAAAATGGGAACTTGAAGTAGACATGATCACCACAAGGAGATATACTGTATCAGGTCTGGTCCCATCAAAGCTAAAATGGGAACTTGAAGTAGACATGATCACCACAAGGAGATATACTGTATCAGGTCTGCTCCCATCAAAGCTAAAATGGGAACTTGAAGTAGACATGATCACCACAAGGAGATATACTGTATCAGGTCTGGTCCCATCAAAGCTAAAATGGGAACTTGAAGTAGACATGATCACCACAAGGAGATATACTGTATCAGGTCTGGTCCCATCAAAGCTAAAATGGGAACTTGAAGTAGACATGATCACCACAAGGAGATATACTGTATCAGGTCTGCTCCCATCAAAGCTAAAATGGGAACTTGAAGTAGACATGATCACCACAAGGAGATATACTGTATCAGGTCTGGTCCCATCAAAGCTAAAATGGGAACTTGAAGTAGACATGATCACCACAAGGAGATATACTGTATCAGGTCTGGTCCCATCAAAGCTAAAATGGGAACTTGAAGTAGACATGATCACCACAAGGAGATATACTGTATCAGGTCTGCTCCCATCAAAGCTAAAATGGCAACTTGAAGTAGACATGATCACCACAAGGAGATATACTGTATCAGGTCTGGTCCCATCAAAGCTAAAATGGCAACTTGAAGTAGACATGATCACCACAAGGAGATATACTGTATCAGGTCTGCTCCCATCAAAGCTAAAATGGCAACTTGAAGTAGACATGATCACCACAAGGAGATATACTGTATCAGGTCTGCTCCCATCAAAGCTAAAATGGGAACTTGAAGTAGACATGATCACCACAAGGAGATATACTGTATCAGGTCTGCTCCCATCAAAGCTAAAATGGGAACTTGAAGTAGACATGATCACCACAAGGAGATATACTGTATCAGGTCTGCTCCCATCAAAGCTAAAATGGCAACTTGAAGTAGACATGATCACCACAAGGAGATATACTGTATCAGGTCTGGTCCCATCAAAGCTAAAATGGGAACTTGAAGTAGACATGATCACCACAAGGAGATATACTGTATCAGGTCTGGTCCCATCAAAGCTAAAATGGCAACTTGAAGTAGACATGATCACCACAAGGAGATATACTGTATCAGGTCTGGTCCCATCAAAGCTAAAATGGCAACTTGAAGTAGACATGATCACCACAAGGAGATATACTGTATCAGGTCTGGTCCCATCAAAGCTAAAATGGGAACTTGAAGTAGACATGATCACCACAAGGAGATATACTGTATCAGGTCTGGTCCCATCAAAGCTAAAATGGCAACTTGAAGTAGACATGATCACCACAAGGAGATATACTGTATCAGGTCTGGTCCCATCAAAGCTAAAATGGGAACTTGAAGTAGACATGATCACCACAAGGAGATATACTGTATCAGGTCTGCTCCCATCAAAGCTAAAATGGGAACTTGAAGTAGACATGATCACCACAAGGAGATATACTGTATCAGGTCTGGTCCCATCAAAGCTAAAATGGGAACTTGAAGTAGACATGATCACCACAAGGAGATATACTGTATCAGGTCTGCTCCCATCAAAGCTAAAATGGGAACTTGAAGTAGACATGATCACCACAAGGAGATATACTGTATCAGGTCTGCTCCCATCAAAGCTAAAATGGGAACTTGAAGTAGACATGATCACCACAAGGAGATATACTGTATCAGGTCTGGTCCCATCAAAGCTAAAATGGGAACTTGAAGTAGACATGATCACCACAAGGAGATATACTGTATCAGGTCTGGTCCCATCAAAGCTAAAATGGGAACTTGAAGTAGACATGATCACCACAAGGAGATATACTGTATCAGGTCTGGTCCCATCAAAGCTAAAATGGCAACTTGAAGTAGACATGATCACCACAAGGAGATATACTGTATCAGGTCTGCTCCCATCAAAGCTAAAATGGGAACTTGAAGTAGACATGATCACCACAAGGAGATATACTGTATCAGGTCTGCTCCCATCAAAGCTAAAATGGCAACTTGAAGTAGACATGATCACCACAAGGAGATATACTGTATCAGGTCTGGTCCCATCAAAGCTAAAATGGGAACTTGAAGTAGACATGATCACCACAAGGAGATATACTGTATCAGGTCTGGTCCCATCAAAGCTAAAATGGCAACTTGAAGTAGACATGATCACCACAAGGAGATATACTGTATCAGGTCTGGTCCCATCAAAGCTAAAATGGGAACTTGAAGTAGACATGATCACCACAAGGAGATATACTGTATCAGGTCTGCTCCCATCAAAGCTAAAATGGGAACTTGAAGTAGACATGATCACCACAAGGAGATATACTGTATCAGGTCTGCTCCCATCAAAGCTAAAGTGGGAACTTGAAGTAGACATGATCACCACAAGGAGATATACTGTATCAGGTCTGCTCCCATCAAAGCTAAAGTGGGAACTTGAAGTAGACATGATCACCACAAGGAGATATACTGTATCAGGTCTGGTCCCATCAAAGCTAAAATGGGAACTTGAAGTAGACATGATCACCACAAGGAGATATACTGTATCAGGTCTGGTCCCATCAAAGCTAAAATGGGAACTTGAAGTAGACATGATCACCACAAGGAGATATACTGTATCAGGTCTGCTCCCATCAAAGCTAAAGTGGGAACTTGAAGTAGACATGATCACCACAAGGAGATATACTGTATCAGGTCTGCTCCCATCAAAGCTAAAATGGCAACTTGAAGTAGACATGATCACCACAAGGAGATATACTGTATCAGGTCTGCTCCCATCAAAGCTAAAATGGGAACTTGAAGTAGACATGATCACCACAAGGAGATATACTGTATCAGGTCTGGTCCCATCAAAGCTAAAATGGCAACTTGAAGTAGACATGATCACCACAAGGAGATATACTGTATCAGGTCTGCTCCCATCAAAGCTAAAATGGCAACTTTTGGGAACTTAAAAAGTGAATAGAGAAAAGAAGTTGACAAATTATTTATAAAAAAGTTTCAATGTTCAGAGCCATAAAGAAGAGGAAGAAATATTGGAATGTTTTGTATGAAGGAACTGATACCATTTTGTTTGTACTCACCAGAGTTTGCTGTCACAATCTATATGGTCATCCAACATTCTAATTGTTTATATCACTATCTATATGATCATCCAAGATTCTAATTGTTTATATCACTATCTATATGGTCATGCAACATTCTAATTGTTTCTATCACTATCTATATGGTCATCCAAGATTCTAATTGTTTATATCACTATCTATATGGTCATGCAACATTCTAATTGTTTCTATCACTATCTATATGGTCATCCAACATTCTAATTGTTTCTATCACTATCTATATGGTCATCCAACATTCTAATTGTTTCTATCACTATCTATATGGTCATCCAACATTCAAATTTTTATATTATAATAGATATTGCCATCCAACATTCTAATTGTTTATGTTATTATCTAAGAGTATGATGTGCTTGTCAAAATATGCAGGGTAGCGTCTGTGATTGTGTGGTAGTGATTGTGTGGTAAGGATTGTGTGGTAAGGATTGTGTGGTAGTGTTAGTGTGGTAGTGATTGTGTGGTAGTGTTTGTGTGGTAGTGTTTGTGTGGTAAGGATTGTGTGGTAGTGTTAGTGTGGTAGTGATTGTGTGGTAGTGTTTGTGTGTGTGACATGTCAGATGTGATGTGTGGAAGTGTTGATGTGTGTGACATGTCAGATGTGATGAGTGGAAGTGTTGATGTGTGTGACATGTCAGATGTGATGAGTGGAAGTGTTGATGTTTGTGACATGTCAGATGTGATGTTTGGTAGTGTTGATGTTTGTGACATGTCAGATGTGATGTATGGAAGTGTTGATGTGTGTGACATGTCAAATGTGATTTATGGAAGTGTTGATGTTTGTGATATGTCAGATGTGATGTATGGAAGTGTTGATGTGTGTGGCATGTCAGATGAGACGTGGTGTGTGGAAGGGTTGATGTATTTGACATGTCAGATGTGTTGTTATATATGGTATTTGACATGTCAGATGTGTTGTTATATATGGAAGTGTTGCTGTGTGTGACATGTCACATGTGATGTGTGGAAGTGTTGCTGCGTGTGACATGTCACATGTGATGTATGGAAGTGTTGCTGTGTGTGACATGTCACATGTGATGTGTGGAAGTGTTGATGTGTGTGACATGTCACATGTGATGTATGGAAGTGTTGCTGTGTGTGACATGTCACATGTGATGTATGGAAGTGTTGCTGTGTGTGACATGTCACATGTGATGTGTGGAAGTGTTGATGTGTGTGACATGTCACATGTGATGTATGGAAGTGTTGCTGTGTGTGACATGTCACATGTGATGTATGGAAGTGTTGCTGTGTGTGACATGTCACATGTGATGTGTGGAAGTGACCAAAGTTGTGACTAAGCAGATCAAGATTAGAGATTAGTTTTATTGTTTACATTCAACAAGTTTCATTTGTGTCCAAGCCTCAATAACATGCTCTTGTGACATCGTGCCCATGTCGTCACACTGTTTTCCCATATGTGTTTGTGTCTACAGTCTCAAATGTTAGGACCCCTCCTCACACTCCATCTATGAGTTCCACTACATACCCCCCCAACTCCACTCTGTCTACTAGTCACCCTCACCCCCTACTCCACTGTCTACAAGTCCCTATAGTCACTCCCCCCCCCAACTCCACTGTTTACAAGTCTCTATAGTCACACCCCTCGAACACCACTGTTTACAAGTCCCTATAGTCACTCCCCCCCAACACCACTGTTTACAAGTCCCTATAGTTATACCCCCAACACCACTGTTTACAAGTCTCTATAGTCACTCCCCCCCAACTAAACTGTTTACAAGTCCCTATAGTCACTCCCCCCAACTAAACTGTTTACAAGTCCCTATAGTCACTCCCCCAACACCACTGTTTACAAGTCTCTATAGTCACACCCCTCGAACACCACTGTTTACAAGTCTCTATAGTCACTCCCCCCCAACTAAACTGTTTACAAGTCTCTATAGTCACACCCCCCAACTCCACTGTTTACAAGTCTCTATAGTCACACCCCTCGAACACCACTGTTTACAAGTCTCTATAGTCACTCCCCCCCAACTAAACTGTTTACAAGTCTCTATAGTCACACCCCTCGAACACCACTGTTTACAAGTCTCTATAGTCACTCCCCCCCAACTAAACTGTTTACAAGTCCCTATAGTTACACCCCCCAACACCACTGTTTACAAGTCTCTATAGTCACTCCCCCCAACACCACTGTTTACAAGTCCCTATAGTCACTCCCCCCAACACCACTGTTTACAAGTCCCTATAGTCACTCCCCCCAACACCACTGTTTACAAGTCCCTATAGTCACTCCCCCCAACTCCACTGTTTACAAGTCCCTATAGTTACACCCCCCAACTCCACTGTTTACAAGTCCCTATAGTCACTCCCCCCAACTCCACTGTTTACAAGTCCCTATAGTCACTCCCCCAACTCCACTGTTTACAAGTCCCTATAGTCACTCCCCCCAACTCCACTGTTTACAAGTCCCTATAGTTACACCCCCCAACTCCACTGTTTACAAGTCCCTATAGTTACACCCCCCTACTCCACTGTCTACAAGTCCCTATAGTCACTCCCCCCCAACTCCACTGTTTACAAGTCCCTATAGTCACTCCCCCCAACACCACTGTTTACAAGTCCCTATAGTTATACCCCCCAACACCACTGTTTACAAGTCCCTATAGTCACTCCCCCCAACACCACTGTTTACAAGTCCCTATAGTTACACCCCCAACACCACTGTTTACAAGTCCCTATAGTTATACCCCCAACACCACTGTCTACAAGTCCCTATAGTCACTCCCCCCAAGACCACTGTCTACAAGTCCCTATAGTCACTCCCCCCTACTCCACTGTTTACAAGTCCCTATAGTCACTCCCCCCAAGACCACTGTCTACAAGTCCCTATAGTCACACCCCCCTACTCCACTGTTTACAAGTCCCTATAGTCACTCCCCCCAACACCACTGTCTACAAGTCCCTATAGTCACTCCCCCCAACTCCACTGTCTACAAGTCCCTATAGTCACTCCCCCCTACTCCACTGTCTACAAGTCCCTATAGTCACTCCCCCCCAACTTCACTGTCTACAAGTCCCTATAGTCACTCCCCCTACTCCACTGTCTACAAGTCCCTATAGTCACTCCCCCCTACTCCACTGTCTACAAGTCCCTATAGTCACTCCCCCCAACTCCACTGTCTACAAGTCCCTATAGTCACTCCCCCCAACTCCACTGTCTACAAGTCCCTATAGTCACTCCACCCAACAAAACTGTCTACAAGTCCCTATAGTCACACCCCCCTACTCCACTGTCTACAAGTCCCTATAGTCACTCCCCCCTACTCCACTGTTTACAAGTCCCTATAGTCACTCCCCCCAACTCCACTGTTTACAAGTCCCTATAGTTACACCCCCCAACACCACTGTTTACAAGTCCCTATAGTCACTCCCCCCAACTCCACTGTCTACAAGTCCCTATAGTCACACCCCCCAACTCCACTGTTTACAAGTCCCTATAGTCACTCCCCCCAAGACCACTGTTTACAAGTCCCTATAGTCACTCCCCCCAACTCCACTGTCTACAAGTCCCTATAGTCACTCCCCCAACTCCACTGTTTACAAGTCCCTGTAGTCACTCCCCCCAACTCCACTGTCTACAAGTCCCTATAGTCACTCCCCCCAACTCCACTGTCTAGAAGTCCCTATAGTCACTCCCCCCAACTCCACTGTTTGGAAGTCCCTATAGTCACTCCCCCAACTCCACTGTCTACAAGTCCCTATAGTCACTCCCCCCAACTCCACTGTTTGGAAGTCCCTATAGTCACTCCCCCAACACCACTGTTTACAAGTCCCTAAAGTCACTCCCCCCAACTCCACTGTCTACAAGTCCCTATAGTCACTCCCCCTAACACCACTGTCTACAAGTCCTTATAGTCACGCATCCCCAACTCCACTGTTTGCAAATCACAATCGTCACGCCCCACAACCCTCTTGCGGCATCTGCCTCCCTCTCTCCCCCTCAACTCCTCTGTCTACTAGACCCCAGTTGTCTCCATCAAGACAGTCTTGAGTCATCCCCCCACCACCAACTTACCTGTCTACTAGCCTCTCATGGTCTCCACCGTGACTGTCTTGAGTTGTCCCCCACAACCATCTCCTCTGTCTACTAGCCTCAGGTGGTCTCCACCATGACTGTCTTGAGTTGTCCCCCATAACCATCTCCCCTGTCTACTAGCCTCTCTTGGTCTCCACTGTGACTGTCTTGAGTTGTCCCCCCACAACCATCTCCCCTGTCTACGAGTCTCTCTTGGTCTCCACCGTGACTGTCTTGAGGCATCTCCCTCTTTCCCCGTCCACCAACTCCCCTGTCTACTAGCCTCTCTTGGTCTCCACCGTGACTGTCTTGAGTTGTCCCCCACAACCATCTCCCCTGTCTACTAGCCTCTCTTGGTCTCCACCGTGACTGTCTTGAGTTGTCCCCCCACAACCATCTCCCCTGTCTACTAGCCTCTCTTGGTCTCCACCGTGACTGTCTTGAGTTGTCTCCCCACAACCATCTCCCCTGTCTACTAGCCTCTCTTGGTCTCCACCATGACTGTCTTGAGGCGTCTCCCTCTTTCCCCCGTCCACCAACTCCCCTGTCTACGAGTCTCTCTTGGTCTCCACCGTGACTGTCTTGAGGCGTGTCCCTCTTTCCCCCGTCCACCAACTCCCCTGTCTACGAGTCTCTCTTGGTCTCCACCGTGACTGTCTTGAGGCGTTCCCCCACAACTTCCATCTCTAGGGACTGAGTGTTGCCAGTGCTGTCACTCTTGGATGCCTCCATCTGCCCATGCTTGTGCCCCGGGGCGCCCGTTCCCCCAGTCAGGCGTGTCTGCAGCAGGTCCCTGATTTGGTTGCTACACATCATGTGACAGGCGAAGATGAACATCCCCTGACATCACAGAATAAAGTTCATGAAGATGTTGGCTGTGATAACTTTTATGAAGACTAAGATGTTGGCTGTGATAACTTTTATGAAGACTAAGATGATGAGTGTGATAACTTTTATGAAGACTAAGATGTTGGGTGTGATAACTTTTATGAAGACTAAGATGTTGGGTGTGATAACTTTTATGAAGACTATGATGTTGGGTGTGATAACTTTTATGAAGACTATGATGTTTGGTGTGATAACTTTTATGAAGACTAAGATGTTTGGTGTGATAACTTTTATGAAGACTAAGATGTTGGGTGTGATAACTTTTATGAAGACTGAAATGATTGCGCTGTGATAACTTTTATGAAGACTGAAATGATTGCGCTGTGATAACTTTTATGAAGACTGAAATGATTGTGCTGTGATAACTTTTATGAAGACTGAAATGATTGCGCTGTGATAACTTTTATGAAGACTGAAATGATTGTGCTGTGATAACTTTTATGAAGACTGAAATGATTGTGCTGTGATAACTTTTATGAAGACTGAAATGATTGTGCTGTGATAACTTTTATGAAGACTGAAATGATTGCGCTGTGATAACTTTTATGAAGACTGAAATGATTGTGCTGTGATAACTTTTATGAAGACTGAAATGATTGTGCTGTGATAACTTTTATGAAGACTGAAATGATTGTGCTGTGATAACTTTTATGAAGACTGAAATGATTGCGCTGTATCTATCACTTGGCTCATCAAAGGTGATGAGAATGCTACAAATTCTGACACGCTTTTTTTAAGCTTTTTTTTAAAAACATCTTTCCCCATGTCGTCTTTGTGTCTTCCGACAGTCAGCGTGAAAACTTATTGGTGAATTTAGTAACCCAATAATTGATTAATAATTGGTAGCCCAATACGGTTGGCTTACCACGGCAACAGCCGGGGTTCGTACCCTGGCGAGGACACCTGGGTTTTACTAATTCCCTAAAAATTAGTACCTCTGAAGTCGGAGTAAATCTGCCTGCATGGCGAGGGGCATCCTGTAATGGATAAAACAGACTTTACACGCAAAAATTCAGTCCCACAAAATTGAGTGGGTGGGACTTCGTCAGAGGTCAAAGCTGACGAAAGCGAACGAACGGTAGCCCAATAATTGATTCATCATCATCAAGTACCGGCCTAGTTTCGTAGGTGATCATGCCTCTCCACAACTTTCGATCTTGGCAGCTATTTATCATTTCTGTTGTTGACCTTCTGCCAAGCCATTCTCTTAAGCTGTCTGTTATTTTTTCTCTTTGCTTCCCTCTATCTCTTCGTCCCTAAATTTTCCCAGTTGTTACAATATATTCCAGCTGTTCTCTTCTCATTACATGGCCAAAAAATGATGATTGTTTCTTCCTGATATTGGAAATGAGCTTTCTTTTTGCTTTGACCTCTCTCAGAACCTTTTCATTTTCTCTTCTTAGCTGTCCATGGTATTCTCAACATTCTTCTGTAAAACCACATTTCTACAGACTCCAGTGATTTTCTTGTCTGTTGTCCTATTGTCCATAACTCGCATCCGTATGTTAAGACTGGCTCTACGTAACATTTAAGAACTCTTTTTCTTCTTTCTATTGTCAAAAATGGATTGCATAGTATTTTCCTCATTTTCTGGAAAGCTGCTTTTGCCTGAGCCATTCTACATCTCACCTCTTTTGTACATCTTCCGTCTGAGGTTAACAAAGTTCCCAAATATTTAAATTCATTTACCTGTTTTAATATTGTTCCACTTGTCTTTATTTTGCACTGAGGTGATGTCTTTTTCTTTGTTGTTACCATTACCTCTGTCTTTTTGCTAGTAAGGCTGAGTCCTTTATTTTTGCTTTCCTTCACTAAAAGGGAATTACACTTCGGGTAATTTTACCTGCTACTGTATGCAGTAAACAGTACAACCTGTGGCTGCCCTGCTGCCTTGCAGGTAAGCTCGGGAGAGTAAAAGGCTAAGGGAGGGTACCCCGACGTAAAACAACCCCACTGCCTTGTGGGTGAGACATTTTAGTCAAAGGCTAGCGGAGTCAACCGTAAGCAAACCAACGGAAGGCAACAGAAAACCACCGTCGTAATTTCTTTGTATAATCATGAATCACCACAACATTAGATATAACGACAACAACGTTAAGGGGGGTTCCCATGGAATAATTAATTAATAATTGATAATCAGGTCAAAACACTTTAGCAGCTATTTGGAAACACTCTTTTACAAATTCTCCATCAGAAAATGATTTCAACCTCTGCAAATTGTTCACAAATAATACAGTTCACACAAACAGCATTCTCTGAACAATAGTTCACACAAACAGCATTCTCTGAACAATAGTTCACACAAACAGCATTCTCTGAACAACAGTTCACACAAACAGCATTCTCTGAACAATAGTTCACACAAACAGCATTCTCTGAACAACAGTTCACACAAACAGCATTCTCTGGACAATAGTTCACACAAACAGCATTCTCTGAACAACAGTTCACACAAACAGCATTCTCTGAACAACAGTTCACACAAACAGCATTCTCTGAACAATAGTTCACACAAACAGCATTCTTTGAACAACAGTTCACACAAACAGCATTCTCTGAACAATAGTTCACACAAACAGCATTCTCTGAACAATAGTTCACACAAACAGCATTATCTGAACAACAGTTCACACAAACAGCATTCTCTGAACAATAGTTCACACAAACAGCATTCTCTGAACAATAGTTCACACAAACAGCATTCTCTGAACAATAGTTCACACAAACAGCATTCTCTGAACAACAGTTCACACAAACAGCATTCTCTGAACAACAGTTCACACAAACAGCATTCTCTGAACAACAGTTCACACAAACAGCATTCTCTGAACAATAGTTCACACAAACAGCATTCTCTGAACAATAGTTCACACAAACAGCATTCTCTGAACAACAGTTCACACAAACAGCATTCTCTGAACAATAGTTCACACAAACAGCATTCTCTGAACAATAGTTCACACAAACAGCATTCTTTGAACAACAGTTCACACAAACAGCATTCTCTGAACAATAGTTCACACAAACAGCATTCTCTGAACAATAGTTCACACAAACAGCATTCTCTGAACAATAGTTCACACAAACAGCATTCTCTGAACAATAGTTCACACAAATAGCATTCTTTGAACAACAGTTCACACAAACAGCATTCTTTGAACAACAGTTCACACAAACAGCATTCTCTGAACATCTATTAACATTTTAAAACACATGCTGTTGACCTTTCAACGACTTCTTTATATGTGCTATTTTGTCCTACCTAACTTGTCCTTGTAAGAACACTCATTAAATGTGCTATTTTGTCCTACCTAACTTGTCCTTGTAAGAACACTCATTAAATGTGCTATTTTGTCCTACCTAACTTGTCCTTGTAAGAACACTCATTAAATGTGCTATTTTGTCCTACCTAACTTGTCCTTGTAAGAACACTCATTAAATGTGCTATTTTGTCCTACCTGACTTGTCCTTGTAAGAACACTCATTATATGTGCTATTTTGTCCTACCTGACTTGTCCTTGTAAGAACACTCATTATATGTGCTATTTTGTCCTACCTGACTTGTCCTTGTAAGAACACTCATTAAATGTGCTATTTTGTCCTACCTAACTTGTCCTTGTAAGAACTTCATTAAATGTGCTATTTTGTCCTACCTGACTTGTCCTTGTAAGAACACTCATTAAATGTGCTATTTTGTCCTACCTAACTTGTCCTTGTAAGAACTTCATTAAATGTGCTATTTTGTCCTACCTGACTTGTCCTTGTAAGAACACTCATTAAATGTGCTATTTTGTCCTACCTAACTTGTCCTTGTAAGAACACTCATTAAATGTGCTATTTTGTTCTACCTAACTTGTCCTTGTAAGAACTTCTTTATATGTGCTATTTTGTCCTACCTGACTTGTCCTTGTAAGAACACTCATTATATGTGCTATTTTGTCCTACCTAACTTGTCCTTGTAAGAACACTCATTAAATGTGCTATTTTGTTCTACCTAACTTGTCCTTGTAAGAGCTTCTTTATATGTGCTATTTTGTCCTACCTAACTTGTCCTTGTAAGAACACTCATTAAATGTGCTATTTTGTTCTACCTAACTTGTCCTTGTAAGAACTTCTTTATATGTGCTATTTTGTCCTACCTGACTTGTCCTTGTAAGAACTTCATTAAATGTGCTATTTTGTCCTACATGACTTGTCCTTGTAAGAACTTCATTAAATGTGCTATTTTGTCCTACCTGACTTGTCCTTGTAAGAACACTCATTAAATGTGCTATTTTGTTCTACCTAACTTGTCCTTGTAAGAACACTCATTAAATGTGCTATTTTGTCCTACCTAACTTGTCCTTGTAAGAACACTCATTAAATGTGCTATTTTGTCCTACCTGACTTGTCCTTGTAAGAACTTCTTTATATGTGCTATTTTGTCCTACCTGACTTGTCCTTGTAAGAACACTCATTATATGTGCTATTTTGTCCTACCTGACTTGTCCTTGTAAGAACACTCATTATATGTGCTATTTTGTCCTACCTAACTTGTCCTTGTAAGAACACTCATTAAATGTGCTATTTTGTCCTACCTGACTTGTCCTTGTAAGAACACTCATTAAATGTGCTATTTTGTCCTACCTGACTTGTCCTTGTGAGAACACTCATTATATGTGCTATTTTGTCCTACCTGACTTGTCCTTGTAAGAACACTCATTATATTTGCTATTTTGTCCTACCTGACTTGTCCTTGTAAGAACACTCATTATATGTGCTATTTTGTCCTACCTAACTTGTCCTTGTAAGAACACTCATTAAATGTGCTATTTTGTCCTACCTAACTTGTCCTTGTAAGAACACTCATTAAATGTGCTATTTTGTTCTACCTGACTTGTCCTTGTAAGAACTTCTTTATATGTGCTATTTTGTCCTACCTAACTTGTCCTTGTAAGAACACTCATTATATGTGCTATTTTGTCCTACCTGACTTGTCCTTGTAAGAACTTCATTAAATGTGCTATTTTGTCCTACCTAACTTGTCCTTGTAAGAACACTCATTAAATGTGCTATTTTGTCCTACCTAACTTGTCCTTGTAAGAACTTCATTAAATGTGCTATTTTGTCCTACCTGACTTGTCCTTGTAAGAACTTCTTTATATGTGCTATTTTGTCCTACCTAACTTGTCCTTGTAAGAACTTCTTTATATGTGCTATTTTGTCCTACCTAACTTGTCCTTGTAAGAACTTCATTAAATGTGCTATTTTGTCCTACCTAACTTGTCCTTGTAAGAACACTCATTAAATGTGCTATTTTGTCCTACCTAACTTGTCCTTGTAAGAACTTCATTAAATGTGCTATTTTGTCCTACCTAACTTGTCCTTGTAAGAACTTCATTAAATATGCTATTTTGTCCTACCTAACTTGTCCTTGTAAGAACTTCATTAAATGTGCTATTTTGTCCTACCTAACTTTTCCTTGTAAGAACTTCTTTATATGTGCTATTTCGTCCTGTCAAACTTGTCTTTCCAGTTAACTGTAATTTTCATGTTTACATTGGAATTGACGTCTCAGGTTTTTTTTCGTTTTCGAGTGTTCATTGTTGCGACGTCACGTGTAAGATGTTCAATATCACGAGGTAACGTGTAAGATGTTGAATGTCACGAGGTAACGTGTAAGATATTGAATGTCACGAGATAACGTGTAAGATGTTGAATGTCACGAGGTAACGTGTAAGATGTTGAATGTCACGAGGTAACGTGTAAGGTGTTCAATGTCACGAGGTAACTCGTGTAAAATGTTGAATGTCACGAGGTAACGTGTAAGATGTTGAATGTCACGAGGTAACGTGTAAGGTGTTCAATGTCATGAGGTCACGTGTAAGGTGTTCAATGCCATGAGGTCACGTGTAAGATGTTGAATGTCACGAGGTAACGTGTAAGATGTTCAATGTCACGAGGTAACGTGTAAGATGTTGAATGTCACGAGGTAACGTGTAAGATGTTGAATGTCACGAGGTAACGTGTAAGGTGTTCAATGTCATGAGGTCACGTGTAAGGTGTTCAATGTCATGAGGTCACGTGTAAGGTGTTCAATGTCATGAGGTCACGTGTAAGATGTTGAATGTCACGAGGTCACGTGTAAGGTGTTCAATGTCATGAGGTCACGTGTAAGGTGTTCAATGTCATGAGGTCACGTGTAAGGTGTTCAATGTCATGAGGTCACGTGTAAGATGTTGAATGTCACGAGGTCACGTGTAAGATGTTCAATGTCACGAGGTAACGTGTAAGATGTTGAATGTCACGAGGTCACGTGTAAGATGTTCAATGTCACGAGGTTACGTGTAAGATGTTCACTGTCACAGGGTCATGTGTAAGATGTTCAATGTCACGTGTAAGATGTTCAATGTCACGAGGTCACGTGTAAGGTTCTTATTTCTCGCGCCGTCACGTGTAAGATGTTCAATGTCATGAGGTCACGTGTAAGATGTTCAATGTCACGAGGTCACTTTTAAGATGTTCAATGTCACGAGGTCACGTGTAAGATGTTCAATGTCACGTGCAAGATGTTCAATGTCGCGAGGTCACGTGTAAGATGTTCAGTGTCACGAGGCCACGTGTAAGATGTTCATGTCACGAGGTCACGCGTAAGGTTCTTATTTCTCGCGACGTCACGTGTAAGATGTTCAATGTCACGAGGTCACGTGTAAGATGTTCAATGTCACGAGGTCACGTGTAAGATGTTCAATGTCACGAGGTCACGTGTAAGATGTTCAATGTCATGAGGTCACGTGTAAGGTTCTTATTTCTCGCGACGTCACGTGTAAGGTGCTTATTTCTCGCGACGTCACGTGTAAGGTGTTCCATGTTACGAGGTCACTTTTATTGTAATAAAGAGGTAGAAGCAAACTCACCTGTGAGGCGTTGACAGCAACAAACAGGTACTGCAAGGCAGTGTAGGCGGCGGGCACTAGACCAAACAACCACGTGATGTTGGACACAGGAAGCTGTACCACAGTCGTTATTAGGGCGTTCCTGGATGGCGGAGGTCACATGGTCAACGTGTTCACTTATACACACCACATCTAGCTACCTTCACTCTTACATGCTACATCTGGTTACCTTTACTCTTACACATTACATATGGCTACCTTCACTCTTACATGCTACATCTGGTTACCTTTACTCTTACACATTACATATGGCTACCTTCACTCTTTCATGCTACATCTGTTACCTTTACTCTTACACATTACATATGGCTACCTGCACTCTTTCATGCTACATCTGGCTACCATCACTCTGATGCGCTACATCTGGCTACCATCACTCTGATGCGCTACATCTGGCTACCATCACTCTGATGCGCTACATCTGGCTACCATCACTCTGATGCGCTACATCTGGCTACCATCACTCTGATGCGCTACATCTGGCTACCATCACTCTGATGCGCTACATCTGGCTACCTTCACTATAACACACTACATCTGGCTACCTTCACTCTTACACTCTAAATCTGGCTACCTTCACTCTTACATGCTACATCTGGCTACCATCACTCTGATGCGCTATATCTGGCTATCTTCACTCTTACATGCTACATCTGGCTACCATCACTCTGATGCGCTATATCTGGCTATCTTCACTCTTACATGCTACATCTGGCTACCATCACTCTGATGCGCTATATCTGGCTATCTTCACTCTTACATGCTACATCTGGCTACCATCACTCTGATGCGCTATATCTGGATATCTTCACTCTTACATGCTACATCTGGCTACCATCACTCTGATGCGCTATATCTGGCTATCTTCACTCTTACATGCTACATCTGGCTACCATCACTCTTATGCGCTACATCTGGCTACCTTTACTCTTACATGCTACATCTGGCTACCATCACTCTTATGCGCTACATCTGGCTACCTTTACTCTTACATGCTGCATCTGGCTACCATCACTCTGATGCGCTATATCTGGCTATCTTCACTCTTACATGCTACATCTGGCTACCATCACTCTGATGCGCTATATCTGGCTATTTTCACTCTTACATGCTACATCTGGCTACCATCACTCTTATGCGCTACATCTGGCTACCTTTACTCTTACATGCTGCATCTGGCTACCATCACTCTGATGCGCTATATCTGGCTATATTCACTCTTACACTCTAAATCAGGCTACCTTCACTATAACACACTACATCTGGCTACCTTTACTATAACACATTACATCTGTCTACCTTCATTATAACATGCTACATCTGGCTACCTTCACTATAACACACTACATCTGGCTACCTTCACTATAACATTCCACATCTGGCTACCTTCACTATAACACATTACATCTGTCTACCTTCACTCTAACACACTACATCTGGCTACATTCACTCTTACATGCTACATCTGTCTACCTTCACTCTTACACTATACATCTGGCTACCTTCACTCTTACACTCTACATCTGTCTACCTTCACTCTTAACCTCTACATATGTCTACCTTCACTCTTACAATTTACATCTGTCTACCTTCACTCTTACACGCTACATCTGTCTACCTTCACTCTTACACTCTACATCTGTCTACCTTTACTCTTACACGCTACATCTGTCTACCTTCACTCTTACACTCTACATCTGTCTACCTTCACTCTTACACTCTACATCTGTCTACCTTCACTCTTACACTCTACATCTGTCTACCTTCACTCTTACACGCTACATCTGTCTACCTTCACTCTTACACTCTACATCTGTCTACCTTCACTCTTACACTCTACATCTGTCTACCTTCACTCTTACACTCTACATCTGTCTACCTTCACTCTTACACTATACATCTGGCTACCTTCACTCTTACACTCTACATCTGGCTACCTTCTCTCTTACACTCTACATCTGGCTACCTTCACTCTTACACTCTACATCTGGCTACCTTCACTCGTACACTCTACATCTGGCTACCTTCACTCTTACACGCTACATCTGATCCTCGATTTTTATTGACCTAATTAGCCCCGCCACTGGAATTCTCACTTCAGATCGTATAGCACATCACCTTGTACCAGCTGTAATGACACCTGAAAATGTGCCATCCTTGACCTTGTAGCAATTGTTATGACACCTGAACATGTGCCATCCTTGACCTTGTACCAGTTGTTATGACACCTGAACATGTGCCATCCCTGACTTTGCGCCAATTGTTGTCACACCTGAACATGTGCCATCCTTGACCTTGTACCAAGTGTTATCACATCTGAACATGTGCATTCCTTGACCTTGCATCAATTGTTATCACACCTGAAAATGTGCCATCCTTGAACTTGTACCAAGTGTTATCACACCTGAACATGTGCATTCCTTGACCTTGCATCAATTGTTATCACACCTGAAAATGTGCCATCCTTGAACTTGTACCAAGTGTTATCACACCTGAAAATGTGCCACCCTTGACCTTGTACCAAGTGTTATCACACCTGAACATGTGCCATCCTTGACATTGTGCCAATTGTTATCAAACCTGAACTTGTGCCATCCTTGTACCAAGTGTTATCACACCTGAACATGTGCCATCTTTGTACCAAGTGTAGTCACACCTGAAAATGTGCCATCATTGACCTTGCATCAATTGTTGTAACACCTGAACATGTGCCGCTCTTTCCTTTGACCCTGTACAATTGTGTCACTTCAACAATTACTACACGACCTTGTAACAAATAGTGTGACCACGGACATTCTGTGTTAATCTCTACAACTGACTTTGTGACATTTAGTGCCAATATCGAATTCTGACTTTGTGACATTCTGTGTTAATCTCTACAATTGACTTTGTGACATTCTGTGTTAATCTCTACAACTGACTTTGAAACATTTAGTGCCAATATCGAATTCTGACTTTGTGACATTCTGTGTTAATCTCTACAACTGACTTTGTGACATTCTGTGTTAATCTCTACAACTGACTTTGTTACATTCTGTGTTAATCTCTACAACTGACTTTGTGCCATTCTGTGTTAATCTCTACAACTGACTTTGAAACATTTAGTGCCAATATCGAATTCTGACTTTGTGACATTTATTGTCAATCTCAAATTCTGACTTTGTGACATTCTGTGTTAATCTCTACAACTGACTATGCAACATTTAGTGCCAATATCGAATTCTGACTTTGTGACATTCTGTGTTAATCTCTACAACTGACTTTGCAACATTTAGTGCCAATATCGAATTCTGACTTTGTGACATTCTGTGTTAATCTCTACAACTGACTTTGCAACATTTAGTGCCAATATCGAATTCTGACTTTGTGACATTTATTGTCAATCTCTAATTCTGACTTTGTGACATTAGTGCAATTGTCTAATTCTGAATGTGTGACAATGTGACATTTAGTGCCACTATCTAATTCTGACTTTGTGACATTTGGTGCTAGTCTCTAATTCTGAATTTGTGACATTAGTGCAAATGTCTAATTCTGAATGTGCGACAATGTGACATTTAGTGCCATTATCTAATTCTGAATTTGTGACATTTAGTGTCAGTCTTTAATTCTGACTTTATGACATTTAGTGCTAGTCTCTAATTTAGATCTCTAAAGAAGCAATCAACATTTTTCAGGCACATCATGAGAAGAGGAAAGTTGGAATACTTGGTTACAACTGGCAAAATAAAAGGAAAGAGAGATCGCGGGCGACAAAGAGAGAAAATACTGGATAGCTTGGTGTCATGGCATGGAAAACAGTCAACAACAGAACTGATACGATGCACTGTAGATAGAAGATTGTGGAGGGACATGATCACCTACGCCAACCGGTATGGCACATGATGATGATGAACATTCAGTACCAGTCTCTAGTTCAGATATTGTAACATTTAGTGCCAGTCTCTAGTTCAGATATTGTAACATTTAGTGCCAGTCTCTAGTTCAGATATTGTAACATCTAGTGCCAGTCTCTAGTCCAGATATTGTAACATTTATTCCAGCCTCTAGTTCAGATATTGTAACATTTAGTACCAGTCTCTAGTTCAGATATTGTAACATTTAGTGCCAGTCTCTAGTTCATATATTGTAACATTTAGTGCCAGTCTCTAGTTCAGATATTGCAACATTTAGTGCCAGTGTCTAGTTAAGATATTGTAACATTTAGTGCCAGTCTCTAGTTCAGATATTGTAACATTTAGTACCAGTGTCTAGTTCAGATATTGTAACATTTAGTGCCCGTCTCTAGTTCAGATATTGTAACATTTAGTGCCCGTCTCTAGTTCAGATATTGTAACATTTAGTGCCAGTCTCTAGTTCAGATATTGTAACATTTAGTGCCAGTGTCTAGTTCAGATATTGTAACATTTAGTGCCAGTGTCTAGTTCAGATATTGTAACATTTATTCCAGTCTCTAGTTGAGATATGATAACATTTAGTACCAGTCTCTAGTTCAGATATTGTAACATTTAGTGCCAGTGTCTAGTTCAGATATTGTAACATTTAGTGCCAGTCTCTAGTTCAGATATTGTAACATTTAGTGCCAGTCTCTAGTTCAGATATTGTAACATTTAGTGCCAGTCTCTAGTTCAGATATTGTAACATTTAGTGCCAGTGTCTAGTTCAGATATTGTAACATTTAGTACCAGTCTCTAGTTCAGATATTGTAACATTTAGTGCCAGTGTCTAGTTCAGATATTGTAACATTTAGTGCCAGTCTCTAGTTCAGATATTGTAACATTTAGTACCAGTGTCTAGTTCAGATATTGTAACATTTAGTGCCAGTGTCTAGTTCAGATATTGTAACATTTAGTGCCAGTCTCTAGTTCAGATATTGTAACATTTAGTGCCAGTGTCTAGTTCAGATATTGTAACATTTAGTGCCAGTGTCTAGTTCAGATATTGTAACATTTATTCCAGTCTCTAGTTGAGATATGATAACATTTAGTACCAGTCTCTAGTTCAGATATTGTAACATTTAGTGCCAGTGTCTAGTTCAGATATTTTAACTTTAGTCTAGACATTAGAGTCCAGATCTGACCTACTTTAGTCTAGACACTAAAGTCAAAGTCTGACCTATTTTAGGCTAGACAATAGAAGCCAGATATGACCTACTTTAGGCTAGATACTAGAAGCCAGATATGACCTACTTTAGGCTAGACACTATACGCCTTATATGATCTACTTTAGATGACAGATATGATCTACTTTAGGCTAGACATTAGATGACAGATATGACCTACTTTAGGCTAGACATTAGATGACAGATTTGACCTACTTTAGGCTAGACACTAGAAGCCAGATATGACCTACTTAGCCAAGATACTGAAGGTCATATCTGACCTACTTTAGGCTAGAAATTAGAAGCCAGCTGTAACCTACTTAAGGCTAGACATTAGAGTTCATATATGATCTATTTTAGGCTAGACACTAGAGAACAGATCTGACCTACTTTAGGCGTCTGGTAGCAGGGAGGTCTTTCTTCACATCGTGCTTGTACTGGACCAATATGACCAGCAACAGGATGATGGTGTTCATCTGTTGACAAGACACGATCATCTGGTCACGTTGAAACACACAGTGTTGTATGCTGATTGTTGTAGACTTGTGCCCACATAATGGTGCTATGTGTTGAGTGGGTTATTGGTTGGTGTTGAGGCAACATTAGTTATTGTGTGACTAGGGATGTTGGTGTTGAGACAACAGATGTTCATTTGTGACGAGTGATGTTGGTGTTGAGACAACAGAAGTTCATATGTGACGAGTGATGTTTGTGTTGAGACAACAGAAGTTCATATGTGATGAGTGATGTTGGTGTTGAGACCACAGAAGTTCATATGTGATGAGTGATGTTGGTGTTGAGACCACAGAAGTTCATATGTGATGAGTGATGTTGGTGTTGAGACAACAGAAGTTCATATGTGATGAGTGATGTTGGTGTTGAGACAACAGAAGTTCATATGTGATGAGTGATGTTGGTGTTGAGACAACAGAAGTTCATATGTGACGAGTGATGTTTGTGTTGAGACAACAGAAGTTCATATGTGACGAGTGATGTTGGTGTTGAGACAACAGAAGTTCATATGTGACGAGTGATGTTTGTGTTGAGACAACAGAAGTTCATATGTGATGAGTGATGTTGGTGTTGAGACAACAGAAGTTCATATGTGATGAGTGATGTTGGTGTTGAGACAACAGAAGTTCATATGTGATGAGTGATGTTGGTGTTGAGACAACAGAAGTTCATATGTGACGAGTGATGATTGGAAGCGGTGAGTGGATGGCTGAACGTGCAACCTACCGCCAAGAGAAGGCGGGTTCGATCCCAGTAGACTCAAGAAACTGTTATTGTATCCACTATGACAACTCTGAATCGGATAATTCGTGATGGCTGCATAAATCATGCGGTCTTTATTCTCCAGCCCGCTAGCCTCCACCCCCCCCCTCCTCCAAGTTTGGTGTTGAGTCAAAGACTTATTATTGTGCAGCAATCAAGCGTTGAGATGGCTTACATGGCTGGTGGTACGTCGGAGATCTGTTTGTTGTTGTCGGTGACGAGTGTTCACAACGAGTGTTCACAACGAGTGTTCACAACGAGTGTTCACAACGAGTGTTCACAATTGGGCAGCGAATGTGTGAGGATAACAAACAGTGAATGATGTGATCGAGGTGGGGTGATGGGTGAGGCCCTGGGTGATCCGATGACGCATATTGTGTTGATTAACGTGCATTATTGTCACACTTCTCATCGCTAAACAGAATCCGTTCTCATTGTTAGATCGTGTCAGTTCTCATTGTTAGATCGTGTCAGTTCTCATTGTTAGATCGTGTCAGTTCTCATTGTTAGATCGTGTCAGTTCTCATTGTTAGATCGTGTCAGTTCTCATTGTTAGATCGTGTCAGATCTCATTGTTAGATCGTGTCAGATCTTATTGTTAGATCGTGTCAGATCTCATTGTTAGATCGTGTCAGTTCTCATTGTTAGATCGTGTCAGTTCTCATTGTTAGATCGTGTCAGTTCTCATTGTTAGATCGTGTCAGATCTCATTGTTAGATCGTGTCAGTTCTCATTGTTAGATTGTGTCAGTTCTCATTGTTAGATCGTGTCAGTTCTCATTGTTAGATCGTGTCAGATCTCATTGTTAGATCGTGTCAGTTCTCATTGTTAGATCGTGTCAGTTCTCATTGTTAGATCGTGTCAGATCTCATTGTTAGATCGTGTCAGATCTCATTGTTAGATCGTGTCAGATCTTATTGTTAGATCGTGTCAGATCTCCAGTATATTATCAAGTTATAATCGAACACCTGCATGATGGTACATAACAATCTTCCCGCCAACCCTCTATAAATGTTAATCCCTCTCTCCCCAAACTCAACCACTACCCGCCAACCCTCTATAAATGTTAATCCCTCTCTCCCCAACCTCAACCACTACCCGCCACTCCTCTATAAATGTTAGTCCATGTCTCCCCAACCTCAACCACTACCCGCCACCCCTCTATAAATGTTAGTCCATGTCTCCCCAACCTCAACCACTACCCGCCACCCCTCTATAAATGTTAGTCCATGTCTCCCCAACCTCAACCACTACCAGCCACCCCTCTATAAATGTTAATCCATGTCTCCCCAACCTCAACCACTACCCGCCACCCCTCTATAAATGTTAATCCCTCTCTCCCCAACCTCAACCACTACCCGCCACCCCTCTATAAATGTTAATCCCTCTCTCCCAACCTCAACCACTACCCGCCAACCCTCTATATATGTTAATCCATGTCTCCCCAACCTCAACCACTACCCGCCAACCCTCTATAAATGTTAATCCATGTCTCCCCAACCTCAACCACTACCCGCCAACCCTCTATAAATGTTAATCCCTCTCTCCCCAACCTCAACCACTACCCGCCACCCCTCTATAAATGTTAGTCCATGTCTCCCCAACCTCAACCACTACCCGCCAACCCTCTATAAATGTTAATCCCTCTCTCCCCAACCTCAACCACTACCCGCCAACCCTCTATATATGTTAATCCATGTCTCCCCAACCTCAACCACTACCCGCCAACCCTCTATAAATGTTAATCCATGTCTCCCCAACTTCAACCACTACCCGCCAACCCTCTATAAATGTTAATCCCTCTCTTTCCAACATTCAACCACTACCCGCCAACCCTCTATAAATGTTAATCCATGTCTCCCCAACCTCAACCACTACCCGCCAACCCTCTATAAATGTTAATTCCTCTCTTTCCAACCTCAACCACTACCCGGCAACCCTCTATAAATGTTAATCCCTTTCTCCCCAACCTCAACCACTACCCGCCAACCCTCTATAAATGTTAATCCCTCTCTCCCCAACCTCAACCACTACCCGCCAACCCTCTATAAATGTTAATCCCTCTCTTTCCAACCTCAACCACTACCCGCCAACCCTCTATAAATGTTAATCCATGTCTCCCCAACCTCAACCACTACCCGCCAACCCTCTATAAATGTTAATCCATGTCTCCCCAACCTCAACCACTACCCGCCAACCCTCTATAAATGTTAATCCATGTCTCCCCAACCTCAACCACTACCCGCCAACCCTCTATAAATGTTAATCCATGTTTTCCCAACCTCACGCACTACCCGCCAACCCTCTATAAATGTTAATCCATGTCTCCCCAACCTCACGCACTACCCGCCAACCCTCTATAAATGTTAATCCATGTCTCCCCAACCTCACGCACTATCCGCCAACCCTCTATAAATGTTAATCCATGTCTCCCCAACCTCACGCACTACCCGCCAACCCTCTATAAATGTTAATCCCTCTCTTTCCAACCTCAACCACTACCCGCCAACCCTCTATAAATGTTAATCCATGTCTCCCCAACCTCACGCACTACCCGCCAACCCTCTATAAATGTTAATCCCTCTCTTTCCACCTCAACCACTACCCGCCAACCCTCTATAAATGTTAATCCATGTCTCCCCAACCTCACGCACTACCCGCCAACCCTCTATAAATGTTAATCCCTCTCTTTCCAACCTCAACCACTACCCGCCAACCTCTATAAATGTTAATCCATGTCTCCCCAACCTCACGCACTATCCGCCAACCCTCTATAAATGCTACTACCCCCTCCATAAGCTCAAGACGATGTCTAGCCTGCCCTCAACCGTTCCTCGTGGACCGACTTACCGTGCACGTGAAGCAGACCGGACCGATGAAGGCCCAGTGAGATCCATTGTCAGGGCTCAGCCAGCATCTGTTGGGGGTCAGGGTTACATTTGTCATGGTGGTGGCTAGTTGTGTACATTTGTCATGGCGGTGGCTTATTGTGTACATTTGTCATGGCGGTGGCTTATTGTGTACATTTGTCATGGTGGTGGCTAGTTGTGTACATTTGTCATGGCGGTGGCTTATTGTGTACATTTGTCATGGTGGTGGCTAGTTGTGTACATTTGTCATGGCGGTGGCTTATTGTGTACATTTGTCATGGTGGGGGCTAGTTGTGTACATTTGTCATGGCGGTGGCTTATTGTGTACATTTGTCATGGTGGTGGCTAGTTGTGTACATTTGTCATGGTGGTGGCTAGTTGTGTACATTTTGTCATGGTGGTGACTAGTTGTGTACATTTGTCATGGTGGTGGCTAGTTGTGTACATTTGTCATGGTGGTGGCTAGTTGTGTACATTAGTCTTGGTGGTGGCTAGTTGTGTACATTTGTCTTGGTGGTGGCTAGTTGTGTACATTTTTATGGTGGGTAGTTGGCACATTTGTCATGTTGCTGTGTAGTTGTGTACATTTGTTAAGTTGGTGGGTACTTGTGTACATTTGTCATGGTGGTGGGTAGTTGTGTACATTTGTTATGTTGGTGGGTAGTTGTGTACATTTGTTATGTTGGTGGGTAGTTGTGTACATTTGTGATGTTGGTGGGTAGTTGTGTACATTTGTCATGGTGGTGGGTAGTTGTGTACATTTGTTATGTTGGTGGGTAGTTGTGTAAATTTGTTATGTTGGTGGGTAGTTGTGTACATTTGTTATGTTGGTGGGTAGTTGTGTACATTTGTGATGTTGGTGAGTAATTGTGTACATTTGTGATGTTGGTGGGTAGTTGTGTACATTTGTGATGTTGGTGGGTATTGTGTACATTTGTTATAGTGGTGTATTTTTATGTAAATTTTTGTTGGTGTCGTGTATTTGTGTACATTTTTGTCGATGGAGTGTATTTGTGTACATTGTTGGTGTTGGAGTGTATTTGTGTACATTGTTGGTGTTGGAGTGTATTTGTGTACATTGTTGGTGTTGGAGTGTATTTGTGTACACTTTTGTTGTTTAGTGTGTTTGTGTGCATTGTTGGTGTTGGAGTGTATTTGTGTACACTTTTGTTGTTATAGTGTGTTCTGTGCACACTTTTGTTGTTGGAGTGTGTTAGTGTACATTGTTGGTGGTGGAGTCTATTTGTGTACATTTTTATTGTTGGAGTGTGTGCACATTGTTTTTGCTGGAGTGTGTTTGCGCACATTTTTGTTGTTGGAGTGTGTTTGTGTACATTGTTGGTGTTGGAGTGTGTTTGTGTACATTTTTGTTGTTGGAGTGTGTGTACATTGTTGGTGTAGGAGTGTATTTGTGTACATTTTTGTTGTTGGAGTGTATGTGTGCACATTTTTGTTGTTTGAGTGTGTTTGTGTACAATTTTGTTGTTGGAGTGTGTTTGTGTACATTGTTGGTTTTAGAGTGTATTTGTGTACATTGTTGGTGTTGTAGTGTATTTGTGTACATTTTGTTGTTGGAGTGTATTTGTGTACATTTTTGCTGTAGGAGAGTATTTGTGTACATTGTAGGTGTTGTAGTGTATTTGTGTACATTTTTGTCGATGGAGTATATTTGTGTACATTTTCTCGATGGAGTGTATTTGTGTACATTGTTGGTGTTGGAGTGTATTTGTGTACATTGTTGGTGTTGGAGTGTATTTGTGTACATTGTTGGTGTTGGAGTGTATTTGTGTACACTTTTGTTGTTGGAGTGTGTTTGTGTGCATTGTTGGTGTTGGAGTGTATTTGTGTACACTTTTGTTGTTATAGTGTGTTCTGTGCACACTTTTGTTGTTGGAGTGTGTTAGTGTACATTGTTGGTGGTGGAGTGTATTTGTGTACATTTTTATTGCTGGAGTGTGTTTGCGCACATTTTGTTGTTGGAGTGTGTTTGTGTACATTGTTGGTGTTGGAGTGTGTTTGTGTACATTTTTGTTGTTGGAGTGTGTGTACATTGTTGGTGTAGGAGTGTATTTGTGTACATTTTTGTTGTTGGAGTGTATGTGTGCACATTTTTGTTGTTTGAGTGTGTTTGTGTACAATTTTGTTGTTGGAGTGTGTTTGTGTACATTGTTGGTTTTAGAGTGTATTTGTGTACATTGTTGGTGTTGTAGTGTATTTGTGTACATTTTTGTTGTTGGAGTGTATTTGTGTACATTTTTGTTGTAGAAGAGTATTTGTGTACATTGTAGGTGTTGTAGTGTATTTGTGTACATTTTTGTTGTTGGAGTATATTTGTGTACATTGTTGTTGTAGTGTATTTGTGTACATTTTTGTTGTTGGAGTGTATTTGTGTACACTTTTGTTGTAGGAGTGTGTTTGTGTTTATTTTTGTTGTTGGAGTGTATTTGTGTACATTTTTGTTGTTGGAGTGTGTTTGTGCACATTTTTGTTGTTGGAGTGTGTTTGTGTACATTGTAGGTGTTGGACTGTATTTGTGCACATTGTTGGTTTTGGAGTGTGTTTGTGTATATTGTTGGCGTTGGAGTGTATTTGTGTACATTGTAGGTGTTGGAGTATATTTGTGTACATTGTAGGTGTTGGAGTGTATGTGTGTACATTGTTGATGTTGGAGTGTATTTGTGTACATTTTTGTTGTACAAGTGTATTTGTGTACATTTTTGTTGTTGGAGTGTGATTGTGTACATTGTAGGTGTTGGAGTGTATTTGTGTACATTGTTGGTTTTGGAGTGTGTTTGTGTACATTGCTGGTTTTGGAGTGTATTTGTGTACATTTTTGTTGTTGGAGTGTGATTGTGTACATTGTAGGTGTTGGAGTGTATTTGTGTACATTGGTGGTTTTGGAGTGTGCTTGTGTACATTGTAGTTGTTGGAGTGTATTTGTGTACATTGTTGGTTTTGGAGTGTATTTGTGTACATTGTTGGTGTTGGTTTGTGTATTTGTGTACATTGTTGGTTTTGGAGTGTATTTGTGTACATTTTTGTTGTACAAGTGTATTTGTGTACATTTTTGTTGTTGGAGTGTGTTTGTGTACATTGTAGGTGTGGAGTGTATTTGTGTACTTTGTTGGTTTTGGAGTGTATTTGTGTACATTGTTGGTGTTGTAGTGTATTTGTGCACATTTTTGTTGTTGGAGTGTATGTGTGCACATTTTTGTTGTTGGAGTGTGTTTGTGTACATTTATCTTGTTGTAGTGTATTTGTGTTTATTTTTGTTGTTGGAGTGTATTTGTGTACATTTTTGTTGTTGGAGTGTGTTTGTGTACATTTTTGTTGTTGGAGTGTATTTGTGTACATTTTTGTTGTTGGAGTGTATTTGTGTTTATTTTTGTTGTTGGAGTGTATTTGTGTACATTTTTGTTGTTGTAGTGTATTTGTGTACATTTTTGTTGTTGGAGTGTATTTGTGTACATTGTTGGTGTTGGAGTGTATTTGTGTTTATTTTTGTTGTTGGAGTGTATTTGTGTAGATTTTTGTTGTTGGAGTGTATTTGTGTACATTGTTGGTGTTGGAGTGTATTTGTGTACATTTTTGTTGGAGTGTATTTGTGAGGATTTTTGTTGTTGAGTGTATTTGTGTACATTGATGGTGTTGGAGTGTATTTGTGTACATTGTTGATGTTGGAGTGTATTTGTGTACATTGTTGGTGTTGGAGTGTATTTGTGCACATTTTTGTTGTTGGAGTGTACGTGTGTACATTTTTGTGGTTGGAGTGTACTTGTGTACATTTTTGTTGTTGTAGTGTATTTGTATAGATTTTTGTTGTTGGAGTGTATTTGTGTACATTGTTGGTGTTGGAGTGTATTTGTGTATATTGTTGATGTTGGAGTATATTTGTGTACATTGTTGTTGTTGTAGTGTATTCGTGTATATTGTTGATGTTAGAGTGTATTTGTGTACAATTTTGTTATTGGAGTGTATTTGTGTTTATTTTTGTTGTTGGAGTGTATTTGTGTTTATTTTTGTTGTTGGAGTTTATTTGTGTACATTTCTGTTGTTGGAGTGTATTTGTGTTTATTTTTGTTGTTGGAGTGTATTTGTGTTTATTTTTGTTGTTGGAGTGTATTTGTGCTCATTTTTATTTGTTGTAGTTTATTTGTGTACATTTTTGTTGTTGGGGTGTATTTGTGTTTATTTTTTTTTTTTGGAGTGTGTTTGTGCACATTTTTGTTGTTGTAGTGTGTTTGTGTACATTTTTGTTGTTTTAGTGTATTTGTGTACATTTTTGTTGTTGGAGTGTATTTGTGTACATTTTTGTTGTTGGAGTGTGTTTGTGTACATTGTTGGTGTTGGAGTGTATTTGTGTACATTTTTGTTGTTGAAGTGTATTTTGTGTACATTTATTGGTGATGCAATATATGTGAACAAAGAATAATGGTTGAAAGTGTGAATCTGGGATTATTTGACGTTTGTGAATGTGCTAGTATAAGTGTGTGAAATGTGCTACTATGTATGTGCACTTTGGTACTATCAAGGCGTAACGATATGTCTATTGTAATGGAATGTGGATGAGAGATGACAGGAAAAATGGAGGTGAGATATGAGTGAGGTAGACGTGAGGTAGAGGTAGAATAGTGGTGGGGAGAGGTAGACTAGTGGTGACTGAGAGATGGACTAGTGGTGGGGAGAGGTGGACTAGTGGTGGGGAGAGGTAGACTAGTGGTGGGGAGAGGTAGACTAGTGGTGACTGAGAGATGGACTAGTGGTGGGGAGAGGTGGACTAGTGGTGGGGAGAGGTGGACTAGTGGTGGGGAGAGGTGGACTAGTGGTAGGGAGAGGTGGATTAGTGGTGACTGAGAGATGGACTAGTGGTGAGGAGAGGTGGACTAGTGGTAGGGAGAGGTGGATTAGTGGTGACTGAGAGGTGGACTAGGGGTTAGTGAGAGGTGGACTAGTGGTGGGGATAGGTGGACTGGTGGTGACTGAGAGGTGGACTAGCTGTGGGAGAGAGGTGGACTAGTGATGACTGAGAGGTGGATGAGCAGTGACTGAGAGGTAGACTAGTGATGGGGGAGAGGTGGTCTAGTGATGGCAGAGGTGGACTGAAAGTACTAGTGGTGGAGGAAAGGTGGACTAGTGTTGTCTGAGAAGTTGATGAGCGGTGACTGAGAGGTGGACTAGTGATGGCAGAGGTGGACTGAGAGTACTAGTGGTGGAGGAGAGGTGGACTAGTGGTGAATGAGAGGTGGATGAGCGGTGACTGAGAGGTGGACTAGTGATGGGGGAGAGGTGGACTAGTGATGGCAGAGGTGGACTGAGAGTACTAGTGGTGGAGGAGAGGTGGACTAGTGGTGAATGAGAGGTGGATGAGCGGTGACTGAGAGGTGGACTAGTGATGGGGGAGAGGTGGACTAGTGATGGCAGAGGTGGACTGAGAGTACTAGTGGTGGAGGAAAGGTGGACTAGTGTTGTCTGAGAAGTTGATGAGCGGTGACTGAGAGGTGGACTAGTGATGGCAGAGGTGGACTGAGAGTACTAGTGGTGGAGGAGAGGTGGACTAGTGTTGTCTGAGAGGTGTATTAGTGGTGACTGAGAGGTGGATGAGCGGTGACTGAGAGGTGGACTAGTGATGGGGGAGAGGTGGACTAGTGATGGCAGAGGTGGACTGAGAGTACTAGTGGTGGAGGAGAGGTGGACTAGTGTTGTCTGAGAGGTGTATTAGTGGTGTCTGAGAGGACTAGTGGTGGAGGAGAGGTGGACTAGTGTTGTCTGAGAGGTGTATTAGTGGTGACTGAGAGGACTAGTGGTGGAGGAGAGGTGGACAAGTGGTGAATGAGAGGTGGATTAGTGGTGTCTGAGAGGTGGACTAGTGGTGACTGAGAGGTGGACTAGTGGTGTCTGAGAGGTGGACTAGTGGTGTCTGAGAGGTGGACTAGTGGTGTCTGAGAGGTGTTCTAGTTGTGTCTGAGAGGTGGACTAGTGGTGTCTGAGAGGTGGACTAGTGGTGTCTGAGAGGTGGACTAGTGGTGTCTGAGAGGTGGACTAGTGGTGTCTGAGAGGTGTTCTAGTTGTGTCTGAGAGGTGGACTAGTGGTGACTGAGAGGTGGACTAGTGGTGTCTGAGAGGTGGACTAGTGGTGTCTGAGAGGTGGACTAGTGGTGTCTGAGAGGTGTTCTAGTTGTGTCTGAGAGGTGTTCTAGTTGTGTCTGAGAGGTGTTCTAGTTGTGTCTGAGAGGTGTTCTAGTTGTGTCTGAGAGGTGTTCTAGTTGTGTCTGAGAGGTGTTCTAGTTGTGTCTGAGAGGTGGACTAGTGGTGTCTGAGAGGTGGACTAGTGGTGACTGAGAGGTGGACTAGTGGTGTCTGAGAGGTGGATTAGTGGTGTCTGAGAGGTGGACTAGTGGTGTCTGAGAGGTGTTCTAGTGGTGTCTGAGAGGTGGACTAGTGGTGACTGAGAGGTGGACTAGTGGTGTCTGAGAGGTGGACTAGTGGTGTCTGAGAGGTGGATTAGTGGTGTCTGAGAGGTGGACTAGTGGTGTCTGAGAGGTGGACTAGTGGTGTCTGAGAGGTGGACTAGTGGTGACTGAGAGGTGGACTAGTGGTGTCTGAGAGGTGGACTAGTGGTGTCTGAGAGGTGGACTAGTGGTGTCTGAGAGGTGGACTAGTGGTGTCTGAGAGGTGGACTAGTGGTGTCTGAGAGGTGGACTAGTGGTGTCTGAGAGGTGTTCTAGTTGTGTCTGAGAGGTGTTCTAGTTGTGTCTGAGAGGTGGACTAGTGGTGTCTGAGAGGTGTTCTAGTTGTGTCTGAGAGGTGGACTAGTGGTGTCTGAGAGGTGGACTAGTGGTGTCTGAGAGGTGGACTAGTGGTGTCTGAGAGGTGTTCTAGTTGTGTCTGAGAGGTGGACTAGTGGTGTCTGAGAGGTGGACTAGTGGTGTCTGAGAGGTGGACTAGTGGTGTCTGAGAGGTGTTCTAGTTGTGTCTGAGAGGTGTTCTAGTTGTGTCTGAGAGGTGGACTAGTGGTGTCTGAGAGGTGTTCTAGTTGTGTCTGAGAGGTGGACTAGTGGTGTCTGAGAGGTGTTCTAGTTGTGTCTGAGAGGTGTTCTAGTTGTGTCTGAGAGGTGTTCTAGTTGTGTCTGAGAGGTGGACTAGTGGTGTCTGAGAGGTGTTCTAGTTGTGTCTGAGAGGTGTTCTAGTTGTGTCTGAGAGGTGGACTAGTGGTGTCTGAGAGGTGTTCTAGTTGTGTCTGAGAGGTGGACTGAGAGGACTAGTCAATGGTGTGAGGTGGGCTAGTTGTGTCTGAGAGGTGGACTGAGAGGACTAGTCAATGGTGTGAGGTGGGCTAGTTGTGTCTGAGAGGTGGACTGAGAGGACTAGTCAATGGTGTGAGGTGGGCTAGTTGTGTCTGAGAGGTGGACTGAGAGGACTAGTCAATGGTGTGAGGTGGGCTAGTGGTGTCTGAGAGGTGTTCTAGTTGTGTCTGAGAGGTGTTCTAGTTGTGTCTGAGAGGTGTTCTAGTTGTGTCTGAGAGGTGGACTAGTGGTGTCTGAGAGGTGTTCTAGTTGTGTCTGAGAGGTGGACTAGTGGTGTCTGAGAGGTGTTCTAGTTGTGTCTGAGAGGTGGACTAGTGGTGTCTGAGAGGTGGACTAGTGGTGACTGAGAGGTGGACTGAGAGGACTAGTCAATGGTGTGAGGTGGGCTAGTGGTGACTGAGAGGTGGACCGATAGGACTAGAGGTAAGTGAGAGGTGGATTATTGGTGGGGAGAGGGGGACTAGTTGTGGGTAGAGGTGGACTAGCGGTGACTGAGTTGTGGACTGAAAGGACTAGTGGTGAGGGAGAGGTGGATTAGTGGTGGGGAGATGGGGATTAGTGGTGGAGAGAGGTGGACTAATGGTGGGATAGAGGTGGACTAGAGGTAAGGTATACTTATGGTGAAGTGGTAGAGGAAACAAGTTATGAGGTAGTATAGATGATTTAATGGTCAGGGAGTGGAGGTGAGTTATTGATGTATTGTAGTAGTGAGTTAGTGATGTATCGTAGAGGTGAGTTAGTGATGTATAGTAGAGGTGAGTTGTTAGTGATGTATTGTAGAGGTGAGTTGTTAGAGGTGTATTGTAGATGTGAGTTAGTGATGTATTGTAGAGGTGAGTGAGTGATTTATCGTAGAGATGAGTTGTTAGTGATGTATTGTAGAGATGAGTTGTTAGAGATGTATTGTAGATGTGAGTTAGTGATGTATTGTAGAGGTGAGTGAGTGATTTATCGTAGAGATGAGTTGTTAGTGATGTATTGTAGAGATGAGTTGTTAGAGATGTATTGTAGATGTGAGTTAGTGATGTATTGTAGAGGTGAGTGAGTGATTTATCGTAGAGATGAGTTGTTAGTGATGTATTGTAGAGGTGAGTTGTTAGTGATGTTTGCAGAGGTGAGTTAGTGATGTTTTGCTGAGGTGAGTTAGTGATGTATCGTAGATGTGAGTTAGTGATGTATCATAGAGGTGAGTTAGTGATGTAATCTAAGAGGTGAGTTAGTGATGTATTGTAGAGGTGAGTTAGTGATGTATTGTAGAGATGATTTAGTGATGTATTGTAGAGATGAGTTAGTGATGTATTGTAGAGATGATTTAGTGATGTATTGTAGAGATGAGTTAGTGATGTATTGTAGAGATGATTTAGTGATGTATTGTAGAGATAATTTAGTGATGTATTGTAGAGATGATTTAGTGATGTATTGTAAAGGTGAGGTACCGTAGAGACAGTAGTGGGTAACCAATCGTGAGGGACATAGAAGAATTATTGGTGATATAGTAAAGTGAACTAATAGTGAAAGTATAGAGGTGGATTCATGGTATTCTCAACATTCTTTACAGAAGAATGTTGAAAATACCATGGACAGCTAAGAAGAGTAATGAAGAGGTTCTGAGAGAGGTCAAAGCAAAAAGAGAGCTAATTTCTAATGTTAGGAAGAAACAATCATTATATTTTGGCAATGTAATGAGAAGAGAACAACTGGAATATATTGTAACAATTGGAAAAATTGAGGGACGAAGAGATAGAGGGAAGCAAAGAGAAAAAATAACAGACAGCTTAAGAGAATGGCTTGGCAGAAGGTCAACAACAGAAATGATAAATAGCTGCCGAAATCGAAAGTTGTGGAGAGACATGATCAGCTACGCCACTAGGCCCGGTACTTGATGATGATGATGATAGAGGTGGATTAGTGAGAGAACAGATGTGAACTAATGGTGAGAGGTAGAGATGAACTGATGGTGAAATATTAGAGGTGAACTAATGGTAGAGATGAACTAATGGTGAGTGGTAGAGACGAACTAATGGTCAGAGAGTAGAGATGAACTAATGGTGAGTGGTAGAGATGAACTAATGGTCAGAGAGTAGAGATGAACTAATGGTGAGTGGTAGAGATGAACTAATGGTGAGTCGGTAGATATGAAATAATGGTGAGTGGGTAGAGATGAACTAATGATGAGTCGGTAGAGATGAAATAATGGTGAGTGGGTAGAGATGAACTGATGGTGAAATATTAGAGGTGAACTAATGGTCAGAGAGTAGAGATGAACTAATGGTGAGTGGTAGAGATGAACTAATGGTCAGAGAGTAGAGATGAACTAATGGTGAGTGGGTAGAAATGAACTAATGGTCAGAGAGTAGAGATGAACTAATGGTGAGTGGTAGAGATGAACTAATGGTCAGAGAGTAGAGATGAACTAATGGTGAGTGGTAGAGATGAACTAATGGTCAGAGAGTAGAGATGAACTAATTGTGAGTGGTAGAGATGAACTAATGGTCAGAGAGTAGAGATGAACTAATGGTGAGTGGTAGAGATGAACTAATGGTCAGAGAGTAGAGATGAACTAATGGTGAGTGGTAGAGATGAACTAATGGTCAGAGAGTAGAGATGAACTAATGGTGAGTGGTAGAGATGAACTAATGGTCAGAGAGTAGAGATGAACTAATGGTGAGTGGGTAGAGATGAACTAATGGCGAGTCGGTAGAGATGAAATAATGGTGAGTGGGTAGAGATGAACTAATGGCGAGTGGGTAGAGATGAACTAATGGTGAGTGGGTAGAGATGAACTAATGGTTAGTGGGTAGAGATGAACTAATGGTGAGTGGGTAGAGATGAACTAATGGTGAGTGAGTAGAGATGAACTAATGGTGAGTGGGTAGAGATGAACTAATGGTGAGTGGGTAGAGATGAACTAATGGTGAGTGGGTAGAGATGAACTAATGGTGAGTGGGTAGAGAAGAACTAATGGTGAGTGGGTAGAGATCAACTAATGGTGAGTCGGTAGAGAAGAACTAATGGTCAGAGAGTAGAGATGAAATAATGGTGAGTGGTAGATATGAAATAATGGCCAGAGAGTAGAGATGAACTAGTGGTGAATGGTAGAGATGAACTAATGGTGAGTCGGTAGAGATGAAATAATGGTGAGTGGGTAGAGATGAACTAATGGTGAGTCGGTAGAGATGAAATAATGGTGAGTGGGTAGAGATGAACTGATGGTGAAATATTAGAGGTGAACTAATGGTCAGAGAGTAGAGATGAACTAATGGTGAGTCGGTAGAGATGAAATAATGGTGAGTCGGTAGAGATGAAATAATGGTGAGTGGGTAGAGATGAACTAATGGTGAGTCGGTAGAGATGAAATAATGGTGAGTGGGTAGAGATGAACTAATGGTGAGTGGGTGGAGATGAACTAATGGTGAGTGTGTAGAGATGAAATAATGGTGAGTGGGTAGAGATGAACTAATGGTGAGTGGGTAGAGATGAACTAATGGTGAGTGGGTAGAGATGAACTAATGGTGAGTGGGTAGAGAAGAACTAATGGTGAGTGGGTAGAGAAGAACTAATGGTGAGTGGGTAGAGAAGAACTAATGGTGAGTGGGTAGAGAAAAACTAATGGTGAGTGGGTAGAGAAGAACTAATGGTGAGTGGGTAGAGAAGAACTAATGGTGAGTGGGTAGAGAAGAACTAATGGTGAGTCGGTAGAGATGAACTAATGGTGAGTGGGTAGAGAAGAATTAGGTTTGATGGAGTTGAGGCGAATTTTGGATTTTGGATTAAAGATGAAATTGTCGTAACGCAGAAGTGTGACCATGCTAACCAGAAACGACTACCACACACACACACACACACTTACAGCCTGTCGTCGCCGTACTTGTCTCCCGCCAGGACAGCCGTCGTGGCGACCACCACCACAGGTAGGACCCATCCAAGAGAGACAAGGATGAATCTTCGCTTGGCCCTCTTCCCGTGGAGAACCCGAAACAGCTGAGTTGGGGGACAAACAGATATCGTGACATGTTACATTCATTCATTCATCCATACAATAATTCTTTCCTTCTTTCTTTTATCCACACATACATTCTTTCTTTCTTTAATCCATACATACATTCTTTGTTTCTTTTATCCATACATACATTCATTCTTTCTTTCTTTTATCCATACATTCATTCTTTCTTTCTTTTATCCATACATTCATTCTTTCTTTCTTTTATCCATACATTCAATCATTCTTTCTTTCTTTCATCCATACATTCATTCTTTCTTTCTTTCTTTCTTTCTTTCTTTTATCAATACATTCATTCATCCATACAATCAATCTTTCTTTCTTTCTTTTATCCGTACATTCACTCATTCTTTCTTTCTTTTATTCATACATTCATTCATTCTTTTTTAATCATACATTCATTCTTTCTTTCTTTCTTTTATCAATACATTCAATCATTCTTTCTTTATTTTACCCGTTCATTCATTCATTCTTTCCTTCTTTTATCAATACATGCATTCATTCTTTTTTTATCCATACATTCATTCATTCTTTCGTTCTTTCTTTCTTTCTTTCTTTCTTTCTTTCTTTCTTTCTTTCTTTCTTTCTTTCTTTCATCCATACATTCATTCATTCATTCTTTCTTTCATCCATACATTCATTCATTCTTTCTTTCATCCATACATTCATTCATTATTTGTTTCTTTTATCCATACATTCATTCATTCATTCTTTCTTTCATCCATACATTCATTCATTCATTCTTTCTTTCATCCATACATTCATTCATTCTTTCTTTCATCCATACATTCATTCATTATTTATTTCTTTTATCCATACATTCATTATTTCTTTCTTTCTTTCAGCCATACACTCATTCATTATTTCTTTCTTTCTTTCATCCATATATTCATTATTTCTTTCTTTCATCCATACATTAATTCATTCTTTCTTTCTTTCTTTCTTTCTTTCATACATTCATTCATTCTTTCTTTCTTTTATCCATACATTCATTCATTCTTCCTACTGTCAATACATCCAATCTTTCTTTCTTTCTTTCTTTCTTTCATTCTTACATTCTTTCTTTCTTTCATTCTTACATTCTTTCTTTCTTTCTTTCTTTCATTCTTACATTCTTTCTTTCTTTCTTTTATCCATACATTCATTCATACTTTATTTCATCCATACATTAATTCTTTCTTTCTTTCACCCATACATTCATTCATTCTTTTTTTTTGTTTTATCCATGCATTCACTCATTCTTTCTTGCTTTCATCCATCCATACATTCATTCATTCTTTCTTTCATCCATACATTCAGTCTTTTTTTATTTTATTCATACATTTATTCTTTCTTTTATCCATGCATTCACTCATTCATTCTTTCTTTATCCATACACTCATTATTTCTTTCTTTCATCCATTCATTAATTCATTATTTCTTTCTTTCATCCATATATTCATTCATTCTTTCTTTCCTTCATACATTCATTCATTCTTTCTTTCTTTTATCCATACATTCATTCATTTTTTCTATTACCAATACATTCAATCTTTCTTTCTTTCTTTAATTCATACATTCTTTCTTTCTTTCTTTCATCCATACATTCATTCTTTCTTTCTTTCATCCATACATTCTTTCTTTCTTTCATCCATACATTCATTCTTTCTTTCTTTTATCAATACATTCATTCATTCTTTCTTTCTTTTATCGATACATTCATTCATTCTTTCTTTCTTTTATCAATACATTCATTCATTTTTTTTTTTATCGATACATTCATTCATTCTTTCTTTCTTTTATCGATACATTCATTCATTCTTTCTTTCTTTTATCGATACATTCATTCATTTTTTATTTCTTTTATCAATACATTCATTAATTCTTTTTTTTTATCGATACATTCATTCATTCTTTCTTTCCTTTATCGATACATTCATTCATTCTTTCTTTATTTTATCGATACATTCATTCATTTTTTATTTCTTTTATCAATACATTCATTCATTCTTTTTTTTTTATCGATACATTCATTCATTCTTTCTTTTTTTTATCGATACATTCATTCATTCTTTCTTTCTTTTATCGATACATTCATTCATTTTTTTATTTCTTTTATCAATACATTCATTCATTCTTTTTTTTATCGATACATTCATTCATTCTTTCTTTTATCGATACATTCATTCATTCTTTCTTTTATCGATACATTCATTCATTCTTTCTTTCATCGATACATTCATTCATTCTTTCTTTTATCGATACATTCAGTCATTCATTATTTCCTTCTTTCATCCATACGATCAATCATTCTTTCTTTCTTTCATCCATACATTCATTCATTCTTTCTTTTATCCATACATTCATTCATTCTTTCTTTTATCCATACATTCATTATTTCTTTCTTTCATCCATACATTAATTCATTATTTCTTTCTTTCATCCATACATTCATTCTTTCTTTCTTTCATACATACATTCATTCTTTCTATTACCAATACATTCAATTTTTCTTTCTTTAATTCATACATTCTTTCTTTCATCCATACATTATTTCATTCTTTTTTTGTTTTATCCATACATTCATTAATACTTTGTTTTATCATACATTCATTCTTTCTTTACTTCATCCATACATTAATTCTTTCATTCTTTCATCCATAAATACATTCATTCTTTCGTTCTTTCATCTATAATTTAATTCTTTCTTTCTTTCATTTTTAACATTCATTCATTCTTTCGTTCTTTCATACATACATTCAATCATTCTTTCTTTCTTTCATCCATACATTCATTCTATCTTTATTTTATCTGTACATTTATTCATTCTTATTGCTTTTATCCATACATTCATTCATTCTTTCTTTTATCCATACATTCATTCATTCTTTCTTTTATCCATACATTCATTTATTCTTTCTTTTATCCATACATTCATTCATTCTTTCTTTTATCCATACATTCATTCATTCTATCTTTCTTTTATCCATACATTCATTCATTCATTCTTTCATTCATACATTCATTTATTCATTCTTTCTTTCATCCATGCATTCATTCATTCTTTCTTTTATCCATACATTCATTCATTCTTTCTTTCAACCATACTATCAATCATTCTTTCTTTCTTTTATCCATACATTCATTCATTCATTCTTTATTTCATCCATACATTCAATCATTCTTTCTTTCTTTCATCCATACATCCATACATTCATTCATTCATTATTTCTTTCATACATACATTCATTCATTCTTTCTTTCATTCATACATGAATTATAGGTTCTTTTTTCATCTGTTCATTAATTAATTCATTCATTCATACTTTCTTTCTTTCTTCCATATATTCATTCATTCTTTCTTTCTTTCTTTCTTTTATCCATACCTTCATTTATTTATTCTTTCTTTCATCCATACATTCATTCATTCTTTCTTTCTTATATGCATACATTCAATCATTCTTTCTTTCTTTTATCCATACATTCATTTTTTCTTTCTATCTTTCTTTCCCCATACATGCATTCCTTCTTTCATCCATAGATACATTCATTCTTTCTTTCTTTCATCCAAACATTCATGCATTATTTCTTTCCTTCATCCACACATTCATTCTTTCTTTCTTTCATTCATCCATACATTCATTCATTCTTTCTTTCTTCCACACATTCATTTTTCTTTCTTTCTTTCATCCATACATTCATGAATTCATTCATTATTTCTTTCTTTTATCCATATTTTTAATTCGTTCATTCACTCATTCATTTTTTTTACTTTCTTTCTTTCTTCATTCATTCATGTATTCATTCCTACATACATTTATTCATTCATTTATTCAAACATTCAAATATTCAATCACTCATTCATTCAATCATTCATATACTCAATCATTCGTTCGTATATTAATTCATATTTCAATAATTCATTAATGTATTCAATAATTTATTCGTGTATTCATTCATTCATGTATCCATTCATTCATGTATTCAATCATTCATGTATTCATTCATGCATTCAATCATTGATTTGTGTATGCATTAATTCATATATTCAATCATTCATTTATATATTCATTCATTAATATATTCAACAATTCATTCGCGTATTCAATCATTCATTCATTTATTCATATTTTCAATAATTCATTTATGTAATCATTGGTTCATCCATATATTCATTCATTCATATATTCATTCATTCATGTAATCAATCATTTATTCATGCATTCATTCATTTATTCAATCATTTATTCATTCATTTATTCAATCATTTATTCATTCATGTATACAATCATGCATTCTTTCTTTCAAATACTCAATCATTCATTCATGTATTCAGTCATTCATTCATGTACTCAAACATTCATTCATGTCTTCAATAATTATTCCATGTATTCAATAATTCATTCATGTATTCAATCATTCATATATTCATTGATTCGTGTATTCAATTATTCATTCATGTTTTCATTCATTTATTCATGTTTTCACTCATTAATTCATGAATTAAATCATTGATTCGTGTATTCAATAATTCATTCATGTATCCAATCCTTCATTCATAAATTCAATAATTAATTCATGTGTTAATTCATTCTTGTATTCAATAAATCATTCATGTATTTATTAATTCATTCATTCATCTATGCAATTCTTCATTCATGTATACAATAATTCATTCATGTATTCAACCATTTATTCATGTACTCAATCATTCATCAATGTATTCAATCCTTCTTTCTTTCATGTATTCAATCATTCATTCATATATTGATTAATTCATTTATGTATTCAATCATTCATTCATGTATTCATTCATATATTTTAATCATTCATTCATGTATTCAATCATTCATTCATGTATTCAATCCTTCATCCATGTATTCAACCATTCTTTCAATCATGTATTCAATCATTCATTAATGTATTCATTTATTCACGTATTTAATCATTCATTCATGCATTCAATAATTTATTTATTTATTTATTTATTCATTCATGTATGGAATCATGCATTCATGTATTCTTTCATGTATTCAATCATTCATTCATTACCTAACGTCGTCCAAATCGTACTGTTTATATCAACGAATACTCATATTGTTCATGATATCTCCCTCCTCCCCGCCCCCCCCTTCCTACCACAGATCAACACTCACATGCTGCACTATTATCATATTACATCACAACACAGTAAATGACATCATGACAAAGTATATACCGACAACACATCATCAACCACGTCATTACATCAAATGACAACAGGTAACGTCAACAGACAGCAGATACCAACAATACAGAACAAAGAACATCTTTTAGCGAGACCAGACATACAACCATGGACATCATACAACCATTACGTCACACCTCAAAACATCACAGTTTCTTTCAAATCACAGCACATTTAAACACACAACCTTCTCCCACCTCTTACCTTCAAGAGAGTACCTCCCACCTCTTACCTTCAAGAGAGTACCTCCCACCTCTTACCTTCAAGAGAGTACCTCCCACCTCTTACCTTCAAGAGAGTACCTCCCACCTCTTACCTTCAAGAGAGTACCTCCCACCTCTTACCTTCAAGAGAGTACCTCCCACCTCTTACCTTCAAGAGAGTACCTCCCACCTCTTACCTTCAAGAGACTACTTCCCACCTCTTACCTTCAAGAGACTACTTCCCACCTTTTACAATCAAGAGACTGTCTCCCACCACTTACCTTCAAGAGACTACCTCTTACCTCTTACCTTCAAGAGAGTACCTCCCACCTCTTACCTTCAAGAGAGTACCTCCCACCTCTTACCTTCAAGAGAGTACCTCCCACCTCTTACCTTCAAGAGACTACTTCCCACCTTTTACAATCAAGAGACTGTCTCCCACCACTTACCTTCAAGAGACTACCTCTTACCTCTTACCTTCAAGAGAGTACCTCCCACCTCTTACCTTCAAGAGAGTACCTCCCACCTCTTACCTTCAAGAGAGTACCTCCCACCTCTAACCTTCAAGAGAGTACCTCCCACCTCTTACCTTCAAGAGAGTACCTCCCACCTCTTACCTTCAAGAGAGTACCTCCCACCTCTTACCTTCAAGAGACTACCTCTTACCTCTTACCTTCAAGAGAGTACCTCCCACCTCTAACCTTCAAGAGAGTACCTCCCACCTCTTACCTTCAAGAGAGTACCTCCCACCTCTTACCTTCAAGAGAGTACCTCCCACCTCTTACCTTCAAGAGAGTACCTCCCACCTCTTACCTTCAAGAGAGTACCTCTTACCTCTTACCTTCAAGAGAGTACCTCCCACCTCTAACCTTCAAGAGAGTACCTGCCACCTCTTACCTTCAAGAGACTACCTCTTACCTCTTACCTTCAAGAGAGTACCTCCCACCTCTTACCTTCAAGAGAGTACCTCCCACCTCTAACCTTCAAGAGACTACCTTCAAGAGAGTACCTCCCACCTCTTACCTTCAAGATAGTACCTGCAACCTCTAACCTTCAAGATAGTACCTGCAACCTCTAACCTTCAAGAGAGTACCTCCCACCTCTAACCTTCAAGAGACTACCTTCAAGAGAGTACCTCCCACCTCTTACCTTCAAGATAGTACCTGCAACCTCTAACCTTCAAGATAGTAACTGCAACCTCTAACCTTCAAGAGAGTACCTCCCACCTCTAACCTTCAAGAGACTACCTTCAAGAGAGTACCTCCCACCTCTTACCTTCAAGAGAGTACCTCCCACCTCTTACCTTCAAGAGAGTACCTCCCACCTCTTACCTTCAAGAGAGTACCTGCCACCACTTACCTTCAAGAGGAGATGCATAAAGAAAGCAAAGGCCCAGCAATGGAGAGACAGGAACAGGAAGTGGAGGGAAGCTGTGGAGATCTTACACATCATCTGTGGATGGAATCAACCATCACTTGATAAATGGGAAGTGGGAGAGAGAAACACAATAGTTTTAATAATGAGTTGATAAATGGGAACTGGGAGAGAGAAACACAATAGTTTTAATAATGAGTTGATAAATGGGAACTGGGAGAGAGAAACACAATAGTTTTAATAATGAGTTTGATAAATGGGAACTGGGAGAGAGAAACACAATAGTTTTAATAATGAGTTGATAAATGGGAACTGGGAGAGAGAAACACAATAGTTTTAATAATGAGTTGATAAATGGGAACTGGGAGAGAGAAACAATAGTTTTAATAATGAGTTTGATAAATGGGAACTGGGAGAGAGAAACACAATAGTTTTAATAATGAGTTTGATAAATAGGAACTGGGAGAGAGAAACACAATAGTTTTAATAATGAGTTTGATAAATGGGAACTGGGAGAGAGAAACACAATAGTTTTAATAATGAGTTTGATAAATAGGAACTGGGAGAGAGAAACACAATAGTTTTAATAATGAGTTGATAAATGGGAACTGGGAGAGAGAAACACAATAGTTTTAATAATGAGTTTGATAAATAGGAACTGGGAGAGAGAAACACAATAGTTTTAATAATGAGTTTGATAAATAGGAACTGGGAGAGAGAAACACAATAGTTTTAATAATGAGTTTGATAAATAGGAACTGGGAGAGAGAAACACAATAGTTTTAATAATGAGTTTGATAAATGGGAACTGGGAGAGAGAAACACAATAGTTTTAATAATGAGTTTGATAAATGGGAACTGGGAGAGAGAAACACAATAGTTTTAATAATGAGTTTGATAAATGGGAACTGGAGAGAGAAACACAATAGTTTTAATAATGAGTTTGATAAATAGGAACTGGGAGAGAGAAACACAATAGTTTTAATAATGAGTTTGATAAATAGGAACTGGGAGAGAGAAACACAATAGTTTTAATAATGAGTTGATAAATGGGAACTGGGAGAGAGAAACACAATAGTTTTAATAATGAGTTTGATAAATGGGAACTGGGAGAGAGAAACACAATAGTTTTAATAATGAGTTTGATAAATGGGAACTGGGAGAGAGAAACACAATAGTTTTAATAATGAGTTGATAAATGGGAAGTGGGAGAAAGAGAATAGTGTTTTAATGAGTTTGATAAATGGGAAGAGGGAGAGAGAATATTTGTATAATGATTTGATAAGAGAAATGGGAGATAGAGACACAATCGGCAATGTTAGATCTGTAGCGGGTTGACATGGAAGGATAAGTGGTGATAGAAACATAAAGTGTGTACTGAACCGGAGGGGGGGGGGGGGGGGGGGGGGGGGGAGAAGGGATATGTGGTAGAACAACATGGAAATTGTGATGTTGATCCGAGACAATGGAAATCAACTCTTTTATTGTTTAGTCTGTAGAGTTCTTCATGTGAGAGAAGTTGCAACAATTATTATGTAGAGTTCTTCATGTGAGAGAAGTTGCAACAATTATTCTGTAGAGTTCTTCATGTGAGAGAAGTTGCAACAATTATTCTGTAGAGTTCTTCATGTGAGAGAAGTTGCAACAATTATTCTGTAGAGTTCTTCATGTGAGAGAAGTTACAACAATTAGTGTGTAGAGTCATCTTGTGAGAGAAGTTACAACAATTAGTCTGTAGAGTTCTTCATGTGAGAGAAGTTACAACAATTATTCTGTAGAGTTCTTCATGTGAGAGAAGTTACAACAATTAGTGTGTACAGTTCTTCCTGTGAGAGAAGTTACAACAATTAGTGTGTAGAGTCATCTTGTGAGAGAAGTTACAATAATTAGTGTGTAGAGTTCTTCATGTGAGAGAAGTTACAACAATTAGTCTGAAGAGTTCATCTTGTGAGAGAAGTTACAACAATTAGTCTGTAGAGTTCTTCATGTGAGAGAAGTTACAACAATTAGTGTTAAGAGTTCTTCATGTGAGAGAAGTTACAACAATTAGTCTGAAGAGTTCATCTTGTGAGAGAAGTTACAACAATTAGTCTGTAGAGTTCTTCATGTGAGAGAAGTTACAACAATTAGTGTTAAGAGTTCTTCATGTGAGAGAAGTTACAACAATTAGTCTGTAGAGTTCTTCATGTGAGAGAAGTTACAACAATTAGTGTGTAGAGTCATCTTGTGAGAGAAGTTACAACAATTAGTGTGTAGAGTTCTTCATGTGAGAGAAGTTACAACAATTAGTCTGTAGAGTTCTTCATGTGAGAGAAGTTACAACAATTAGTGTGTAGAGTTCTTCCTGTGAGAGAAGTTACAACAATTAGTGTGTAGAGTCATCTTGTGAGAGAAGTTGCAACAATTAGTCTGTAGAGTTCTTCATGTGAGAGAAGTTACAACAATTAGTCTGTAGAGTTCTTCATGTGAGAGAAGTTACAACAATTAGTCTGTAGAGTTCTTCATGTGAGAGAAGTTACAACAATTAGTGTGTAGAGTCATCTTGTGAGAGAAGTTACAACAATTAGTCTGTAGAGTTCTTCATGTGAGAGAAGTTACAACAATTAGTCTGTAGAGTTCATCATGTGAGAGAAGTTACAACAATTAGTCTGAAGAGTTCATCTTGTGAGAGAAGTTGCAACAATTAGTCTGTAGAGTTCTTCATGTGAGAGAAGTTACAACACTAGTGTGTAGAGTCATCTTGTGAGAGACGTTACAACAATTAGTCTGAAGAGTTCATCATGTGAGAGAAGTTACAACAATTAGTCTGTAGAGTTCATCTTGTGAGAGAAGTTACAATTGAACAATTAAGTTCCGTTCTGTGAGAGACATCACAGACAGTAGATTGTGTATCTCGTCAAGTGAGAGATGTTACAGACAGTAGATTGTGTATCTCATCAAGTGAGAGAAGTTACAGACAGTAGATTGTGTATCTCATCAAGTGAGAGACATCACAGACAGTAGATTGTGTATCTCGTCAAGTGAGAGATGTTACAGACAGTAGATTGTGTATCTCGTCAAGTGAGAGATGTTACAGACAGTAGATTGTGTATCTCATCAAGTGAGAGAAGTTACAGACAGTAGATTGTGTATCTCATCAAGCGAGAGAAGTTACAGACGGTAGATTGTGTATCTCATCAAGTGAGAGAAGTTACAGACAGTAGATTGTGTATCTCATCAAGTGAGAGAAGTTACAGACAGTAGATTGTGTATCTCATCAAGCGAGAGAAGTTACAGACGGTAGATTGTGTATCTCATCATGTGAGAGAAGTTACAGACGGTAGATTGTGTATCTCATCATGTGAGAGAAGTTACAGACGGTAGATTGTGTATCTCATCAAGTGAGAGAAGTTACAGACGGTAGATTGTGTATCTCATCAAGTGAGAGAAGTTACAGACGGTAGATTGTGTATCTCATCATGTGAGAGAAGTTACAGACGGTAAATTGTGTATCTCATCAAGTGAGAGAAGTTACAGACAATATATTGTGTTACCCATTAAGTGAGAGAAGTTACAGACAGTAGATCGTGTTGCCCATTAAGTGAGAGATGTTACAGACAATATATTGTGTTGCCCATTAAGTGAGAGAAGTTACTGACAGTAGATTGTGTTGCCCATTAATTAAGAGAAGTTACAGGCAAAATGTTAACAGCACTTGCCTTATGAGAGAAATTGTTTTCTGCCCCTGCAAATGCCAGCTGAGCACCAATCAGTGCCACACACATGTTGCCAATGGCGAACAGACCGTCGCTGCGTATGCTGTGGGCGAAGACAAGATTATCAGTGACACACAAGTAACAGTAAAAACATCAGTGATAGAAGGATGCAAACATCAGTGACAAATGTAGGTCAACACCAGTGACAGAAAAATGTCAATATTAGGGACAACGTATGTAAAAATTAATGACAGAAGTATGTAAACATTAATGACAGAAGTATGTAAACATTAATGACAGAAGTATGTAAATATCAATGACAGAAGTATGTAAACATTAATGACAGAAGTATGTAAATATTAATGACAGAAGTATGTAAACATTAATGACAGAAATATGTAAATATCAATGACAGTAGTATGTAAACATTAATGACAGAAGTATGTAAACATTAATGACAGAAGTATGTAAACATTAATGACAGAAGTATGTAAATATTAATGACAGAAGTATGTAAACATTAATGACAGAAGTATGTAAACATTAATGACAGAAATTTGTAAAAATCGAAAGCTCACAGTGTATCCGCGTGCTGTAGAGATATTTACTGGAGTTGGCCAATTTATAACGTGGAAACGGGTTCTGGCGTGCTACTGAGTAAGTGCACGTGAGTCTGGACCATCCAAAGCATCGACGTTCAGCGACGTTCATCAAGACGACGGTAAGTGTAAGTTTTCAGATGCAGCCCAAACTACATCATCGAAGAAGGAAAACACGACGGGGCAAGAGAGGTGGCGCTAAACTGTCAAAGTGTGAGAGGCTAGGCCTAAAGTATGTGCGCGTTACTTATTGGAATTGTGGGTCCATTAAACAACGACGGCCCATTCTTGATAAGCTACTGTGCGGCGCCGATATAATGGTTTTGCAAGAAACTCTTCTTGGTGACAGGACAGTAAGTTCTCCTGGCTTACATTGTTTTTACAATAGACGACACCTTGGGCAGGCCATCCTTGTGCGCAACAATATGGTGGCAGTTGAGGTTGATATGTCTGTGTGGGACAATGCAGAATTGCAGGTACATGCGGTTAGGGTGCAGACCCCAGTTCATTTCGTGATTGTTAATGTGTATGCCTGTAATGGGAAGGTGGACACACAACAATGGCAGAACCTCTTCGAGTTCGATGAAGAGAATGTCATTTTGTGCGGAGACTTTAATGCTAGAGGAAACCAGTGGGGTAACGTCATAACCAACAAGCAGGGAGAAGACCTAGAGAACGCACTGGTGTCGGTCGATTTAGTGTGCTTGAATGATGGAAGGGCAACAAGAATGGCCACTCGAACAGGGGACTCTGATAGTGTCATAGACCTGGCACTGGTGTCTTCCACCTTCGCACCGGTTTGCAGGTGGAATGCACTGGGGTTCCACGGAAGTGATCACTATCCATGTGTCCTCCTAATTGAGAAAGGCGGAAATAAAAGCCAGAAAAGAAAGCTCCACACATTCAACTACGAGAAAACAGACCAGGACGTCATTAGCAAAATCAGACATAGGAAACGGAGCGCCCCTCGTAAGAGGCAGGAGCGATGGACGCAGCCACCCCTGGTGGAACGTAGATGTCGAGGAAGCTTGGCGGAGCAAGAGACAAACGGTCAAGACATGGCAGAAAGCTAGAAAGAATGGAAGAACACAACCTGAGCTCTTGAAGCGTCTGAAAGTAGAGGTCGACCAAAAAATGATGCACTTTAAACTATGCGCTAAGCAGGCTAAGGATGCCAAATGGGATGACTTCTGTAAAAAAGTGTGCTCAGAAAAATCGCTCGCCACATTCTGGCGCCTTCATCAGTGCATGAATGGCACAACACGACACAGAGGCATACCAGACTTTCAGAGCACAGGCCGGATATGGCACAAATCTGATGAGAGCAAAGGAAGGCCCTGCTTGCCCGCTACATTGAGCAGACGAACCAAAGAAATGAGGCTGTAAGAATGAGGATACGGGGATCGCTGTCAAAATTGTGTAAGGATGTAGGGCTGGAAGAAGATCTCACAATCACAATCGATACCATTCGCACGACACTTAAAAGGTCACACAACACTGCTCCTGGTCCAGATGGTGTTCGGTACGATGACATAGACGATTTAGCTGACGACGACTTGACAAAACTGGCCAATGAGTTTAAAGCCAGTATTCGGAGTAGCCAGATTAAGGAGGAGTGGCTACACAGCTACTTACTACCGCTACCGAAGCCAAACAAGGACCATTACCAGATCAGTGCCTACAGAATAATTACAATGCAGAACACTGCGGGCAAGCTGCTGGAGAAAATAGTTGCCCGTGTCGTCACCTGTCACCTTGAACAGAAACGTGTATTCCCACCCACACTTGGAGGTTATAGATATAACAAAGAGACATAGCTCAATGCGGCAGTATTTGCCTATGACGTCTTCGAAGGCTTCCACAGACGAGAGGGGACATGTGCTGCTGCTATAGATCTGGAGGATGCAAACAACAGGGTACCATTTGAATATCTCATGCATATGCTCCTCAAACTGGCGGTGCACCCCTTCCTCATTAGATGGATCGCTGCTGCACTGTTTCAGAGGAAGGTGATATTCAGATGTGGTAGTTGGTCATTCGAGCCAACGTCCATTTATCCAGGGCTGCCACAAAGCTCACCATTGTCACCAGTTCTATCTAACGTGTACACAATAACGATCACGGAACGTTGGATGGAGGGGAAGAACTATGACTTTTGCTGATGATATTCTGGTATATCGACAGGGAAGAGACAGACGGGGAATTGCCTCCACAATGCAAGACGAACTCGATCGCATTTCTTCCTGGTGTGGGGTATCAGGTGCCGTGGTTAATCCTAATAAAGCATCAGTTTCATGGTTCTCCCTTAACAATCATATCGTTAATACGACCACACCGGTAGTACGAATGGGAGCTGATGAGGTGACCAGGGACAAGTTGATGACATACCTTGGAGTTAAGTTTGATCGCAGCCTGTGTTTTCGGGACCACGTCGACCATGTGATAACAAAATCCCGCAAAGGATTAGCCGCCTTGAAGGTCATGGCAGCTGCCAACATCGAGCAGAGGCTACTTACTCTTCTGTTCCAGGGATTAGTCCTCGCACCAATCGAGTATGCCCTGGCCATTCTTACTGTCAGTACGACTCAAATTGATAGGCTGGAGAAAATACAAAATGAAGCCATGCGCATTATCCTAAGATGTACGAGGGACACTCCCTGTGTAGCAATGAGGTATCTTCTTGACTTTCCAACCATGGATGACAGAATCAAGATCTGGAGAGCACGAGCATACGTGAAGATTAGTACAGATAAAGAACATCCATTGCACCAATTGCTCAACACTGAGAAAGGTGCCAGGCTAAAAGAGGCAAATCATGGGTGGGCCGAGCAGAAGATGTCATCAAACAGGTCTGTGGGCTTACCAATATCAGCGTTGGTGAGGAGTGGATACCGGTGCCTACGCCATTCAAGGGGACTTTTTCGTGTATTGTCACACTCGACAGGAAAAGTAGGGAACAGAACCCGGTCGTGATTAATGCCGAGGTCGACGGTCTCATCTGCGATAACACCGATGAGAAAGATGCAGTCATCTATACAGACGGATCTGTAAGACGACACGAAAGAAGTGCATGGGCATTTACAGCACGCTCGGCAGGCAGAATAGCCAAGGAAGACAGTGGTGCATACACCATGACCACAAGTAGCATGACAATGGAGGTGATGGCAGTGGCCAAGGCATTCAAATGGTTAGAGTCACAAGACTACACCCACGCATGTATACTGAGTGATTCGATGAGCATGATAAAAAAGTGGAGGCGGGCTCTGTACGCATGCAATGGGTAGAGTCGTTGCAGAAATCCAAAATACGTAAGGTCACCTTTGTCTATGTCCCTGGACATGCGGGAGTACGGGGAAATGAAAGGGCGGACAGGTTGGCTAGCTGCGCTGTCGTTGAGGACGGGCAACCAATGGATCGGGCGGACATCATCAATGCCCTCCGAGATGTGGGAAGAGCACAGGACTTCGACAAACACAGATCTACGTCACTTCTTCGGATGATGGAAATGGGAGTTAAGTTGGGCACAGCCAGAAATGAGACACTTAGTGGCCGTGTAAGAAGACTTATCAACCAACACAGAACTGGAGTCGTCAGTCGCTGGACACTGAGGGAATTTCTGAGGAGGGGATCTGAGCACCTATGGACATGTTCGGAATACAATGATGATGACCCGCAAATAACTCAATAACGCAATACCAATGTGTACAATTTAATGACAAAAGTATGTAAACATTAATGACAACAGTTTTAATTCGGAGGTTGTTGTTTAGCGGACTGCTCATTGTGGTGGACTACACCATGGTGAGGTTGTAGCTACTAGCGCATGACTGACCTCTAGAGGGTACTGTTCGTGTGTGTGTGTGTTCCTGCTGAAGGCCTGCTGGGCCATAACGTCGTGTTTATTGCTTCGATAGTATTTGTTGGGTCTTGAGTGTTTTTGTTTGAGATGTGTTTATTGGTCCACACGTGTTTGGTGGGTCTTGAGTGTTTTTGTTTGAGATGTGTTTATTGGTCCACACGTGTTTGTTGGGTCTTGAGTGTTTTTGTTTGAGATGTGTTTATTGGTCCACACGTGTTTGTTGGGTCTTGAGTGTTTTTGTTTGAGATGTGTTTATTGGTCCACACGTGTTTGTTGGGTCTTGAGTGTTTTTGTTTGAGATGTGTTTATTGGTTCACACGTGTTTGTTGGGTCTTGAGTGTTTTTGTTTGAGATGTGTTTATTAGTTCACACGTGTTTGTGGGGCATTGAGTGTTTATGTTTCAGATGTGTTTATTGGTTCACACGTGTTTGTTGGGTCTTGAGTGTTTTTGTTTGAGATGTGTTTATTGGTTCACACGTGTTTGTTGGGTCTAGAGTTTTTTGGGTTGAGAAGTGTTTATTGACTCGCAAGTGTGTATCAATAAGGATATATAGAAGAATAGAAAGAATGTAATGGACAGACAAGATAACAATTGATGAAGCCTTAAAACAACTAAAAATGAAAAGAGAACTGCTAAATACAATTCAAACAAGACAAATGAGATTTTTGGAGCATGTTGAAAGACACAGCAGCCTACTAAAAGTAATCTTGGAAGGGAAAATACAAGGTACAAGAGGCAGACCAAGACTAACGTGGACGAGTAACATCAAAAGATGGACAAGTCAACCTATGACAACCTGCACTATCAAAGCAAGAAACAGAGTAGAATGGCGCTCCATGGTAGCCAACCTTCGTTGCGAAGACGGCACTGAATAATGACGATGATGTGTTTATGGCTTCATTTCTTTGTTGGTTCACAAGTGTTTATTTGTTTACACGTGTTTGCTGGTTCACAAGTGTTTATTTGTTTACACGTGTTTGCTGATTCACAAGTGTTTATTTGTTTACACGTGTTTGCTGATTCACAAGTGTTTATTTGTTTACACATGTTTGCTGGTTCACAAGTGTTTATTTGTTTACACGTGTTGCTGATTCACAAGTGTTTATTTGTTTACACATGTTTGCTGGTTCACAAGTGTTTATTTGTTTACACGTGTTTGCTGATTCACAAGTGTTTATTTGTTCACAAGTGTTTATTTGTTTACACGTGTTTGTTGGTTCACAAGTGTTTATTTGTTTACACGTGTTGGTTGGTTCACAAGTGTTTATTTGTTTACACGTGTTTGCTGGTTCACAAGTGTTTATTTGTTCACAAGTGTTTATTTGTTTACACGTGTTTGCTGGTTCACAAGTGTTTATTTGTTTACACGTGTTTGCTGGTTCACAAGTGTTTATTTGTTCACAAATGTTTATTTGTTCACACGTGTTTATTTTGTTCACAAGTGTTTATTTGTTTATACGTGTTTGCTGGTTCACAAGTGTTTATTTGTCCACAAATGTTTATTTGTTCACAAGTGTTTATTTGTTCACAAGTGTTGATTTGTTTACACATGTTTTTGGTTCACAAGTGTTTATTCGTTCACAAGTGTTTGTTGGTTCAAAAGTGTTTATTTGTTTCATGTGTTTGTTGGTTCACAAGTGTTTATTTGTTTACACGTGTTTGTTGGTTCACAAGTGTTTATTTGTTTACACGTGTTTGTTGGTTTACAGGTGTTTATTGGTTCACACACAATCATTGATTCACAGGTGTTTATATGTTCACATACAATTATTGGTTCACAAGTGTACACTTACGGAACATAGCAGACAAGGAAGACTGAGAGCAGAGAGCCAACCACGGACAACCCAATGCCAACCAGTGTCATCCTGACTAGAATGTATTCCACCGTCAGTGGTAGCTAGCAGGCAGTAGAACAAATCATTGTAAGTTTGACAGTAACATAGAACAATTCAGTCAGCGACAGAGAATAAATTTGTTGTAAGCATTACAGGAACATATCAGCAAATTCAACTAAAATAAAGGCATAGTACAGATAATTATAACTATTACTTGGACATAGAACAAGTGGGAGTGCTTAAAGGACATAGAACACATTGTTGTAAAATTATCCGCTCGTCTTCGATTATGTTTTAGCGATCTCTCTGGCGCCTGTGTGGTAGCCACTAACAACAAACATCACTCTGTGGTAGCCACTAACAACAAACATCACTGGGTGGTAGCCACTAACAACAAACATCACTCTGTGGTAGCCACTAACAACAAACACACTCTGTGGTAGCCACTAACAACAAACATCACTCTGTAGTAGCCACTAACAATAAACATCACTCTGTGGTAGCCACTAACTGTGGTAGCACTAACAACAAACATCACTCTGTGGTAGCCACTAACAACAAACAGCACTGGGTGGTAGCCACTAACAACAAACAGCAGTGTGTGGTAGCCACTAACAACACACATCACTCTGTGGTAGCCACTAACAACACACATCACAGTGTGGTAGCCACTAACAACAAACATCACTCTGTGGTAGCCACTAACAACAAACAGCATTGTGTGGTAGCCACTAACAACAAACATCACTCTGTGGTAGCCACTAACAACAAACATTACTCTGTGGTAGCCACTAACAACAAACAGCAGCGTGTGGTAGCCACTAACAACACACATCGCTCTGTGGTAGCCACTAACAACACACATCACTCTGTGGTAGCCACTAACAACACACATCACTCTGTGGTAGCCAATAACAAAAAACAGCACTGTTTTGTAACCACTAACAACAAACAAAACTGAGTGGTAGCCACTAACAACAAACAGCAATGTGTGGTAGCCACTAACAACAAACATCACTGAGTGGTAGCCACTAACAACGCACCTCACTGTGCGGTAGCCACTAACAACAAACAGCACTGTTTTGTAACCACTAACAACAAATAGCACTGTGTGGTAGCCACTAACAACAAACAAAACTGTGTGGTAGCCACTAACAACAAACATCACTGTGTGGTACCCATTAACAACAAACAGCACTGTGTGGTACCACTAATAACAAACATCATTGTATGGTAGCCACTAGTAACAAACATCACTGTGTGGTAGCCACTAGTAACAAATAGCACTTTGTTGTAGCCACTAGTAACAAACAGCACTGTGTGGTAGCTACTAGTAATAACAGCACTGTGTGGTAGCCACTAGTAACAAACAACACTGTGTGGTAGTCACTAACAACCAACAACACTGTGTGGTAGCCACTAACAACAAACATCACTGTGTGGTTGCCATTAGTAACAAACAGCATTATGTGGTACCCACTAACAACAAACAGCACTGTGTGGTAGCCACTAACAACCAACAACACTGTGTGATAGCCATTAGTAAGAAACAGCACTGTGTTGTAGCCACTAACAACAAGCAGCACTTTTTTTATAGCCATTAACAAACAAACCTGTGTGGTAGCCACTAGTAACAAATAACACTTTGTGGTAGCCACTAGTAACAGACAGCACTGTGTGGTAGCTACTAGTAACAAACATCACTGTGTGGTAGCCACTAGTAACAAACAACACTGTGTGGTAGTCACTAACAACCAACAACACTGTGTGGTAGCCACTAACAACACACATCACTGTGTGGTAGCCACTAACAACACACATCACTGTGTGGTAGCCACTAGTAACAAACAGCACTGTGTGGTAGCTACTAGTAACAAACATCACTGTGTGGTAGCCACTAGTAACAAACAACACTGTGTGGTAGCCACTAACAACCAACAACACTATGTGGTAGCCACTAACAACAAACAGCACTGTGTGGTAGCCACTAACAACCAACAACACTGTGTGGTAGCCATTAACAACAAACAGTACTGTGTGGTACCCACTAACAACAAACAGCACTGTGTGGTAGCCACTAACAACAAACAGCGTTGTGTGGTAGCCACTAACAACAAATAGCACTGTGTGGTACCCACTAACAACAAACAGCACTGTGTGGTAGCCACTAACAACCAACAACACTGTGTGGTAGCCATTAATAGCAATCAACACTGCGTTGCAGTCACTAGTAATAAACAGCATTGTGTGGTAGCCACTAATAATAATCAACACTGCGTTGCAGTCACTAGTAATAAACAGCATTGTGTGGTAGCCACAAACAGCACTGTGTGGTAGCCACTAACAACCAACAACACTGTGTGGTAGCCACTAACAACAACAGCATTGTGTGGTAGCCACTAATAACAATCAACACTGCGTTGCAGTCACTAGTAATAAACAGCATTGTGTGGTAGCCACAAACAGCACTGTGTGGTAGCCACAAACAGCACTGTGTGGTAGCCGCAAACAGCACTGTGTGGTAGCCACAAACAGCACTGTGTGGTAGCCACAAACAGCACTGTGTGGTAGCCACAAACAGCACTGTGTGGTAGCCACAAACAGCACAACCTATTTCGAGAATAAGTGAGAGAAGAAATGTGCGAATAGAACCCGTTAGGAAAGAGCGGACTAGCAGAAGTTAGGTCTACTTTCTGTCACAAACAGTGCCAGTGGATCCGACCTGGCATGTCTCGCCTCACTCATCTGGTATGTTCCACTCCACCCACCTGGTATGTTCCACACCACTGACCTGGTGTGTCTCGACTTATTTACTTGGTATGTCAAACCCCACTCACCTGGTATGTCTCGCCCCACTCACCTGGTATATCCCACCCCACGCACCTGGTATGTATCGTCCCACTCACCTGGTATGCGCCACTCGACCCACCTAGTATGTTCCGTCCCACTCACCTGGTACGTCTCTGTTTGCATCAAGAACCCATAGTTGGCCAAGTCTGAGTCGTTAGCCCAGGGCTGTAGAGAGATAGTGGTGGGTGAGTTAGGTACATGTATGTGTGTGTAGCGACAAGGGTTAGTAGTGGGTGAGTTATGTACATGTGTGTGTGTGTGTGTGTGTGTGTTTGTTAGACAGTGTCACGTAGGCCACATGTAGGCAACATTTTTGATAGAGAAATAAGAGTAGGCAACATGTTGGATAGAGAAAGAAGAGTAGGCAACATGTTGGATAGAGAAAGAAGAATAGGCAACATGTTGGATAGAGAAAGAAGAATAGGCAACATGTTGGATAGAGAAAGAAGAGTAGGCAACATGTTGGATAGAGAAAGAAGAATAGGCAACATGTTGGATAGAGAAAGAAGAGTAGGCAACATGTTGGATAGAGAAAGAAGAGTAAGCAACATGTTGGATAGAGAAAGAAGAGTAGGCAACATGTTGGATAGAGAAAGAAGAGTAGGCAACATGTTAGATAGAGAAAGAAGAGTAGGCAACATGTTGGATAGAGAAAGCAGAGTAGGCAACATGTTGGATAGAGAAAGAAGAGTAGGCAACATGTTGGATAGAGAAAGAGGAATAGGCAACATGTTAGATAGAGAAAGAAGAATAGGCAACATGTTAGATAGAGAAAGAAGAATAGGCAACATGTTGGATAGAGAAAGAAGAGTAGGTAACATGTTGGATAGAGAAAGAAGAGTAGGCAACATGTTGGATAGAGAAAGAAGAGTAGGCAACATGTTGGATAGAGAAAGAAGAGTAGGCAACATGTTGGATAGAGAAAGAAGAATAGGCAACATGTTAGATAGAGAAAGAAGAATAGGCAACATGTTAGATAGAGAAAGAAGAATAGGCAACATGTTGGATAGAGAAAGAAGAGTAGGCAACATTTTGGATAGAGAAAGAAGAATAGGCAACATGTTGGATAGAGAAAGAAGAGTAGGCAACATGTTGGATAGAGAAAGAAGAATAGGCAACATGTTGGATAGAGAAAGAAGAGTAGGCAACATGTTGGATAGAGAAAGAAGAATAGGCAACATGTTGGATAGAGAAAGAAGAGTAGGCAACATGTTAGATAGAGAAAGAAGAATAGGCAACATGTTGGATAGAGAAAGAAGAATAGGCAACATGTTAGATAGAGAAAGAAGAGTAGGCAACATGTTGGATAGAGAAAGAAGAGTAGGCAACATGTTGGATAGAGAAAGAAGAATAGGCAACATGTTAGATAGAGAAAGAAGAGTAGGCAACATGTTGGATAGAGAAAGTAGAGTAGGCAACATGTTGGATAGAGAAAGAAGAATAGGCAACATGTTAGATAGAGAAAGAAGAATAGGCAACATGTTAGATAGAGAAAGAAGAATAGGCAACATGTTAGATAGAGAAAGAAGAATAGGCAACATGTTGGATAGAGAAAGAAGAGTAGGCAACATGTTGGATAGAGAAAGAAGAGTAGGCAACATGTTAGATAGAGAAAGAAGAGTAGGCAACATGTTGGATAGAGAAAGAAGAATAGGCAACATATTAGATAGAGAAAGAAGAGTAGGCAACATGTTGGATAGAGAAAGAAGAATAGGCAACATGTTGGATAGAGAAAGAAGAATAGGCAACATGTTAGATAGAGAAAGAAGAGTAGGCAACATGTTGGATAGAGAAAGAAGAATAGGCAACATGTTAGATAGAGAAAGAAGAGTAGGCAACATGTTGGATTGAGAAAGAAGAATAGGCAACATGTTAGATAGAGAAAGAAGAATAGGCAACATGTTGGATAGAGAAAGAAGAATAGGCAAAATTTTGGATAGAGAAAGAAGAATAGGCAACATGTTAGATAGAGAAAGAAGAATAGGCAACATGTTAGATAGAGAAAGAAGAATGGACAACATGTTGGATAGAGAATGAAGAGTAGGCAACATGTTAGATAGAGAAAGAAGAGTAGGCAACATGTTAGATAGAGAAAGAAGAGTAGGCAACATGTTAGATAGAGAAAGAAGAGTAGGCAACATGTTAGATAGAGAAAGAAGAGTAGGCAACATGTTAGATAGAGAAAGAAGAGTAGGCAACATGTTGGATAGAGAAAGAAGAGTAGGCAACATGTTAGATAAGAGAAAGAAGAGTAGGCAACATGTTGGATAGAGAAAGAAGCAAAACAGTGAAAGTATTTTGGCCAGTATCAGATAGAATTCTGGTAGTAAAATTGAGAGGTAGACCAATGGATATCAACATAATTCAAGCTTATGCACCAACAAGTAATAGCGAAGAAAAAGACATTGACACTTTTTACAATGAGCTAGAGGCGACCATGGAACAGTGTAAATCACAAGAAATAACTATTATATTAGGGGATTTCAATGCAAAGGTAGGAACAGCTAAAGTGCAAAATGTGACTGGGGGGGGCATGGCCTTGGCGAGACGAATGACAGAGGGGATAGATTGATAGATTGGGCAAAGACACATGAAATAATTATAGGTAACACCTGGTTCAAACAACACCCTAGGCGACTATGGACATGGCAAAGCCCAGACAAAAAAGTACACAATCAAATTGATTTTATACTGGTACAGAGAAGATTCAGGAATGGGCTGACATCGGTTAAAACAAGGCCTGGAGCAGATTGCAGTAGTGAGCATGTACCAGTAGTTGGAAAGATAAGAATAAAACTGTGGAAGGCACAGAAATCACCAAGAAATATAAAATAAGAACTAGATATGCTAAGAGTAGATAAACAGATGAGTGATAAGTACAGCATGATAGTACAACATAGATATAATGCTATTGAGAAAATACAGGACATCCAGGAGCAGTGGGAAATGCTCAAACAATCGATTCAACAAACATCAAATGAAGTAATACCAGTGACTAAAAGAATAAAAACAAAAGAAATGGATGACAGAAGAAATTAGAGAACTATTGACAAAAGACGAAAACATGAGAAAGAAGAACAGACATACAAAATAGTGCACAAAGAGATCCAAAACAAATGCAGAGAAGCAAAGGAAGGATGGTTGAAGCAGAAATGGGAACAAATGGAAAAACAACAAAAGAAAGACTCAAAATGTATGCACAATCAGTTAAATGAATTAACAGGAAGAAAAGAAGTCAAAGTTTCAGGATGTGTGAAATCAAAGGAAGGAAATATAATAATGGGACAGGAGAAGACAATGGTAAGATGGACAGAATATATCAGTCAACTCTATGATGATGAAAGACCAGCATTAAACAATTCAAACAAAGACACAGGACCACCAATAATGCAGAGTGAAGTGGAGGACGCAATTCAACACATTAAAAGAGGCAAAGCTCCAGGTCCCGACAATATAACAATCGAAGAGATAAATGCATTAGGAGAGCTGGGAGTACAAGTCATAACAAAATTACTCAATGACATATATAACACTGGACACATACCCGAAGATCTACTAAAATCTATCTTTGTAGCCATACCGAAGAAGTCAGGCACCACTGATTGTGAAGACCATCGCACTATTAGTCTCATTAGCCATATGATGAAAATATTACTAAGAATAATCATGAGACGTGTAAGGAGCAAAATAAAACCAGAAATAAGTGAGGAACAATGTGGATTTGTGGAAGGAAAGGGCACGAATAATGCAATATACATCTTAAGAACATTGATAGAAAGATCTACAGAGGTAAAGAAAGATCTATATATGTGCTTTATAGACTACACAAAAGCATTTGACAAAGTAAAGCATGTGGAAATAATAAATATGCTGGAGAAATTAAACATTGATGGCAAGGATCTGCTAATCATAAAAAAACATGTACTGGCAACAAACAGCAGCCATACGAATTAACAACCAAACAGGATAATTCCAATATATAAAACAAGGAGTCAGACAAGGCTGTGCTCTATCGCCGGATTTGTTTCACTTTACAGCGAATATATTATGAGATCAATAGTAGACAAAGAAGGATTTGAAGTCAACGGTCACAACATAAATAATTTGCTATATGCGGAGGACACAGTCTAAATAGCAGAGACAGAGAATGAACTACAAGAAATAATAGACATAATAGTAAAAGAAAGCAACAAGAAAGGTCTCAGTCTGAATAGTAAGAAAACAGAAGCAATGGTTATATCGAAGAAACAATCATCACCATCATGCACCATAAAAAAATACACAGGACAAATCTGAAACAAGTGCAACGTTTGAAATACTTGGGCACAATAATTACATCAGATGGAAGATGCACCACATAAATAAAAAGCAGAATAGCTAAGGCCAAAATAGCATTTCAGAAAATGAAAATATCTTATGCAACAAATCTATGTCAATAGAAGTGAGAAAGAGAGTTCATCAGTGCTATATAGAGCCAATTCTGATCTATAGAAGCGAATCATGGGCAGTGGACAAAGAAATGAAAAGACAATTAGAGGTCATAGATGGATTCTCTGGACAGCTAAAAAAAAGACCAACGAGGAAATTCTCAAAGAGGTCAACACAAAAGAGAGCTCCTAAAAAACATCAGAAATAAGCAATCAACATTATTCGGGCCCATCATGACAAGAGGAAAGTACTTGGTTACAACTGGCAAAATACAGGGAAAGAGAGATCGCTGACGACAAAGAGAGAATATAATAAATAGCTTGGTGTCATGACATGGAAAATAGTAATCAACGGAACTGATACGATGCACTGTAGATAGAAGATTGTGGAGGGACATGATCGTCTATGCCAGCTAGTATGGCACATGATGATGATTTCTTTATATGACGTCGTATGTTTGTGTGATCTCGTATGTTTGTGTTATCTCGTATGTTTGTGTTATCTCGTATGTTTGTGTGATCTCGTATGTTTGTGTTATCTCGTATGTTTGTGTTATCTCGTATGTTTGTGTGATCTCGTATGTTTGTGTTATCTCGTATGTTTGTGTTATCTCGTATGTTTGTGTTATCTCGTATGTTTGTGTTATGTCGTATGTTTGTGTTATGTCGTATGTTTGTGTTATGTCGTATGTTTGTGTTATGTCGTATGTTTGTGTGATGTCGTATGTTTGTGTGATGTCATATGTTTGTGTGATGTATGTTTATGTGATGTATGTTTATGTGATGTATGTTTATGTGATGTATGTTTATGTGATGCATGTTTATGTGATGTATGTTTATGTGATGTATGTTTGTGTGATGTAAGTTTATGTGATGTATGTTTATGGGATGTATGTTTGTGTGATGTATGTTTGTGTGATGTATGTTTATGTCATGTATGTTTGTTTGATGTATGTTTGTGTGATGTATGTTTGTGTGATGTATGTTTGTTTGATGTATGTTTGTGTGATGTATGTTTGTTTGATGTATGTTTATGGGATGTATGTTTGTGTGATGTATGTTTGTGTGATGTATGTTTATGTGATGTATGTTTATGTCATGTATGTTTGTTTGATGTATTTTTGTGTGATGTATGTTTGTGTGATGTATGTTTGTTTGATGTATGTTTGTGTGATGTATGTTTGTGTGATGTGTGTTTGTGTGATGTATGTTTATGTGATGTATGTTTGTGTGATGTATGTTTGTGTGATGTATGTTTGTGTGATGTATGTTTGTGTGATGTATGTTTATGTGATGTATGTTTCTGTGATGTATGTTTGTGTGATGTATGTTTGTGTGATGTATGTTTATGTGATGTATGTTTCTGTGATGTATGTTTGTGTGATGTATGTTTATGTGATGGATGTTTGTGTGATATCGTATGTTTGTATGATCTCGTATGTTTGTGTGATGCCATTTGTTTGTATGATCTCGTATATTTGTATAATGTCGTATATTAGTATGATGTCGTATGTTTGTATGATGTCGTATGTTTGTATGATGTATGTTTGTATGATGTCGTATGATTGTGTGATCTTGTATGTTTATGTGATGTCGTATATTTGTATGATGTCGTATATTAGTATGATGTCGTATGTTTGTATGACGTCGTATGTTTGTATGACATCGTATATTTGTATGATGTCGTATATTAGTATGATGTCGTATGTTTGTATGATGTCGTATGTTTGTATGACATCGTATATTTGTATGATGTCGTATATTAGTATGATGTCGTATGTTTGTATGACGTCGTATGTTTGTATGACATCGTATATTTGTATAATGTCGTATATTAGTATGATGTCGTATGTTTGTATGATGTCGTATGTTTGTATGACGTCGTATGTTTGTATGATGTCGTATGTTTGTATGATGTTATATGTTTGTATGATGTATGTTTGTATGACGTCGTATGTTTGTATGATGTCGTATGTTTCTATGATGTATGTTTGTATGATATCGTTTGTTTGTGCAATGGTGTATGTTTGTATGACATCCAATGTTTGTAAGACGTCGTATGTTTGTATGATGTCATATGTTTGTGTGTTACCGTATAATATTTGTATAGGATCGTATAATGTCTGTCTGACATCCTATAATGTTGGTATGACCTTCTTTAATTCTTATATAATGTCATTTAATGTTTGGATATTTATGGTATGACTTGTCTGAGATGGCTATATTCTTGATCCCTCACTAGGATCGTTCCTTCCACTTTGATATTTATGGTATGACTTGTCTGAGATGACTATATTCTTGATCTCTCACTAGGATCGTTCCTTCCACTTTGATATTTATGGTATGACTTGTCTGAGATGGCTATATTCTTGATCCCTCACTAGGATCGTTCCTTCCACTTTGATATTTATGGTATGACTTGTCTGAGATGGCTATATTCTTGATCTCTACACTAGGATCGTTCCTTCCACTTTGATATTTATGGTATGACTTGTCTGAGATGGCTATATTCTTGATCTCTCACTAGGATCGTTCCTTCCACTTTGATATTTATGGTATGACTTGTCTGAGATGGCTATATTCTTGATCCCTCACTAGGATCGTTCCTTCCACTTTGATATTTATGGTATGACTTGTCTGAGATGGCTATATTCTTGATCTCTACACTAGGATCGTTCCTTTCACTTTGATATTTATGGTATGACTTGTCTGAGATGGCTATATTCTTGATCTCTACACTAGGATCGTTCCTTCCACTTTGATATTTATGGTATGACTTGTCTGAGATGGCTATATTATTGATCCTTCACTAGGATCGTTCCTTCCACTTTAATATTTCACTTGAATGTTTTCTGTGTTGTCTCACTTTATTATCATAATTACCGTCCCCCTACTATTGATATCAATCCGTATTGTCTGCTTGTCTTCTTGGTTATTTGGAACAAGTTTTAACTTGTCTGGCCTCTCTGTCAGTTGTTCATCGGCAGATCTTGCATCCATCGAGGTCTAAACCTGACATTGCCATGATGTCTTCAAAGCTCTGCTATATGTCTAGATTTACTCAGCATGGATATAGAGCCCAGCCCTCACTTCTTTCTTTATATAAGTAGGGGCTGAGTTCTCTCTATTTTTAATGTAATCATTGCTGTCTGTTTCTAGTATATATGGTCAGCCATTTTCGTCTTGTCATACGGTTTGGTGGAGGATATTGTGTATTTTAATGTTTTGTTTTTGTCGAACAGCTTCTCTCGTGGCTGATTCTATCAATGTTTGACAAACACACGCGGTCACAGAATGAACAAGTCAGGTGCACTGATCCACAGGGTTTTCTTTTTTTCATGAGTCTTTTCTCTTACATGTTTTCCCATAGTACAGCCTCAAATGATGTTATGCCATTTTTTATACAGGAAACCAAAACTACTATACATTGAAACGTCTAGAAGCCAGCGGTACATTTTTCCTCTATCCGGACCTTGTATTAACGGCCTTGACATTCAAAAATGGGAGTCAAAATATATAGCAGGTGTTGCCGCAAGAGAAATGCGGTTTCATGGGTTACTTTTAGCTCTAGCCAATCAGAATCGTCAAAAAGTGAAAGTGAAACTATGTCTATTTACCGGAACTTCCTTAGCTATTTATAACTACGCTATGCGCATCAGCATCTGTAGAAAGAACTTTTTCTGCTCTCAAGAGAATCAAATCTTATTGTCGCTCAACTCAGGCACAAGAACGTTTATCTGGTTTGGCAATAATGTCCATTGAGAAATCATTCCCTCAGAAACTTAGAAACCAACCCAACAGTACTTTCAATGACAAAGTCATCAAGACATTTTCGTCCCAAACAAGACGGATATCTTCTTCTCCTTCTTTCCTTCCTCATCTGCCTTTCAGCGTCGATGGGGGATATAGTTTGCGGTCTTTTGCTCTTCTGTTCGCCTCTGCTGCTGTTATGTTTCCTAGTGCTTCTAATATTCAGTTGACCCATATTTTTTCGTGGTCGACCCTTGGTCTGGTGTTCTCACAACGTTTGTTGAAGGCTTGTTGTGTTGTGTTTTGTTCTTTCTGCCTTGTCACGTGGCCAAACCATTTTATCTGTTGTTTCCTTATATATTCTATGGCGGGGACTATTCCTAGCTTTTTTCTCAGTTCTTTATTTCTGATCTTATCTCTCAGACTGTTTCATGTCATTCGTTTAATACATTTCATCTCTGTAGAGGTTATTTTCCTTATTGTTCTTGCATCTAGGGACCAGGTCTGGCATTGGTAGCACAATGTTGGGATGAAAATGGTATTGTATAGTGTTCGTTTTGCCACCAGAGTTATTTCCTTGCTGGATAATAGTGGTGATAACTGTCCGATGGTTTGACAAGCTTTGTTGCATCTTGATTCTATCTCTGCTGTTTGAGAATTATCGTTTGTCATTAGACTTCCTAGGTATTTGAATTCCTCTACTTGTTTTAGTTGTCTGCCTTCTATTGTTATGTTGATGTTCTGTTTATATTTGGCGACATTCATGACTTCTGTTTTGTTGATGTTGATTTTCATGTTGCATTTTGGGCCTGAGATGTTGAGTTTGTTTAAGTGTTTTTGTAGGTCTTCTATTGTTTCATGTATTAGTGCCTGATCGTCTTCAAATAAAAGCTCGTTGATCTCCTCTGTCTCTGATGGGTTGGCTAGCTTGCATATATGGTCCATGTATGTAATAAACAGTAGGGGGGATAGTGCGCACCCCTGTCTTACGCCTGATATAACTTCGAAGTGTACTCTCTTTCTCTCTCTCTCTCTCTCTCTCTCTGCGATCAAGACTCAATCAGAGGAGGATTCCAGACTCTCTCATGAAGTCAGCTGTCTGTTTAAGCGAATTGATTGCCCCATATAGTTTCTCCTCCAGGGAGGTGGGCGTGGACCACATTGCTCTACTCAGGTCCGTATACTGGGGGCAATCATGTAGAACATGTTTTGTTGTCATATTGTCCTGTGTACAGTGGCATAGGCTGGTTGTACCTATTTTGAATTTGGTGAACATGTGATTTCTCATTCTATTGTGGCCAGTGCGTAGGCGAAGTATGATGACTTGATTCCTCCTTGATAGTTGGTGGTATCCGTCACTCTCGTTATGCTTTGGGTGTTCACGTTTCCATTTTTCATGGAACTGACCCTTGAGGATGGATTTGGCTTCGTCATAACTGAGCGGATGGTTCTCTTGTGGTAATCTCCCTCCCTCTTTAGCTAATTTGTCTGCGCGTTCGTGCGTTCGTTCCCGTGTATATTACAGTGTGATGGTATCCACTGAATGACTACTCTCTGGAAGTTATTGCATAGTTGGTCCAGGGTAGTTCTCAAGTCACCTAGTTCATTGTTCTTGGGACTTTTTAGAGCTGATAGTACTGACAGTGCATCAGTCATAATCGCCAATTTATTGTGCATGTTATTTTTGTGTTGAGTAGCCAGTGTTGCAGCATCTCTGATGGCCTCAGCTTCTGCTTTAAAGTTGTTTGAGAATTTTCCAGTAGCTATTGACTTGGTGATCTCGTCCTGATTATTTAGCGTCAAGAACACACCTCCCCCTCCATTTCTGGTGGCATTTGTAGCAGAGCCATCTGTGTATATGTGGGACCAAGAGTCCTGTGGGTTGGTATCGTGTATATGTTTTTCTGCTACGTGTTTTCTTTCTGTGTCTGATTGGGTGCCTTTATTCATGATTCCTGTTATATTTTCCTGAAGTTCTGGTATTCTATGTTTTCCATGAGGAGACATATCAGATGGGCCCAAGGGTTTCGATATTGTTTGGGAAAGTACTGGGTCTCCAGTAGTTAGTTCATTGGCAATTGCAGCGAAGTTGCTCCTCTTTAGTCGTACAATTCCGGAACCAGTTATTCTTTGGTGCATGGGGTGACTAAGGAGCCTTCTATATTCCTCCGCTTATTGCAATACTTTAGTGACCCGTCTGTCATCTAAGGGTTGTAAACCTGTTACTGTTTCTAGAGTCTTGATAGGTGTAGATTTCATAGCACCAGTGATGATACGGGCAGCTTGGTTCTGTATTTCGGCTAATTTTGCTAAGTTGTGATTTGGAAGCCATAGCCCAGGCTGTGACTCCATACTCTAGAACTGGTCTGACTTTTCCTACGTATAGTCTTTTCAAAATATTGCTGTCTGCCCCCCAGTCCGTTCCTGCCAATTTCTTCATAATATTTGTTTGTTTTCTGGCTTTCATCCTTGCTCTGTCTATCTGATTTTTCCAAGTCATTCTCCGATTCATGGTGACACCAAGGTATGTTGGGTTGTGGTCAATAGGGAGTGTATGGTCCTTTATCTTCAAGTTTGCAGAGAGTGTTTTCCTTGATAGGCTGAAAATTGTGTATGAAGTTTTCCTTTCGTTAATTGGTAAGAACCAGGTGTTCGTCCACTTTTCAAGTTCATCTAGGGCATCTTGCATCCTGGGTCCAGCTACCGACATACTTTCCTCACGAGCCCATAACGCCAGATCATCAGCGTATAGTGCTGAGTGTATTCTGGATGGAATGTCCATTACGATGTCAATTATGAAAATTAAAAAGAGTGTTGCGAAGAAGTGTACAAGACGGATATAATTAACATAAATAATTAAGTAATTTAAAATGTAGCGATGTCATTAGAACATATTACTCTATGTTAGTCTACTGAATATAATGTATGTTTTTATTCATTAAGTCAGCGGTAGCCCAGACCCCAAAACCAGTATACGCCACTGGGTTAAACACACAGATCTGATATATTAAGTTTCTAGTATAAGTTACAAATATCACTCCCGTGTCTGCAGAATGAAGATGGACCATCATTCAGGCATTCAATCAGTTGCTTATGTTGTAATCTCTCAACAACTTTGGTGTAATCTACGATCGTGAATACATTGATTTGTTTTCTTATGTTTACTGTCTACTTTTCTATTAAACTCCCCCTGCAGAAGTGGGCTTCTTTTGCCCCTCTAGTTTCTACTGAATCCAAATGCTTGTTCTAACTCCATATTGTGAATCCTTCGCTCTACAACTCTCATCCATATTTTGTTGTTTCCCATGTAACTTTTTGTTCTAAAGGGCGCCAGAGTCCAGACAATAAATGACAAAAGTGAAGAAGATGTAGAAGACCTAGAGAATGGGAAAACAGGAACAGATTGGATGGGGAAAGAAGGAAACAATGAACTTGGGAAACAGGGAAATGTAGAGAAAGTGGTCCAAGAATAGTCATCCGAGATGTTTGACTTCTGTTCTACACAAGGACAGCCTTGAACATACGAGAAGCCATCTTGGATACACGATTAAGTGTAAAGTGGGTAGACAACATCAAGAGATGACAGGAGAACTATGAAGTCAAGAAGGAGATTGAAATGGTAATCAATGATAGGCAAGCTTCAACGCGATAACGGCACAAGATGAATAATTCATGCTGCTCTAGCATTTGTCACAAGATGAATAATTCATGCTGCTCTAGCATTTGTCACAAGATGAATAATTCATGCTGCTCTAGCATTTGTCACAAGATGAATAATTCATGCTGCTCTAGCATATGTCACAAGATGAATAATTCATGCTGCTCTAGCATTTGTCACAAGATGAATAATTCATGCTGCTCTAGCATTTGTCACAAGATGAATAATTCATGCTGCTCTAGCATTTGTCACAAGATGAATAATTCATGCTGCTCTAGCATATGTCACAAGATGAATAATTCATGCTGCTCTAGCATTTGTCACAAGATGAATAATTCATGCTGCTCTAGCATTTGTCACAAGATGAATAATTCATGCTGCTCTAGCATTTGTCACAAGATGAATAATTCATGCTGCTCTAGCATTTGTCACAAGTGATTGAATATAAGGCTGGACCTGACAACGTTTCGTAGAGAAACATTGAGTTCATACAAAGGTTGATTGATGTAGGGCCAGCAGTTGACAAATAAGTTGACTGATTCATAATCAGATGTTGATAAATGCGTTGATTAACAGTACATGGTATAGATATAAATGATTGCTACAGTACAGATGTTCATAAATTGGTGGATTCATACAAAACCATAGGCTGATAAATATGTTGATTGATGCCGTACTAGTCGTTGATTACGTCAACCACGTTCACATTTACCTGTACTGAAACCCATATTTGAATTCACCATTGGAAAATAAAGCACATTCACATCAGCCATAAATAAAGCACACTCACATCAGCCATAAATAAAGCACACTCACATCAGCTATAAATAAAGCACATTCACATCAGCCATAAATAAAGCACATTCACATCAGCCATAAATAAAGCACACTCACATCAGCCATAAATAAAGCACATTCACATCGGCCATAAATAAAGCACACTCACATCAGCCATAAATAAAGCACACTCACATCAGCCATAAATAAAGCACATTCACATCAGCCATAAATAAACCACACTCACATCAGCCATAAATAAAGCACATTCACATCGGCCTAAATAAAGCACACTCACATCAGCCATAAATAAAGCACACTCACATCAGCCATAAATAAAGCACACTCACATCAGCCATAAATAAAGCACATTCACATCAGCCATAAATAAACCACACTCACATCAGCCATAAATAAAGCACATTCACATCGGCCATAAATAAAGCACACTCACATCAGCCATAAATAAAGCACACTCACATCAGCCATAAATAAAGCACACTCACATCAGCCATAAATAAAGCACACTCACATCAGCTATAAATAAAGCACATTCACATCAGCCATAAATAAAGCACACTCACATCAGCCATAAATAAACCACACTCACATCAGCCATAAATAAAGCACATTCACATCAGCCATAAATAAAGCACACTCCCATCAGCCATAAATAAAGCACACTCACATCAGCCATAAATAAAGCACATTCACATCAGCCATAAATAAAGCATACTCACATCAGCCATAAATAAAGCACACTCACATCAGCCATAAATAAAGCACACTCACATCAGCCATAAATAAAGCACACTCACATCAGCCATAAATAAAGCACACTCACATCAGCCATAAATAAAGCACACTCACATCAGCCATAAATAAAGCACACTCACATCAGCCATAAATAAAGCACACTCACATCGGCCCTAAACAAAGCACATTCACATCAGCCATAAATAAAGCACATTCATATCAGCCATAAATAAAGCACATTCACATCGGCCATAAATAAAGCACACTCATATCAGCCATAAATAAAGCACATTCACATCGGCCATAAATAAAGCACACTCATATCAGCCATAAATAAAGCACATTCACATCGGCCATAAATAAAGCACATTCACATCAGCCATAAATAAAGCACACTCATATCAGCCATAAATAAAGCACATTCACATCAGCCATAAATAAAGCACATTCACATCGGCCATAAATAAAGCACATTCACATCGGCCATAAATAAAGCATATTCACATCGGCCATAAATAAAGCACACTCATATCAGCCATAAATAAAGCACATTCACATCAGCCATAAATAAACCACACTCATATCAGCCATAAATAAAGCACATTCACATCGGCCATAAATATACCACACTCATATCAGCCATAAATAAACCACACTCACATCAGCCATAAATAAAGCATATTCACATCAGCCATAAATAAAGCACACTCACATCAGCCATAAATAAAGCATATTCACATCAGCCATAAATGAAGCACACTCACATCAGCCATAAATAAAGCACACTCACATCAGCCATAAATAAAGCACACTCACATCAGCCATAAATAAAGCACACTCACATAAGCCATAAATAAAGCATATTCACATCAGCCATAAATAAAGCACACTCACATCAGCCATAAATAAAGCACACTCACATCAGCCATAAATAAAGAACACTCACATCAGCCATAAATAAAGCACACTCACATCAGCCATAAATAAAGCACACTCACATCAGCCATAAATAAAGCACACTCACATCAGCCATAAATAAAGCACACTCACATCAGCCATAAATAAAGCACACTCACATCAGCCATAAATAAAGCACACTCACATCAGCCATAAATAAAGCACACTCACATCAGCCATAAATAAAGCACACTCACATCAGCCATAAATAAACCACACTCACATCAGCCATAAATAAAGCATATTCACATCAGCCATAAATAAAGCACATTCACATCAGCCATAAATAAAGCATATTCACATCAGCCATAAATAAAGCACATTCACATCAGCCATAAATAAAGCACACTCACATCAGCCATAAATAAAGCACACTCACATCAGCCATAAATAAAGCACACTCACATCAGCCATAAATAAAGCACACTCACATCAGCCATAAATAAAGCACACTCACATCAGCCATAAATAAAGCACACTCACATCAGCCATAAATAAAGCACACTCACATCAGCCATAAATAAAGCACACTCACATCAGCCATAAATAAAGCATATTCACATCAGCCATAAATAAAGCACATTCACATCAGCCATAAATAAAGCATATTCACATCAGCCATAAATAAAGCACACTCACATCAGCCATAAATAAAGCACACTCACATCAGCCATAAATAAAGCATATTCACATCAGCCATAAATAAAGCACATTCACATCAGCCATAAATAAAGCACACTCACATCAGCCATAAATAAAGCACATTCACATCAGCCATAAATAAAGCACACTCACATCAGAAATAAAGAAAGCGCAATCAAAACGTACTTACCATGGTCAAGCTCAGTAATGGTAGCAATGAAAGTTGAAGACTGCTAGAATCAACTAACAACAAATGTGTGCACGTCACTGACCGATGACAATATCTCAGACCTCTCCACTATTTTTGGTTTATACCGAACCTTGCCAGCCCTAATCGGATTGGACTCATCCGCCGCCTCTTGAGGGGCGCAGAGGTTGGCGTGATCTGCCGCTTTACGTACCGGCGTAATCTGGAGACACATGCAAGCTGCCTACAGTCGAGGCCATGACGATGACAGACACGATGTCGAATAGAAAGCCTATTACAGGACATCATCTCTAGCCGTTTGGGATTCCCTTTATGCGGCGCAGTCATGCGAGCGTTGGGCGTGGTTGACAGATGTCGCAATCAGAAGCCGAAATGATGGACATGAGGAGAAATGGTCGCTCATCGGGACTAGAGTCGCAATCGACGGTCGTAGAGGTAATAATGTAAACGTTGAGATGTGGTCGGTCGATGGGACTAGAGTCACAATCACAGGTCGTAGAGGTGATAATGTAAAACGTTGAGATGTGGTCGGTCGATGGGACTAGAGTCGCAATCACAGGTCGTAGAGGTGATAATGTACACGCTGAGATGTGGTCGGTCGATGGGACTAGAGTCGCAATCACAGGTCGTAGAGGTGATAATGTAAACGTTGAGATGTGGTCGGTCGATGGGACTAGAGTCGCAATCACAGGTCGTAGAGGTGATAATGTAAACGCTGAGATGTGGTCGGTCGATGGGACTAGAGTCACAATCGACGGTCGTAGAGGTGATAATGTAAACGTTGAGATGTGGTCGGTCGGTGGGACTAGAATCATAATCACAGGTCGTAGAGGTGATAATGTAAACGTTGAGATGTGGTCGGTCGATGGGACTAGAGTCACAATCGACGGTCGTAGAGGTGATAATGTAAACGTTGAGATGTGGTCGGTCGGTGGGACTAGAGTCGCAATCACAGGTCGTAGTGATGCACATCAACGTCATGAATAGAAATAGTTGGTATGTGGGACTAGAGTCACAATGAAAGGTAGAAGTAATGGAAACAAATAACTTGAAGTGAAATTGTTGGACAAGGAGTACTGGGTCGGGATCACGTAGGCACTTCATGTCACATCAGACGGTGTTTCATCTACATTTATTGTTGTTACATCAAAGTTGATAGTGCATAATCTTGTGTGTTACATCAAAGTTGATAGTGCATAATATTGTGTGTGATATCAAAGTTGATAGTGCATAATCTTGTGTGTGATATCAAAGTTGATAGTGCATAATCTTGTGTGTTACATCAAAGTTGATAGTGCATAATCTTGTGTGTGATATCAAAGTTGATAGTGCATAATCTTGTGTGTGATATCAAAGTTGATAGTGCATAATCTTGTGTGTTACATCAAAGTTGATAGTGCATAATCTTGTGTGTGATATCAAAGTTGATAGTGCATAATCTTGTGTGTGATATCAAAGTTGATATTGCATAATCTTGTGTGTGATATCAAAGTTGATAGTGCATAATCTTGTGTGTTACATCAAAGTTGATAGTGCATAATCTTGTGTGTGATATCAAAGTTGATAGTGCATAATCTTGTGTGTGATATCAAAGTCGATAGTGCATAACCTTGTGTGTTACATCAAAGTTGATAGTGCATAATCTTTTGTGTTACATCAAAGTTGATAGTGCATAATCTTGTGTGTGATATCAAAGTTGATAGTGCATAATCTTGTGTGTTACATCAAAGTTGATAGTGCATAATCTTGTGTGTGGTATCAAAGTTGATAGTGCATAATCTTGTGTGTGAGATCAAAGTTGATAGTGCATAATCTTGTGTGTGATATCAAAGTTGATAGTGCATAATCTTGTGTGTGATATCAAAGTCGATAGTGCATAACCTTGTGTGTTACATCAAAGTTGATAGTGCATAATCTTGTGTGTTACATCAAAGTTGATAGTGCATAACCTTGTGTGATATCAAAGTTGATAGTGCATAATCTTGTGTGTGATATCAAAGTTGATAGTGCATAATCTTGTGTGTGATATCAAAGTCGATAGTGCATAACCTTGTGTGTTACATCAAAGTTGATAGTGCATAATCTTGTGTGTTACATCAAAGTTGATAGTGCATAATCTTGTGTGTGATATCAAAGTTGATAGTGCATAATCTTGTGTGTTACATCAAAGTTGATAGTGCATAATCTTGTGTGTGGTATCAAAGTTGATAGTGCATAATCTTGTGTGTGATATCAAAGTTGATAGTGCATAATCTTGTGTGTGATATCAAAGTTGATAGTGCATAATCTTGTGTGTGATATCAAAGTTGATAGTGCATAATCTTGTGTGTGATATCAAAGTTGATAATGCTCAGTAACTCTTAGCTCTTACATGCTCATCTACACTTAGCTCCTACATGCTCAGCTACACTTAGCTCATACATGCTCAGCTACACTTAGCTCCTACATGCTCAGCTACACTTAGCTCCTACATGCTCAGCAACACTTAGCTCCTACATGCTCAGCAACACTTAGCTCCTACATGCTCTCCTACTTTTTGGCTCCTGCATGCTCAACTACACTTAGCTCCTACATGCTCAACTACTCTTTGGTTCCTGCATGCTCAGTTACACTTAGTTCCTACATGCTCAGCTACTTTTTGGCTTCTACATGCTCAGCTACTCCTAGCTCCTAAATGCTCAGCTACTCTTAGCTCCTACATGTTCAGCTACACGTAGCTCCTACTTGCTTAGTTACTCTTAGCTCCTACATACTCACCTACTCTTGGCTCCAACGTGCTCAACTACTCGTGGCTCCTACATCCTCAGCTACTCTTAGCTCCTACATGCTAAGCTACTCTTGGCTCTTACATCCTCAGCTACACTTAGCTCTTACATTCTCAGCTACTCTTAGCTCCTACATGCTAAACTACTCTTGGCTCCTACATCGTCAGCTACTCTTAGCTCCTACATGCTAAGCTACTCTTGGCTCCTACATCATCAGCTACTCTTAGCTCCTACATGCTAAGCTACTCTTGGCTCCTACATCATCAGCTACTCTTAGCTCCTACATGCTAAGCGACTCTTGGCTCCTACATCCTCAGCTACTCTTAGCTCCTACATGCTAAGCTACTCTTGGCTCCTACATCCTCAGCTACTCTTAGCTCCTACATGCTAAGCTACTCTTGGCTCCTACATCCTCAGCTACTCTTAGCTCCTACATGCTAAGCTACTCTTGGCTCCTACATCCTCAGCTACTCTTAGCTCATACATGCTAAGCTACTCTTGGCTCCTACATCCTCAGCTACTCTTAGCTCATACATGCTAAGCTACTCTTGGCTCCTACATCCTCAGCTACTCTTAGCTCCTACATGCTAAGCTACTCTTGGCTCCTACATCCTCAGCTACTCTTAGCTCATACATGCTAAGCTACTATTGGCTCCTGCATGCTCATCTAGTAAAGTATTTTTTTCTTAAAAAGTAAAAGTAAGAGCTCAATCCTGAATGATCAATTGTCAAAGGTTTGTTGGAGAATACGGCCCAGGTTGACTCAGCCATTCAATTAATTGTATTGAAAAGAAAGATATTAGTGGCTTGCAATGTTGACCAGACTAGTAAACACATGTGAGCCTAGTGAAACTAGATAGACATTAACTATAAACAAGATGGACATTAACCATAAACAAGATGGGGAATAACCACAAACAAGATGGACTTTAACTATAAACAAGATGGACATTAACCATAAACAAGATGGACATTAACCATAAACAAGATGGACATTAACCATAAACAAGATGGGGAACAACCACAAACAAGATGGACTTTAACTATAAACAAGATGGGCATTAGCCATAAACAAGATGGACATTAACCATAAACAAGATGGACATTAACCATAAACAAGATGAACATTAACCATAAACAAGATGGGGAATAACCACAAACAAGATGGACTTTAACTATAAACAAGATGGGCATTAGCCATAAACAAGATGGACATTAACCATAAACAAGATGGATATTAACTATAAACAAGATGGATATTAATTATAAACAAGATGGACATTAATCATAAACAAGACGGACATTAACTATAAACAAGATGGGCATTAACCATAAACAAAATGGACATTAACTATAAACAGGATGGACATTAACCATAAACAAGATGGATATTAACTATAAACAAGATGGACATTAACCATAAACAAGATGGATATTAACTATAAACAAGATGGACATTAACCATAAACAAAATGGACATTAACTATAAACAAGATGGACATTAACCATAAACAAGATAGATATTAACTATAAACAAGATGGACATTAACCATAAACAAGATGGACATTAACCATAAACAAGAGGGACATTAACCATGAACAAGATGGACATTAACTATAAACAAGATGGTCTTCTGTCCACCACTGACCTGAAGGTCTTCTGTCCACCACTGACCTGAAGGTCTTCTGTTCATCAGTGACCTGAAGTTCTTCTGTCCAACACTGACCTGAAGGTTTTCTGTTCATCAGTGACCTGATGTTCTTCTGTCCATCACTGACCTGAAGGTCTTCTGTTCATCAGTGACCTGAAGTTCTTCTGTCCACCACTGACCTGAAGGTGTTCTGTTCATCAGTTACCTGAAGTTCCTCTGTGCAACACTGACCTGAAGGTCTTCTGTTCATCAGTGACTTCAAATTCTTTTGTTCATCAGTGACCTGAAGTTCTTCTGTCCACCACTGACCTGAAGGTCTTCTGTCCATCACTGACCTCAAAATCTTTTGTTCATCAGTGACCTGAAGTTCTTCTGTCCACCACTGACCTGAAGGTCTTCTGTTCATCAATGGCCTGAAGGTCTTCTGTCCATCACTGACCTGAAGATCTTCTGTCCACCACTGACCTGAAGGTCTTCTTTGCACCACTGACCTGAAGTTCTTCTGTCCATCACTGATCTGAAGGTCTTCTGTCCATCACTGACCTGAAGGTCTTCTGTCCATCACTGACCTGAAGTTCTTCTGTCCATCACTGACCTGAAGTTCTTCTGTCCATCACTGACCTGAAGTTTTTCTGTCCATCACTGACCTGAAGGTCTTCTGTCCATCACTGACCTGAAGGTCTTCTGTCCATCACGTCAGGCCTGTCCCAAACTTCCGCTCATGAGCTTCCAAAGAAGAATGTGAGAGTAAAAAGTGTCAAGCGCTGAAAGTGGCTATTAACTAAGTGTTATATGGGAGCTAAAGTAGGCGTTATATGGGAGCTAAAGTAGGCGTTAACTGGGAGCTAAAGTAGGCGTTATATGGGAGCTAAAGTTGGAGTTATATGGAAGCTGAAGTAGGCGTTATATGGAAGCTAAAGTAGGTGTTATATGGAAGTTAAAGTAGGCGTTATATGGAAGTTAAAGTAGCTGTTATATGGAAGTTAAAGTAGGTGTTATAAGGAAGTTAAAGTAGGCGTTATATGGAAGTTAAAGTAGGTGTTATATGCAAGTTAAAGTAGCTGTTATATGAAAGCTAAAGTAGGCGCTATATGGAAGCTAAAGTAGGTGTTATATGTAAGCTAAAGTAGGCGTTATATAGAGCTAAAGTAGGCGTTATATGGAAAATAAAAGACGGCGTTATATGGAAGCTAAAGTAGGCGTTATATGGAAGATAAAGTAAGTGTTATATGGAAGTTAAAGTAGGTGTTATATGTAAGCTAAAGTAGGCGTTATATGGAAGCTAAAGTAGGCGTTATATGGAAGTTAAAGTAAGCGTTAAGTGGGAGCTAAAGTAGGCGTTATGTGTAAGCTAATATAGGCGTTATTTGGAAGTTACAGTAAGCGTTAAGTGGAAGCTAAAGTAGGCATTTTTTGGAAGCTAAAGTAGACGTTATATGGAAGCTAAAGATTACCCCAAAAATCACGTGCTGAAGGTCTGTGAAATATAGGGTCACCAACACAATATTTCCCCATACGCCACTTAGCGGGAAGGGGGTACTTTTTTACTTTTAAAGTAAGCGTTATATGGAAGCTAAAGTAGGTGTTCAATGTAAGCTAAAGTAAGTGTTAAATGGAAGCTAAAGTAAGTCTTAAATGGAAGCTAAAGTAAGTGTTAAATGGAAGCTAAAGTAGGTGATAAATGGAAGCTAAAGTAAGTGTTAAATGGAAGCTAAAGTAGGTGTTCAATGTAAGCTAAAGTAATTGTTAAATGGAAGCTAAAGTAAGTGTTAAGTGGAAGCTAAAGTAGGTGTTAAATAATAGCTAAAGTAGGTGTTCAATGTAAGCTAAAGTAAGTGTTAAATGGAAGCTAAAGTAAGTGTTAAATGGAAGCTAAAGTATGTGTTAAATGGAAGCTAAAGTAGGTGTTAAATGGAAGCTAAAGTAAGTGTTAAATGGAAGCTAAAGTAATTGTTAAATGGAAGCTAAAGTAAGTGTTAAGTGGAAGCTAAAGTAGGTGTTAAATAATAGCTAAAGTAGGTGTTAAATGAAAGCTAAAGTGGGTATTAAATGGAAGCTAAAGTAGGTGTTAAATGGAAGCTAAAGTGGGTGTTAAATGGAAGCTAAAGTAAGTGTTAAATGGAAGCTAAAGAAGGTGTTAAATGGAAGCTAAAGTGGGTGTTAAATGGAAGCTAAAGTAAGTGTTAAATGGAAGCTAAAGAAGGTGTTAAATGGACGCTAAAGTAGATGTTAAATGGAAGCTAAAGTAGGTGTTAAATGGAAGCTAAAGTTTGTGTTAAATGGAAGCTAAAGTGGGTGTTAAATGGAAGCTAAAGTAAGTGTTAAATGGAAGCTAAAGTAGGTGTTAAATGGAAGCTAAAGTAGATGTTAAATGGAAGCTAAAGTAAGTGTTAAATGGAAGCTAAAGTAGATGTTAAATGGAAGCTAAAGTAAGTGTTAAATGGAAGCTAAAGTGGGTGTTAAATGGAAGCTAAAGTAAGTGTTAAATGGAAGCTAAAGTAATTGTTAAATGGAAGCTAAAGTAAGTGTTAAATGGAAACTAAAGTAAGTGTTAAATGGAAGCTAAAGTAAGTGTTAAATGGAAGCTAAAGTAAGTGTTCAATGGAAGCTAAAGTAAGTGTTCAATGGAAGCTAAAGTAAGTGTTAAATGGAAGCTAAAGGTGGTGTTAAATGGAAGCTAAAGTAAGTGTTAAATGGAAGCTAAAGTATGTTTTAAATGGAAGCTAAAGTAAGTGTTAAATGGAAGATAAAGTAGGTGTTATATGGAAGTTAAAGTAGGTGTTAAATGGAAACTAAAGTAGGCGTTATATGGAAGTTACATTAAGCGTTAAGTGGGAGCTAAAGTAGGCGTTATATGGAGCTAAAGTAGGCGTTATATGGAAAATAAAAGAAGGCGTTATATGGAAGCTAAAGTAGGCGTTATATGGGAGATAAAGTAAGTGTTATATGGAAGTTAAAGTAGGTGTTATATGTAAGCTAAAGTAGGCGTTATATGGAAAATAAAAGAAGGCGTTATATGGAAGCTAAAGTAGGCGTTATATGGAAAATAAAATAAGGCGTTATATGGAAGCTAAAGTAGGCGTTATATGGAAGATAAAGTAGGTGTTATATGGAAGTTAAAGTAGGTGTTATATGTAAGCTAAAGTAGGCGTTATATGGAAGCTAAAGTAGGCATTTTTTGGAAGCTAAAGTAGACGTTATATGGAAGTTAAAGTAAGCGTTAAGTGGAAACTAAAGTAGGCGTTATATGGAAGCTAAATAAGGCTTTAAATTTAAGCAAAAGTAGGCGTTATATGGAGCTAAAGATTACCCCAAAAATCACGTGCTGAAGGTCTGTGAAATATAGGGTCACCAACACAATATTTCCCCATACGCCACTTGGCGTGAAAGGGAAACTTTTTTTACTTTTAAAGTAAGCGTTATATGGAAGTTAAATTATGTGTTAAATGTAAGCTAAAGTAAGTGTTAAATGGAAGCTAAAGTAGGTGTTAAATGGAAACTAAAGTATGTGTTAAATGGAAGCTAAAGTAAGTGTTAAATGGAAGCTAAAGTAGGTGATAAATGGAAGCTAAAGTAAGTATTAAATGGAAGCTAAAGTAAGTGTTAAATGGAAGCTAAAGTAAGTGTTAAATGGAAGCTAAAGTAGGTGTTAAATGGAAGCTAAAGTAGGTGTTAAATGTAAGCTAAAGTAAGTGTTAAATGGAAGCTAAAGTAAGTGTTAAATGGAAGCTAAAGTAGGTGTTAAATGGAAGCTAAAGTAAGTGTTAAATGGAAACTAAAGTAAGTGTTAAATGGAAGCTAAAGTAAGTGTTAAATGGAAGCTAAAGTAAGTGTTAAATGGAAGCTAAAGTAAGTGTTAAATGGAAGCTAAAGTAAGTGTTAAATGGAAGCTAAAGTGGGTGTTAAATGGAAGCTAAAGTAAGTGTTAAATGGAAGCTAAAAAAGGTGTTAAATGGACGCTAAAGTAGATGTTAAATGGAAGCTAAATTAGGTGTTAAATGGAAGCTAATGTAGGTGTTCAATGGAAGCTAAAGTAAGTGTTAAATGAAAGCTAAAGTAAGTGTTAATTGGAAGCTAAAGTAGGTGATAAATGGAAGCTAAAGTAAGTGTTAAATGGAAGCTAAAGTAGGTGATCAATGTAAGCTAAAGTAAGTGTTAAATGGAAGCTAAAGTATGTGTTTAATGGAAGCTAAAGTAGGTGTTAAATGGAAGCTAAAGTAAGTGTTAAATGGAAGCTAAAGTAATTGTTAAATGGAAGCTAAAGTAAGTGTTAAGTGGAAGCTAAAGTAGGTGTTAAATAATAGCTAAAGTAGGTGTTAAATGAAAGCTAAAGTGGGTATTAAATGGAAGCTAAAGTAGGTGTTAAATGGAAGCTAAAGTAGATGTTAAATGGAAGCTAAAGTAGGTGTTAAATGGAAGCTAAAGTTTGTGTTAAATGGAAGCTAAAGTAAGTGCTAAATAGAAGCTAAAGTAATTGTTAAATGGAAGCTAAAGTAAGTGTTAAATGGAAACTAAAGTAAGTGTTAAATGGAAGCTAAAGTAAGTGTTAAATGGAAGCTAAACTAAGTGTTCAATAGAAGCTAAAGTAAGTGTTCAATGGAAGCTAAAGGTGGTGTTAAATGGAAGCTAAAGTAAGTGTTAAATGGAAGCTAAAGTATGTTTTAAATGGAAGCTAAATTAAGTGTTAAATGGAAGCTAAAAAGTAGGTGTTAAATGGAAGCTAAAGTAAGTGTTAAATGAAAGCTAAAGCAGGTGTTAAATGGAACCTAAATTAGGTGTTAAATGGAAGCTAAAGTGGGTGTTAAATGGAAGCTAATGTAGGTGTTCAATGGAAGCTGAAGTAGGTGTTAAATGGAAGCTAAAGTAGGCGTTATATGGAAGTTACATTAAGCGTTAAGTGGGAGCTAAAGTAGGCGTTATATGGAGCTAAAGTAAGCGTTATATGGAAAATAAAAGAAGGCGTTATATGGAAGCTAAAGTAGGCGTTATATGGAAGATAAAGTAAGTGTTATATGGAAGTTAAAGTAGGTGTTATATGTAAGCTAAAGTAGGCGTTATATGGAAAATAAAGTAGGCGTTATATGGAAGTTAAAGTAAGCGTTAAGTGGGAGCTAAAGTAGGCGTTATGTGTAAGCTAATGTAGGCGTTATATGGAAGTTACAGTAAGCGTTAAGTGGAAGCTAAAGTAGGCATTTTTTGGAAGCTAAAGTAGACGTTATATGGAAGTTAAAATAAGCGTTAAGTGGAAACTAAAGTAGGCGTTATATGGAAGCTAAAGAAGGCGTTAAATGGAAGCTAAAGATTACCCCAAAAATCACGTGCTGAAGGTCTGTGAAATATAGGGTCACCAACACAATATTTCCCCATACGCCACTTGGCGCGAAAGGGAAACTTTTTTACTTTTAAAGTAAGCGTTATATGGAAGCTAAAGTAGGTGTTAAATGTAAGCTAAAGTAAGTGTTAAATGGAAGCTAAAGTAGGTGTTAAATGGAAGCTAAAGTATGTGTTAAATGGAAGCTAATGTAAGTGTTAAATGGAAGCTAAAGGAAGTGTTAAATGGAAGCTAAAGTAAGTGTTAAATGGAAGCTAAAGTAGGTGTTAAATGGAAGCTAAAGTAAGTGTTAAATGGAAACTAAAGTAAGTGTTAAATGGAAGCTAAAGTAAGTGTTAAATGGAAGCTAAAGTAAGTGTTCAATGGAAGCTAAAGTAAGTGTTCAATGGAAGCTAAAGTAAGTGTTAAATGGAAGCTAAAGGTGGTGTTAAATGGAAGCTAAAGTAAGTTTCAAATGGAAGCTAAAGTATGTTTTAAATGGAAGATAAAGTAAGTGTTAAATGGAAGCTAAAAAGTAGGTGTTAAATGGAAGCTAAAGTAGCTGTTAAATGGACGCTAAAGTAGGTGTTAAATGGAAGCTAAAGTAAGTGTTGAATGAAAGCTAAAGTAGGTGTTAAATGGAAGCTAAATTAGGTGCTAAATGGAAGCTAAAGTGGGTGTTAAATGGAAGCTAAAGTAGGTGATAAATGGAAGCTAAAGTGGGTGTTAAATGGAAGCTAATGTAGGTGTTCAATGGAAGCTAAAGTAGGTGTTAAATGGAAGCTAAAGTAGGCGTTATATGGAAGTTACAGTAAGCGTTAAGTGGGAGCTAAAGTAGGCGTTATATGTAGCTAAAGTAGGCGTTATATGGAAAATAAAAGAAGGCGTTATATGGAAGCTAAAGTAGGCGTTATATGGAAGATAAAGTAAGTGTTATATGGAAGCTAAAGTAGGCGTTATGTGGAAGATAATGTAGGTGTTATATGGAAGTTAAAGTAGGTGTTATATGTAAGCTAAAGTAGGCGTTATATGGAAGCTAAAGTAGGCGTTATATGGAAGTTAAAGTAAGCGTTAAGTGGGAGCTAAAGTAGGCGTTATGTGTAAGCTAATGTAGGCGTTATATGGAAGTTACAGTAAGCGTTAAGTGGAAGCTAAAGTAGGCATTTTTTGGAAGCTAAAGTAGACGTTATATGGAAGTTAAAATAAGCGTTAAGTGGAAACTAAAGTAGGCGTTATATGGAAGCTAAAGAAGGCGTTAAATGGAAGCTAAAGATTACCCCAAAAATCACGTGCTGAAGGTCTGTGAAATATAGGGTCACCAACACTATATTTCCCCATACGCCACTTGGCGCGAAAGGGAAACTTTTTTACTTTTAAAGTAAGCGTTATATGGAAGCTAAAGTAGGTGTTAAATGTAAGCTAAAGTAAGTGTTAAATGGAAGCTAAAGTAGGTGTTAAATGGAAGCTAAAGTATGTGTTAAATGGAAGCTAATGTAAGTGTTAAATGGAAGCTAAAGGAAGTGTTAAATGGAAGCTAAAGTAAGTGTTAAATGGAAGCTAAAGTAGGTGTTAAATGGAAGCTAAAGTAAGTGTTAAATGGAAGCTAAAGTAAGTGTTCAATGGAAGCTAAAGTAAGTGTTCAATGGAAGCTAAAGTAAGTGTTAAATGGAAGCTAAAGGTGGTGTTAAATGGAAGCTAAAGTAAGTTTCAAATGGAAGCTAAAGTATGTTTTAAATGGAAGATAAAGTAAGTGTTAAATGGAAGCTAAAAAGTAGGTGTTAAATGGAAGCTAAAGTAGCTGTTAAATGGACGCTAAAGTAGGTGTTAAATGGAAGCTAAAGTAAGTGTTGAATGAAAGCTAAAGTAGGTGTTAAATGGAAGCTAAATTAGGTGCTAAATGGAAGCTAAAGTGGGTGTTAAATGGAAGCTAAAATAGGTGATAAATGGAAGCTAAAGTGGGTGTTAAATGGAAGCTAATGTAGGTGTTCAATGGAAGCTAAAGTAGGTGTTAAATGGAAGCTAAAGTAGGCGTTATATGGAAGTTACAGTAAGCGTTAAGTGGGAGCTAAAGTAGGCGTTATATGTAGCTAAAGTAGGCGTTATATGGAAAATAAAAGAAGGCGTTATATGGAAGCTAAAGTAGGCGTTATATGGAAGATAAAGTAAGTGTTATATGGAAGTTAAAGTAGGTGTTATATGTAAGCTAAAGTAGGCGTTATATGGAAAATAAAAGAAGGCGTTATATGGAAGCTAAAGTAGGCGTTATATGGAAAATAAAAGAAGGCGTTATATGGAAGCTAAAGTAGGCGTTATATGGAAGATAAAGTAGGTGTTATATGGAAGTTAAAGTAGGTGTTATATGTAAGCTAAAGTAGGCGTTATATGGAAGCTAAAGTAGGCGTTATATGGAAGTTAACGTAAGCGTTAAGTGGGAGCTAAAGTAGGCGTTATGTGTAAGACAATGTAGACGTTATATGGAAGTTACAGTAAGCGTTAAGTGGAAGCTAAAGTAGGCATTTTTTGGAAGCTAAAGTAGACGTTATATGGAAGTTAAAGTAAGCGTTAAGTGGAAGCTAAATAAGGCTTTAAATTGAAGCAAAAGTAGGCGTTATATGGAAGCTAAAGTAGGCGTTAAATGGAAGCTAAAGATTACCCCAAAAATCACGTGCTGAAGGTCTGTGAAATATAGGGTCACCAACACAATATTTCCCCATACGCCACTTGGCGCGAAAGGGAAACTTTTTTTACTTTTAAAGTAAGCGTTATATGGAAGCTAAAGTAGGTGTTAAATGTAAGCTAAAGTAAGTGTTAAATGGAAGCTAAAGTAGGTGTTAAATGGAAGCTAAAGTATGTGTTAAATGGAAGCTAAAGTAAGTGTTAAATGGAAGCTAAAGTAATTGATAAATGGAAGATAAAGTAAGTGTTAAATGGAAGCTAAAGTAGGTGATAAATGGAAGCTAAAGTAGGTGTTAAATGGAAGCTAAAGTAGGTGTTTAATGTAAGTTAAAGTAGGTGTTAAATGTAAGTTAAAGTAGGTGTTAAATGTAAGTTAAAAAAGTGTTAAATGTAAGTTAAAGTAAGTGTTAAATGTAAGTTAAAGTAAGTGTTAAATGTAAGTTAAAGTAAGTGTTAAATGTAAGTTAAAGTAAGTGTTATATGTAAGTTAAAGTAGGTGTTAAATGTAAGTTAATGTAGGTGTTAAATTTAAGTAAAAGTAGGTGTTAAATGTAAGGTAAAGTAAGTGTTAAATGTAAGTTAAAGTAAGTGTTAAATGTAAGTTAAAGTAAGTGTTAAATGTAAGTTAAAGTAAGTGTTAAATGTAAGTTAAAGTAAGTGTTAAATGTAAGTTAAAGTAAGTGTTAAATGTAAGTTAAAGTAAGTGTTAAATGTAAGTTAAAGTAGGTGTTAAATGTAAGTTAAAGTAAGTGTTAAATGTAAGTTAAAGTAAGTGTTAAATGTAAGTTAAAGTAAGTGTTAAATGTAAGTTAAAGTAGGTGTTAAATGTAAGTTAAAGTAAGTGTTAAATGTAAGTTAAAGTAAGTGTTAAATGTAAGTTAAAGTAAGCGTTAAATGTAAGTTAAAGTAAGTGTTAAATGTAAGTTAAAGTAAGTGTTAAATGTAAGTTAAAGTAGGTGTTAAATGTAAGTTAAAGTAGGTGTTAAATGTAAGTTAAAGTAAGTGTTAAATGTAAATTAAAGTAAATGTTAAATGTAAGTTAAAGTAAGTGTTAAATGTAAGTTAAAGTAAGTGTTAAATGTAAGTTAAAGTAAGTGTTAAATGTAAGTTAAAGTAAGTGTTAAATGTAAGTTAAAGTAAGTGTTAAATGTAAGTTAAAGTAAGTGTTAAATGTAAGTTAAAGTAAGTGTTAAATGTAAGTTAAAGTAAGTGTTAAATGTAAGTTAAAGTAAGTGTTAAATGTAAGTTAAAGTAAGTGTTAAATGTAAGTTAAAGTAAGTGTTAAATGTAAGTTAAAGTAAGTGTTAAATGTAAGTTAAAGTAAGTGTTAAATGTAAGTTAAAGTAAGTGTTAAATGTAAGTTAAAGTAAGTGCTAAATGTAAGTTAAAGTAAGTGTTAAATGTAAGTTAAAGTAAGTGTTAAATGTAAGTTAAAGTAAGTGTTAAATTTAAGTTAAAGTAAGTGTTAAATGTAAGTTAAAGTAAGTGTTAAATGTAAGTTAAAGTAAGTGTTAAATGTAAGTTAATGTAGGTGTTAAATGTAAGTTAAAGTAAATGTTAAATGTAAGTTAAAGTAAGTGCTAAATGTAAGTTAAAGTAAGTGTTAAATGTAAGTTAAAGTAAGTGTTAAATGTAAGTTAAAGTAAGTGTTAAATTTAAGTTAAAGTAAGTGTTAAATGTAAGTTAAAGTAAGTGTTAAATGTAAGTTAAAGTAAGTGTTAAATGTAAGTTAAAGTAGGTGTTAAATGTAAGTTAAAGTAGGTGTTAAATGTAAGTTAAAGTAGGTATTAAATGTAAGTTAAAGTAAGTGTTAAATGTAAGTTAAAGTATATATAATCTGAATGCTAATGCAGGTAGAAGTAAAGTACGAGACTTGAACCAGCGACTTAACAAACAAGTTTTCACTCATATGTGCTCGGCCACCTATCCAGAAGTGTTCGGAGATTTCTGGTTAGTGTCGCTTCAAGCATCAAAACTCACAATGCGAGGCGGCATTCCTCACCTTCCCCGAATACTACCCTGGTACCCATTTCTGCCAGCGGCTGGGTCGACCGCGGGGTATGTTTATTGCCAACCAGGATTACAACTAACACCCGCTGGAATCGAACACGGGTTGTCTGAATGTCGGTTGTCCAGTCGGGTGGGTTTTGATATATAGGTACTATACGACAGCTAAAGTAGGTATATTCTAAACTTCAACAAATGTATAATCGGAAAGAAAAACAAGGCGTTAAATCTAAAGTAGGAATTATCTGAGAGCTGAAGAAACCATAATCTGGGAGCTACAGTAGGCGTTATATGAAAGTTAAAGTAGGTATAATCTGGGAGTTACAGTAGGCATTATATGAAAGTTAAAGTAGGTATAATCTGGGAGTTACAGTAGGCGTTATGTGAAAGTTAAAGTAGGTACAATCTAGAATATAAAGTAGGCAGTACAAGAAAGCTGAAGTAAATGAAAGCTAATGTAGTCGTTATGTGAAAGCTAAAGTAGGTATAATCTCGGAGTTACAGTAGGCATTATATGAAAGTTAAAGTAGGTACAATCTAGAATATAAAGTAGGCAGTACAAGAAAGCTGAAGTAAATGAAAGCTAATGTAGGTATAATCTGGAAGCTAAAGTATCAAGTGAACCAGTCGTGAAACAGCCGTAACCCTGGATCTGAAACAGCCGTGATCCTGTATGTAAAACAGTTGTAAACCTGGATGTGAAACAGACGTGACCCAGGATGTGAAACAGACGTGACCCAGGATGTGAAACAGCCGTGATCCTGTATGTAAAACAGCTGTAAACCTGGATCTGAAACAGCCGTGATCTTGGATGTAAAACAGCTGTAAACCTGGATGTGAAACAGACGTGACCCAGGATGTGAAACAGACGTGACATAGGATGTGAAACAGCCGTGATCCTGTATGTAAAACAGCCGTAACCCTGGCTCTCAAACAGCCGTGATTCTGGATGTAAAACAGCTGCAAACCTGGATATGAAACAGACGTGACCCAGGATGTGAAAAAGACGTGACCCTGGATGTGAAACAGCCGTGACCGTTGACGTGAAAAAGACATGGCCTAGTATGTTAAACTGACGTGACCCCTGGTGTGAAACAGACATGACCATGAATGTTAAACTGACGTAACCTTGTACGTGAAACAAACGTGACCCTGGATGTGAAACAGTCGTGACCCTGGATGTGAAATAGACGTGACCCTGGATGTGAAACAGTCGTGAACCTGGATGTGAAACAGTCGTGACCCTGGATGTGAAACAGTCGTGACCCTGGATGTGAAACAGTCGTGACCCTGGATGTGAAACAGTCGTGACCCTGGATGTGAAACAGTCGTGACCCTTGATGTAAATAAGACGTGACCCTGGATGTGAAACACAACGAAAACAAAAACAATCAAGTGTTGGCAACACTTTCATCTGTGTCCCTAATTGTGGAGCTTTGGCGGCGGATCTGTAGGTTTGACATCATATCTGAGAGATACGGTCGGTTGTGGTGATGTCTGAGAGATACGGCCGGTTGGGTGATGTCTGAGAGATACGGCCGGTTGTGGTGATGTCTGATAGATACGGCCGGTTGGGTGATGTCTGATAGATACGGCAGGTTGTGATGATGTCTGATAGATACGGCCGGTTGGGTGATGTCTGATAGATACGGCAGGTTGTGATGATGTCTGATAGATACGGCCGGTTGGGTGATGTCTGATAGATACGACAGGTTGTGGTGATGTCTCAGAGATACGGCCGGTTGTGGTGATGTCTGATAGATACGACAGGTTGTGGTGATGTCTCAGAGATACGGCCGGTTGTGGTGATGTCTGATAGATACGACAGGTTGTGGTGATGTCTGAGAGATACGACAGGTTGTGGTGATGTCTGAGAGATACGACAGGTTGTGGTGATGTCTGAGAGATACGACAGGTTGTGGTGATGTCTGAGAGATACGACAGGTTGTGGTGATGTCTCAGAGATACGGCCGGTTGGGTGATGTCTGATAGATACGGCAGGTTGTGGTGATGTCTGAGAGATACGACAGGTTGTGGTGATGTCTGAGAGATACGACAGGTTGTGGTGATGTCTGAGAGATACGACAGGTTGTGGTGATGTCTGATAGATACGACAGGTTGTGGTGATGTCTGATAGATACGGCCGGTTGGGTGATGTCTGATAGATACGACAGGTTGTGGTGATGTCTGATAGATACGGCCGGTTGTGGTGATGTCTGATAGATACGGCAGGTTGTGGTGATGTCTGATAGATACGGCGGTTGTGGTGATGTCTGATAGATACGGCAGGTTGTGGTGATGTTTGATAGATACGGCCGGTTGTGGTGATGTCTGATAGATACGGCAGGTTGTGGTGATGTCTGATAGATACGGCAGGTTGTGGTGATGTTTGATAGATACGGCCGGTTGTGGTGATGTCTGATAGATACGACAGGTTGTGGTGATGTCTCAGAGATACGGCCGGTTGTGGTGATGTCTGATAGATACGACAGGTTGTGGTGATGTCTCAGAGATACGGCCGGTTGTGGTGATGTCTGATAGATACGGCAGGTTGTGGTGATGTCTCAGAGATACGGCGGTTGTGGTGATGTCTGATAGATACGGCAGGTTGTGGTGATGTCTGATAGATACGGCCGGTTGTGGTGATGTCTGAGAGATACTGCAGGTTGTGGTGATGTCTGAGAGATACAACAGGTTGTGTTGATGTCTCAGAGATACGGCCGGTTGTGGTGATGTCTGATAGATACGGCAGGTTGTGGTGATGTCTCAGAGATACGGCGGTTGTGGTGATGTCTGATAGATACGGCAGGTTGTGGTGATGTCTGATAGATACGGCCGGTTGTGGTGATGTCTGAGAGATACTGCAGGTTGTGGTGATGTCTGAGAGATACGACAGGTTGTGGTGATGTCTGAGAGATACGGCAGGTTGTGGTGATGTCTGAGAGATACGGCAGGTTGTGATGATGTCTGAGAGATACGGCAGGTTGTGATGATGTCTGAGAGATACGGCAGGTTGTGGTGATGTCTGAGAGATACGGCAGGTTGTGGTGATGTCTGAGAGATACGGCAGGTTGTGGTGATGTCTGAGAGATACGGCAGGTTGTGATGATGTCTGAGAGATACGGCAGGTTGTGATGATGTCTGAGAGATACGGCCGGTTGTGATGATGTCTGAGAGATACGGCAGGTTGTGATGATGTCTGAGAGATACGGCAGGTTGTGATGATGTCTGAGAGATACGGCCGGTTGTGATGATGTCTGAGAGATACGGCAGGTTGTGATGATGTCTGAGAGATACGGCCGGTTGTGATGATGTCTGAGAGATACGGCAGGTTGTGATGATGTCTGAGAGATACGGCAGGTTGTGATGATGTCTGAGAGATACGGCAGGTTGTGGTGATGTCTGAGAGATACGGCAGGTTGTGATGATGTCTGAGAGATACGGCAGGTTGTGATGATGTCTGAGAGATACGGCAGGTTGTGGTGATGTCTGAGAGATACGGCAGGTTGTGATGATGTCTGAGAGATACGGCAGGTTGTGGTGATGTCTGAGAGATACGGCCGGTTGTGATGATGTCTGAGAGATACGGCAGGTTGCGGTGATGTCTGAGAGATACGGCCGGTTGTGGTGATGTCTGAGAGATACGGCCGGTTGTGGTGACGTCTGAGAGATAGGCAGGTTGTGGTGATGTCTGAGAGATACGGCAGGTTGTGGTGATGTCTGAGAGATACGGCCGGTTGTGATGATGTCTGAGAGATACGGCAGGTTGTGGTGATGTCTGAGAGATACGGCCGGTTGTGGTGATGTCTGAGAGATACGGCCGGTTGTGATGATGTCTGAGAGATACGGCCGGTTGCGGTGATGTCTGAGAGATACGGCAGGTTGTGGTGATGTCTGAGGGATAGGCAGGTTGTGGTGATGTCTGATAGATAGGCAGGTTGTGGTGATGTCTGAGAGATAGGCAGGTTGTGGTGATGTCTGAGAGATACGGCAGGTTGTGGTGATGTCTGAGAGATACGGCAGGTTGTGGTGATGTCTGAGAGATACGGCAGGTTGTGATGATGTCTGAGAGATACGGCAGGTTGTGGTGATGTCTGAGAGATACGGCAGGTTGTGGTGATGTCTGAGAGATACGGCAGGTTGTGGTGATGTCTGAGTGATACCTCCGGTGTAGATGTGATTATACGAATTGTGTTCACATTTTTTCACATCAATGAGAAAGCTTTATTTATATATTCATCATCATCAAGTGTCGGGACTGCTGGCGTAGTTGATTATGTCCCTCCACAACTTTCGATATTGGCAGTTATTTATAATTTCTGTTGTTGACCTTCTGCCAAGCCATTCTCTTAAGCTGTCTGGTATTTTTTCTTTTTGCCTCCCTCTATCTCTTCATCCCTCAATTTTTCCAATTGTTACAATATATTCCAGTTGTTCTCTTCTCATTACATGGCCAAAAAATGATGATTGTTTCATCCTGATATTGGAAATTATCTCTATTTATGTATTACAGCGATGTTAACATCAATGAGAAAGCTTTATTTATGTATTATAGAGATGTTAACATCAATGAGAAAGCTTTATTTATGTATTATAGAGATGTCAACATCAATGAGAAAGCTTTATTTATGTATTACAGCGGTGTTAACATCAATGAGAAAGCTTTATTTATGTATTACAGCGGTGTTAACATCAATGAGAAAGCTTTATTTATGTATTACAGAGGTGTTAACATCAATGAGAAAGCTTTATTTATGTATTACAGAGGTGTTAACATCAATGAGAAAGCTTTATTTATGTATTACAGAGGTGTTAACATCAATGAGAAACCTTTATGACTATGTCAATATCAAATGGCGTATCTACTGGCGTAGGTGACCATGGCCATTTACAACTTTCTAGTTCTACTGTTGTTTGTTATTTGTGATGTTGATGTGATAATGCTATTTCATCAAGCTCTCTGGAATTGTTTTCTGTTTCTTTTCCTCTAATTATCTTTTTGTTGCCATCTACCGTTTTTGTTTCCCTTTATCTTTTTCTCTCTGTTCTTTTCTATCTTTTCTGTTCCCCTCTATCTTTTCTCCCTGTTCCCCTCTCTTTTCTCTTTGTTTCCCTCAAGCTTTTCTTGTACTTTTCCTCTATCTTGTATCTGTTTCCCTCTATCTTTCCTTTCTGTTCCCTCTATCTTTTATCTCTCTTCTTTGGGGTGTCCGGTTAGCGCAATCGATAGGCGGTTGGCTTACCACGGCAACAGCCGGGGTTCGTACCCTGGCGAGGACACCTGGGTTTTACTAATTCCCTAAAAATTAGTACCTCTGAAGTCGGAGTAAATCTGCCTGCATGGCGAGGGGCATCCTGTAGTGGGATAAAACAGACTTTACACGCAAAATTCAGTCCCACAAAATTGAGTGGGTGGGACTTCGTCAGAGGTCAAAGCTGACGAAAGCGAACGAACGAACGATCTCTCTTCTTTCTATTTTTCAGTCTGTTTCCTCTATCTTTTCTCTTTGTTCCCCTCTATCTTTTCTCTTTGTTCCCCTCTATCTTTTCGCTCTGTTCCCCTCTATCTTTTCTCTTTGTTCCCCTCTATCTTTTCTCTTGTTCCCCTCTATCTGTTCTCTCTGTTCCTTTATCTTTTCTCTCTGTTCCCTCTATTATTTCTCTTTGTTGTCCTTCATATTTCCTCATTGTTTCCCTCTATCTCTTATGTTCCCCTCTATCTTTTCTATTCCACTCTATCTTTTCTATTCCACTCTATCTTTTCTATTTCCGTCTATCTCTATATCTTTTCTATTCCACTCTATCTTTTCTATTTCCGTCTATCTTTTCTGTTCCCCAATATCTTTTCTATTCCGCTCTATCTTTTCTCTATTTCTCTCGATCTTTTCTCTCTGTTCCTTCTACCTGTTATCTCTTTTTCTCTAACTTTTCTCTTTTCTTTCAACCTATTTTTTTCTCTCTCCCTCTTTTTTATTTTTTCCCTCTATATTTTCTTCCCGTCCCCTCTATTTTTTCTCACGTATTGCTGTCGTTTTTTTTCTCTGTTTCCTTCTGTCTTTTCTCTATGTTTCTCTCTTGTTTTCTCTGCTTCCTTCTGTCTTTTCTCTATGTTTCTCTCTTGTTTTCTCTGCTTCCTTCTGTCTTTTCTCTATGTTTCTTTCTTGCTTTCTCTGCTTCCTTCTGTCTTTTCTCTATGTTTCTCTCTTGTTTTCTCTGTTTCCTTCTGTCTTTTCTCAATGTTTCTTTCTTGTTTTCTCTGTTTCCTTCTGTCTTTTCTCAATGTTTCTCTCTTGTTTTCTCTGTTTCCTTCTGTCTTTTCTCAATGTTTCTTTCTTGTTTTCTCTGTTTCCTTCTGTCTTTTCTCAATGTTTCTTTCTTGTTTTCTCTGTTTCCTTCTGTCTTTTCTCAATGTTTCTTTCTTGTTTTCTCTGTTTCCTTCTGTCTTTTCTCAATGTTTCTCTCTTGTTTTCTCTGTTTCCTTCTGTCTTTTCTCAATGTTTCTTTCTTGTTTTCTCTGTTTCCTTCTGTCTTTTCTCAATGTTTCTCTCTTGTTTTCCTGTTTCCTTCTGTCTTTTCTCTATGTTTCTTTCTTGTTTTCTCTGTTTCCTTCTGTCTTTTCTCAATGTTTCTCTCTTGTTTTCTCTGTTTCCTTCTGTCTTTTCTCAATGTTTCTTTCTTGTTTTCTCTGTTTCCTTCTGTCTTTTCTCTATGTTTCTCTCTTGTTTTCTCTGTTTCCTTCTGTCTTTTCTCTATGTTTCTCTCTTGTTTTCTCTGTTTCCTTCTGTCTTTTCTCAATGTTTCTCTCTTGTTTTCTCTGTTTCCTTCTGTCTTTTCTCTATGTTTCTCTCTTGTTTTCTCTGTTTCCTTCTGTCTTTTCTCAATGTTTCTCTCTTGCTTTCTCTGTTTCTTCTACCTTGAATTTCTTCTTCCTCCAGTATTGTAGTTGTGCCAGTATAGTGCTGCCAATGTTCTTGTGTGACCGCAATGATTGTTTCAGGTTTCTCTCGAGACCGGCCCACAAATCATCTGATACTAGGGGAAAAGGCGGGAGGGGGGGGGGGAGAGGCGTCTAAAGGGAGAGAACTAGAACGTTCTCCCTCGGCAACAGAACAGCTACAAGAGGAGATACAGTAGGCAAAGAAAGCTCTCATTAACATCATTGGTGGCTACACCAGCATTACATTTGTCAAAGATTCTTGCATGTGGGCTACACCAGCATTACATTTGTCAAAGATTCTTGTCTGTGGGCTACACCAGTATTACATTTGTCAAAGATTCTTGCCTGTGGGCTACACCAGCATTACATTTGTCAAAGATTATTGCCTGTGGGCTACACCAGCATAACATTTGTCAAAGATTATTGCCTGTGGGCTACACCAGCATTACATTAGTGAAAGTTTCTTGCCTGTGGGCTACACCAGCATTACATTAGTGAAAGATTCTTGCCTGTTGGCTACACCAGCATTAAATTAATGAAAATCATTCACAGTTTTGACTACAGCATTATTAAATTAATGAAAGTCTTTCACTGTTGGCATAGCCAACAGCAAATTAATGAAACATTTGTTTTATTGTCAGCTACACCAGAATTAATTTGTTGAAAAATCTTTCACTGTTGGCTACACTAGCATTTAATTAATGAAAGTCTTTCACTGTTGGCTACACTAGCATTTAATTATTGAAAGTCTTTCACTGTTGGCTACACTAGCATTTAATTAATGAAAGTCTTTCACTGTTGGCTACACTAGCGTTTAATTAATGAAAGTCTTTCACTGTTGGCTACACTAGCGTTAAAGTAATGAAAGTCTTTCACTGTTGGCTACACTAGCGTTAAAGTAATGAAAGTCTTTCACTGTTGGCTACACTAGCATTTAATTAATGAAAGTCTTTCACTGTTAGCTACACTAGCATTTAATTAATGAAAGTCTTTCACTGTTGGCTACACTAGCGTTAAATTAATGAAAGTCTTTCACTGTTGGCTACACTAGCATTTAATTAATGAAAGTCTTTCACTGTTAGCTACACTAGCATTTAATTAATGAAAGTCTTTCACTGTTGGCTACACTAGCGTTAAATTAATGAAAGTCTTTCACTGTTGGCTACACTAGCGTTAAATTAATGAAAGTCTTTCACTGTTGGCTACACTAGCGTTAAATTAATGAAAGTCTTTCACTGTTGGCTACACTAGCATTTAATTAACGAAAGTCTTTCACTGTTAGCTACACTAGCATTTAATTAATGAAAGTCTTTCACTGTTGGCTACACTAGCATTTAATTAATGAAAGTCTTTCACTGTTCGCTACACTAGCGTTAAAGTAATGAAAGTCTTTCACTGTTGGCTACACTAGCGTTAAAGTAATGAAAGTCTTTCACTGTTGGCTACACTAGCGTTAAAGTAATGAAAGTCTTTCACTGTTGGCTACACTAGCATTTAATTAATGAAAGTCTTTCACTGTTGGCTACACTAGCGTTAAAGTAATGAAAGTCTTTCACTGTTGGCTACACTAGCGTTAAAGTAATGAAAGTCTTTCACTGTTGGCTACACTAGCGTTAAAGTAATGAAAGTCTTTCACTGTTGGCTACACTAGCGTTAAAGTAATGAAAGTCTTTCACTGTTGGCTACACTAGCGTTAAAGTAATGAAAGTCTTTCACTGTTGGCTACACTAGCGTTAAAGTAATGAAAGTCTTTCACTGTTGGCTACACCAGCATTTAATTAATGAAAGTCTTTCACTGTTGGCTACACTAGCATTTAATTAATGAAAGTCTTTCACTGTTGGCTACACTAGCATTTAATTAATGAAAGTCTTTCACTGTTCGCTACACCAGCATACCACATTCTGAAAGGTTTCGTTGACGACACAGAGTCAGTAAATTAATCGCGACTACTGTTGATCATAGTCTAACAACAGAGAATGGTTAACATAATCGCGACTACTGTTGATCATAGTCTAACAACAGAGAATGGTTAATATAATCACGACTACTGTTGATCATAGTCTAACAACAGAGAATGGTTAACATAATCGCGACTACTGTTGATCATAGTCTAACAACAGAGAATGGTTAACATAATCGCGACTACTGTTGATCATAGTCTAACAACAGAGAATGGTTAACATAATCGCGACTACTGTTGATCACAGTCTAACAACAGAGAATAGTTAACATAATCGCGACTACTGTTGATCATAGTCTAACAACAGAGAATGGGTAACATAATCGCGACTACTGTTGATCATAGTCTAACAACAGAGAATGGTTAACATAATCGCGACTACTGTTGATCATAGTCTAACAACAGAGAATAGTTAACATAATCGCGACTACTGTTGATCATAGTCTAACAACAGAGAATGGTTAACATAATCGCGACTACTGTTGATCATAGTCTAACAACAGTGAATGGTTAACATAATCGCGACTACTGTTGATCATAGTCTAACAACAGAGAATGGGTAACATAATCACGACTACTGTTGATCATAGTCTAACAACAGAGAATGGTTAACATAATCGCGACTACTGTTGATCATAGTCTAACAACAGAGAATGGTTAACATAATCGCGACTACTGTTGATCATAGTCTAACAACAGTGAATGGGTAACATAATCGCGACTACTGTTGATCATAGTCTAACAACAGAGAATGGTTAACATAATCGCGACTACTGTTGATCATAGTCTAACAACAGAGAATGGGTAACATAATCGCGACTACTGTTGATCATAGTCTAACAACAGAGAATGGGTAACATAATCGCGACTACTGTTGATCATAGTCTAACAACAGAGAATGGTTAACATAATCGCGACTACTGTTGATCATAGTCTAACAACAGAGAATGGGTAACATAATCGCGACTACTGTTGATCATAGTCTAACAACAGAGAATGGTTAACATAATCGCGACTACTGTTGATCATAGTCTAACAACAGAGAATGGGTAACATAATCGCGACTACTGTTGATCATAGTCTAACAACAGAGAATGGTTAACATAATCGCGACTACTGTTGATCATAGTCTAACAACAGAGAATGGTTAACATAATCGCGACTACTGTTGATCATAGTCTAACCACATAGTATGGTTAACATAATCGCGACTACTGTTGATCATAGTTTATCAACAGAAAATGGTTAACATAATCGCGACTACTGTTGATCATAGTCTAACAACAGAAAATGGTTAACATAATCGCGACTACTGTTGATCATAGTCTAGCAACAGAAAATGGTTAACATAATCGCGACTACTGTTGATCATAGTCTAACAACAGAAAATGGTTAACATAATCGCGACTACTGTTGATCATAGTCTAACCACATAGTATGGTTAACATAATCGCGACTACTGTTGATCATAGTTTATCAACAGAAAATGGTTAACATAATCGCGACTCATGTTGATCATAGTCTAACAACAGAAAATGGTTAACATAATCGCGACTACTGTTGATCATAGTCTAGCAACAGAAAATGGTTAACATAATCGCGACTACTGTTGATCATAGTCTAACAACAGAAAATGGTTAACATAATCGCGACTACTGTTGATCATAGTCTAACAACAGAAAATGGTTAACATAATCGCGACTACTGTTGATCATAGTCTAACCACAGAAAATGGTTAACATAATCGCGACTACTGTTGATCATAGTCTAGCAACAGAAAATGGTTAACATAATCGCGACTACTGTTGGTCATAGTCTCGCAAAAACAGAAAATGGTTAACCTAATCGCGTCTACTGTTGATCACAGTCTAGCAACAGAAAATGGTTAACCTAATCGCGTCTACTGTTGATCACAGTCTAGCAACAGAAAATGGGTAACCTAATCGCGACTACTGTTGATCACAGTCTAGCAACAGAAAATGGTTAACATAATCGCGACTACTGTTGATCACAGTCTAGCAACAGAAAATGGTTAACATAATCGCGACTACTGTTGATCACAATAACAGCAGCAACAATAAAGAAAATTAACAACTCTCAGCGCATCAATATTTTAGCCGGAACAATCCAGTTGCTGACTTTGAAAGAATCAATGTTGAAGACAAAGACACGACGCCATCAGCGCGAACGTTGCTGAAGGCAGCGACTACATGAGCCCAAACATGACCAACACAGTCAAGCTATTGACGAGGGCTAGGAACGTTTGTACAGACGGGCGGGTGGGGCTGGTGGAAGAAGACAGGAGTTCCAGCATTCTGCTGCGGGAACCGTTGTTCGGGGCTGGTGTGATGGCCAGGATGTCACACATGATGTTGTACGGGTCGACAGCCTCAATGTAGATCACCTCTCCTCGTGGCTTGAAATCTGAAACATGAGAAACCAGTCATGATGGTGACCAGTCATGAAGTTGCAGTCATGTGAGTGACCAGTCATGATAGTGACCAGTCATGATGGTGACCAGTCATGGTGGTGACCAGTCATGATGGTGACCAGTCATGGTGGTGACCAGTCATGATGGTGACCAGTTATGATGGTGACCAGTTATGATAGTGACCAGTCATGATAGTGACCAGTCATGATGGTGACCAGTCATGATAGTGACCAGTTATGATAGTGACCAGTCATGATAGTGACCAGTCATGATAGTGACCAGTCATGTGAGTGACCAGTCATGATGGTGACCAGTTATGATGGTGACCAGTCATGATAGTGACCAGTCATGATGGTGACCAGTCATGATGGTGACCAGTCATGATGGTGACCAGTCATGATAGTGACCAGTCATGATAGTGACCAGTCATGATAGTGACCAGTCATGATGGTGACCAGTCATGATGGTGACCAGTCATGATGGTGACCAGTCATGATAGTGACCAGTCATGATAGTGACCAGTCATGATGGTGACCAGTCATGCTAGTGACCAGTCATGATAGTGACCAGTCCATGGGGTAGATGATGCCACCAAACTGTGGTGGATAGAGAAGAATGAGAGAAAGTAAATGGATTTAATTTGACGAGTCAAAAATGAGACAGATTAATTTTGAAATGGGAGAAATAGACAGATATAATTTGATGAGACAGACTAGCTTTGTAATGGGAGAAATAGACAGATATAATTTGATGAGACAGACTAGCTTTGTAATGGGAGAAATAGACAGATATAATTTGATGAGACAGACTAGCTTTGTAATGGGAGAAATAGACAGATATAATTTGATGAGACAGACTAGCTTTGTAATGGGAGAAAATAGAAGGAAGTAATTTGATGAGAATTTCAATTGTTCAATGTTATGCGCCTACAAACGAAGCTGATGATGAAGTTAAGGACGATTTTTATAACCAACTACAACAACTTATAAACAAAATACCCAAACACGATCTTTTAATTGTAATGGGAGACTTCAACGCCAAAGTGGGAAAAGACAATGCAGGAGTGGAACATGTAATGGAGAGAGAAGGCTGTGATACTACAAGTCAGATTGGAGAAAGATTAATAGAATTATGTTTAATAGAAAATTTAGTTATAGGTGGGACATTATTTCCACACAAAAATATTCACAAAACAACATGGATATCTCCTGATTATAGAACCTCTAATCAAATTGACCACCTGTGTATTAAACAACAATTCAGATCATCATTAATAGATGTAAGAGCATACAGAGGTGCTGATGTTAATAGTGACCACAACTTGTGCATTGGGAAAATAAGATTAAAATTTAGAAACCAACAGAAGAGGTCAATTACACATAAAATTGATAGTCATAAACTGAAAGATGAAGCCATAAAGGAAAAGTTTAACATAGAGCCAAGTAATTGTTATACAGCACTCTGTGAAATAGACTTAGATATCAATGAAATGTGGGACTCACAGAGCAAAATACTAATGACAGCAGCAGAATCAAGTGCTGGACTGAAGAAAATGGAAAAACGAGCTTGGATCTCAGACACCACATGGAAATACATCAAAGAAAGAAGAGAAGCGAAGAGAGCCATGACTAATGTAAAGACTGACTAAAGTCATGAAAAGCTTAATTCCAACAGATGACAAAATATACACGGAAAACAAACCAGTGGAGGAGATCGATCACTTCATCTATCTTGGAAGTCACATTGATCGAGAAGGGGATACAAGCAAAGAAATTAGAATCAGAATAGCTAAAGCAGCAATGTCTTTCAGAAGCCTTGAAAAGTTGTGGAAATCAAAACTCATCAGCACAAACACAAAACTTAGTCTTATTCGAATCAAACCTACTATCACCCCATACGTATGTATGTGAGAGCTGGAAAACAACAAGAGATACAGAAACAAAGTTGAACGCATTCGAAAATAAATGTCTAAGGAAAATACTTGGTATAGCGTGGAACGAATTCAAAACAAACGAGGAAATTAGAGAAATCGCCAATCAACCACTAATATCTTCAGTAATAAAGAAAAGACGATGGTCATATGTTGGACATGTGATGAGGAGAGATAATAACCGAATAACAAAGCAAAACCCTCATGTGGGAAACAACAGGTAAGAGGAAAAGAGGAAGACACAGAGAGACACTGAGAAGAACATTGATGAGAGAGGCAAGAGCAGCAGGAATCGGCTCCCTCAATGAAATAGAGTTGCATACACAGAACAGAGAGAAATGGCAAGATTTGATAAAATATCTTTAGAAGGATTGAAAACTGCTATAGTCCGTTCAGAAATTCATAATCACACCTGAATTAGTTTTGCATGATAATCGTTTGTTATTTTGCTTTCAAAATTTGCATGCAATCTTAGAATATTGATGACGTTATAGAAATATTTTTTGCTCTGAGAAATTTGATCTAGTTTAAATGTTGTCTTCTTTAGGCTATATTAAATTCATCCTGTTCGAATTTGACACCATTTTAGGATATATACATTAATTTGGTGCGGTCGTTCACGTAAAATAGTTTGGCTATTGCAGAAACACTAACTTCAGGAAAATCCCGTGCACAAAACTGAATATTGAACGACATGACGCACCACGGCCTGGACATTAATTACCGAAGGGAAGGCGTATCTTTATTAATTTTGTGAAGACTCAGTAGACAATTTGTTGACTTTAAATACCAACATTTATATCTAAATTACAATGAGTTTGAAATGCAAATTTATAACTATGCAAAAGGTTACTGTTTTACTATATCAGCACTTCCTTAGGGAATCCAAGATGGGGCATTTATATTGTGATATTCATGACCCAGAGAGACCTTCATGCATAGTCATGGATAATGCATCATACCATAATGTCGTATCAGAGGAAGACAAAGTGTCTACTGCATCAAATACAAAAGAGCAAATTAGGACATGGCTTGCGAATGAAAATGTCAAATTTGACGACACATATTTAAAACCCGAATTGTTACAACTTGTGAAGAATACGAATAAGAAAAAGGTGTACCATGTTGACAAAATCATTGAGAAATACGGCCTCACCTCTCTTCTACTCCCTGCATATCATGCGCACCTTAATCCAATCGAACTTGTCTGGGCTCACGTCAAAGGACAAGTTGCAGAACAGAACAGGACGTTTAAAATGTGTGATGTTGAAGTTCTGACACGCGAGTCTCTCTCAAAAATAGACATTCCGTTCTGGAAGAAGTGTGTTGAACATGTGCTGCGGGTGGAAGATGAGTACTGGAAACGAGATGGGTTACTATTTGTCCAGCCAGTAATGATTATCAACCTCTTGGAATCTTCAGATTCGGAATGATTAAAATTAAGATGAATTCAATTCCAGCTGCAGTTAGGACGTCCTGGGGTCTAATGGTGACCGAAGGACAAGACTAATTGTAACCAATTGAATTCATGTTTGCAAATACACATAACGAACAACACCCACAATTAAGCACTATGTAGATACGCCTCTGACAAGAATTGCAGTAACCTGGAAAATTTAATACGATTACTGTAAACTCTAAAATTTGAATCAACTTGTGTGATATCGTCATAAAAGATCAAAGGAATTCGCTGATGTGCAAAATCTGTTGTGTTTGTGGAATAAAAAATACCAAAATCTTTGCGTCATCAATATTTTAAGATTGCATGCAAATTTTGAAACCAAAATAACAAGCAGTTATCACGCAAAACTAATGCAGGTGTGATTATGAATTTCTGAACGGACTATAGTATAAAAATTTAGATAATAGAAAGAGTATCTGGGTATTTGCCTTATGGGACTGCTACGGCTCGAAAGTGTCAATAGATAGATATAATTTGATGAGACAGACTAGCTTTGAAAAGGGAGAAAATAGGAGGACGTAATTTGATGAGACAGACTAGCTTTGAAAAGGGAGAAAATAGGAGGACGTAATTTGATGAGACAGACTAGCTTTGAGACCCAACACACACACTTACACACAAGGGCCACACACTGCCACACACCCACACACAACCCAAACACGCACCACCCACCCACAAACCACTCAATGTCCACACAAACACCACTCACATACAGCACTCACACACCCACACGTGTAGTAACTTACATGGACCATAAGCGTAGAAGATGCCCCTCATGTCTCTCTCCCTGTTGTCGTAGCCGTCGTTGCCACACAGAAGCTCTCGCCCACTTTGTGGGAACCACGGATATAGGGGCTGTGGGTGAGTGTCAGCATCATGTTCTCATATACAACACATCACAACAAAGTTATGGACATCTTACATACAAACACCACACATCACAACAAAGTTATGGACATTTTACATACAAACACCACACATCACAACAAAGTTATGGACATCTTACATACAAACACCACACATCGCAACAAAGCTATGGACATCTTACATACAAACACAACACATCGCAACAAAGGTATGGACACCCTACATACAAACACAACACATAGCAAAAAAGTTATGGACAATTTACATACAAAACACTTCACATCGCAACAAAGGTATGGACATCCTACATACAAACACAACACATCACAACAAAGTTATGGACATCCTACATACAAACACAACACATCGCAACAAAGTTATGGACATCCTACATACAAACACAACACATCGCAACAAAGTTATGGACATCCTACATACAAACACAACATATCGCAACAAAGCTATGGACATCCTATATACAAACACAACATATCGCAACAAAGCTATGGACATCCTACATACAAACACAACATATCGCAACAAAGTTATGGACATCCTACATACAAACACAACACATCGCAACAAAGTTATGGACATCCTACATACAAACACAACACATCACAACAAAGTTATGGACATCCTACATACAAACACAACACATCGCAACAAAGTTATGGACATCCTACATACAAACACAACATATCGCAACAAAGCTATGGACATCCTACATACAAACACAACATATCGCAACAAAGTTATTGACATCTTACATACAAACACAACATATCGCAATGAAGCTATGGACATCTTACATACAAACACAACACATCGCAATGAAGTTATGGACATCCTACATACAAACACAACACATCGCAACAAAGGTATGGACATCTTACATACAAACACAACATATCGCAACAAAGGTATGGACATCTTACATACAAACACAACACATCGCAACAAAAGTTATGGACATTTTACATACAAACACAACACATCGCAACAAAGGTATGGACATCCTACATACAAACACAACATATCGCAACAAAGCTATGGACATCCTACATACAAACACAACATATCGCAACAAAGCTATGGACATCCTACATACAAACACAACATATCGCAACAAAGTTATGGACATCCTACATACAAACACAACACATCACAACAAAGGTATGGACATCCTACATACAAACACAACACATCACAACAAAGTTATGGACATCCTAAATAGAAAACACAACACATCGCAACAAAGCTATTGAGATCTTACATTCAAACACAACATATCGCAACAAAGCTATGGAGATCTTACATACAAACACAACATATACACCAACAATCACCACCAGCAATCACCCGTCACGACACACACAACAAAAACAACATACACAAACACACACATACAAAACCTTCACCACATGACGCAGCACCATGACTACCAATCACATCAATCAACACATATAATCATTACTAATCACACCAATCAACACATTTAATAATTACTAATCACATCAATCAACATATATAATCATTACTAATCACACCAATCAACATATATAATCATTACTAATCACATCAATCAACACATATAATCATTACTAATCACATCAATCAACATATATAATCATTACTAATCACATCAATCAACATATATAATCATTACTAATCACACCAATCAACATATATAATCATTACTAATCACATCAATCAACACATATAATCATTACTAATCACATCAATCAACATATATAATCATTACTAATCCCATCAATCAACATATATAATCATTACTAATCACATCAATCAACATATATAATCATTACTAATCACATCAATCAACATATATAATCATTACTAATCACATCAATCAACATATATAATCATTACTAATCATATCAATCAACATATATAATCATTACTAATCACATCAATCAACATATATAATCATTACTAATCACATCAATCAACATATATAATCATTAATAATCACATCAATCAACATATATAATCATTACTAATCACATCAATCAACATATATAATCATTACTAATCACATCAATCAACACATATAATCATTACTAATCACATCAATCAACATATATAATCATTACTAATCACATCAATCAACACATATAATCATTACTAATCACATCAATCAACATATATAATCATTACTAATCACATCAATCAACATATATAATCATTACTAATCACATCAATCAACATATATAATCATTACTAATCACATCAATCAACATATATAATCATTAATAATCACATCAATCAACATATATAATCATTACTAATCACATCAATCAACACATATAATCATTACTAATCACATCAATCAACACATATAATCATTACTAATCACATCAATCAACACATATAATCATTACTAATCACATCAATCAACACATATAATCATTACTAATCACATCAATCAACATATATAATCATTACTAATCACATCACAAATCAAAAACACAAACAATAACTGTAACCACTTCACCTAACCCATAACTGTTCACAAAACCAGCACAAATTCATCGTATTTGAAGTCATACACGATGTTGACCCACTCAGAACAAATCTAATCTAATGTAGACCCACTCAGAACAAATGTTACCTAATGTAGACCCATCAAAATAAATGTTACCTAATGTAGACCCATCAAAACAAATGTTACCTAATGTAGACCCACTCAGAACAAATGTTACCTAATGTAGACCCACTCAGAACATTGGTTATCTAAGGTACATCCAATCAGGACAAATGTTACTTAATGTAGACCCATTAAAACATATGTTACCTAATGTAGACCCACTCAGAACAAATGTTACCTAATGTAGACCCATCAAAACAAATGTTACCTAATGTAGGCCCATCAAAACAAATGGTACCTAATGTAGACCCATCAAAACAAATGTTACCTGATGTAGACCCACTCAGAACAAATGTTACCTAATGTAGACCCATCAAAACAAATGTTACCTGATGTAGACCCACTCAGAACAAATGTTACATAATGTAGACTCATCAAAATAAATGTTACCTAATGTAGACTCATCAAAATAAATGTTACCTAATGTAGACCCATCAAAACAAATGTGGAACCACTCAGAATCGAATGTAGGCCAACTCAGAACAGACCTCACCTAATGTAAACCCACTCAGAACAAACTATCATCTAATGGTGACCCCTTCAGACCCACAAACCTCACCTGAACGATGGTCCAGCCCAGGTCAGCCACACACGTGACGTCAGCAACATATTTCCCACGCTTGTAGTGGTATCGCTCTGGCAGGTTCTCCTTCCTGTACACGCGCATCCTGGGACTGTAGTCCTTGAGTAGGTCATACACCTGTCAGATGTCAAGTAAGCATAGATCATACACCCGCATCCTGGGACTGTAGTCCTTGAGCAGGTCATACACCTGTCAGATGTCAAGTAAGTATAGATCATACACCCGCATCCTGGGACTGAAGTCCTTGAGCAGGTCATACACCTGTCAGATGTCAAGTAAGTATAGATCATACACCCGCATCCTGGGACTGTAGTCATTGAGCAGGTCATACACCTGTCAGATGTCAAGTAAGTATAGATCATACACCCGCATCCTGGGACTGAAGTCCTTGAGCAGGTCATACACCTGTCAGATGTCAAGTAAGTATAGATCATACACCCGCATCCTGGGACTGTAGTCCTTGAGCAGGTCATACACCTGTCAGATGTCAAGTAAGTATAGATCATACACCCGCATCCTGGGACTGTAGTCCTTGAGCAGGTCATACACCTGTCAGATGTCAAGTAAGTATAGATCATACACCCGCATCCTGGGACTGTAGTCCTTGAGCAGGTCATACACCTGTCAGATGTCAAGTAAGTATAGATCATACACCCGCATCCTGGGACTGTAGTCCTTGAGTAGGTCATACACCTGTCAGGTGTCAAGTAAGTATAGATCATACACCCGCATCCTGGGACTGTAGTCCTTGAGCAGGTCATACACCTGTCAGATGTCAGGTAAGTATAGATCATACACCCGCATCCTGGGACTGTAGTCCTTGAGCAGGTCATACACCTGTCAGATGTCAAGTAAGTATAGATCATACACCCGCATCCTGGGACTGTAGTCCTTGAGCAGGTCATACACCTGTCAGATGTCAAGTAAGTATAGATCATACACCTGTCATATGTCAAGTAAGTGTAGATCATACACCAGTCAGATGTCAGGTAAGTATAGATCATACACCAGTCAGATGTCAGGTAAGCATAGATCATACACTTGTCAGATGTCAAGTAAGTATAGATCATACACCTGTCAGATGTCAAGTAAGTATAGATCATACACCTGTCATATGTCAAGTAAGTATAGATCATACACCTGTCGGATGTCAAGTAAGTATAGATCATACCCCAGTCAGATGTCAGGTAAGCATAGATCATACACTTGTCAGATGTCAAGTAAGTATAGATCATACACCTGTCATATGTCAAGTAAGTATAGATCATACACCTTTCAGATGTCAAGTAAGTATAGATCATACACCTGTCAGATGTCAAGTAAGTATAGATCATACACCTGTCAAATGTCAAGTAAGTATAGATCATACACCTGTCAGATGTCAAGTAAGTATAGATCATACACCTGTCAAATGTCAAGTAAGTATAGATCATACACCTGTCAGATGTCAAGTAAGTATAGATCATACACCAGTCAGATGTCAGGTAAGCATAGATCATACACTTGTCAGATGTCAAGTAAGTATAGATCATACACCTGTCATATGTCAAGTAAGTATAGATCATACACCTGTCAGATGTCAAGTAAGTATAGATCATACACCAGTCAGATGTCAGGTAAGCATAGATCATACACTTGTCAGATGTCAAGTAAGTATAGATCATACACCTGTCATATGTCAAGTAAGTATAGATCATACACCTGTCATATGTCAAGTAAGTATAGATCATACATCTGTCAGATGTCAAGTAAGTATAGATCATACACCTGTCAGATGGGTAACTAATTTGTATAGAAATGTTATAGCAAAATGTACCACAACCGTGCACATGAATAAAAACCATCAGCCGCATTTGATGATAATGATAGAATCAGACAGGCGTTGCTGCCCATCTGTGAATGTGCTAGCTTTGTGCTACAAAGTTCGGCAGAAACCGAAGATTCTTCCTTTTACAGAACTTTCTTTCTGTAAACAACGAAACAGATTCTTCCTTTTATAGAACTTTCTTCTTGTAAACAACGCGACATATTCTTCCTTTTATATAACTTTCTTTCTGTAAACAACGCAACAGATTCTTCCTTTTATAGAACTTTCTTTCTGTAAACAACGCAACAGATTCTTCCTTTTATAGAACTTTCTTTCTGTAAACAACGCGACAGATTCTTCCTTTTACAGAACTTTTTTCTGTAAACAACGCAACAGATTCTTCCTTTTATAGAACTTTCTTTCTGTAAACAACGCGACAGATTCTTCCTTTTATAGAACTTTCTTTCTGTAAAGAACGCGACAGATTCTTCCTTTTATAGAACTTTCTTTCTGTAAACAACGCGACAGATTCTTCCTTTTATAGAACTTTCTTTCTGTAAAGAACGCGACAGATTCTTCCTTTTACAGAACTTTCTTTCTGTAAACAACGAAACAGATTCTTCCTTTTATAGAATTTTCTTTCTGTAAACAACGCAACAGATTCTTCCTTTTATAGAACTTTCTACCTGTAAATAACTAAACATATTCTTCCTATTACCGAACTTTCTACCTGTAAATAACTAATATTTTTCTTACTACCGAACTTTCTACCTGTAAATAACTAAACATATTCTTCCTCCTTAGGTAGTGTTGACATGGACATCAGACTGGTTGTGATGACGCCGGAAATGCGCTTCGCAAGCTCACATCTTGTGGGTTGTCATCCTGTCTCTGGACTGAGAGTACAGCTGTCAGTAACAGCTTCAACACAGCTGTCAGTAACAGCTTCAACACAGCTGTCAGTAACAGCTTCAACACAGCTGTCAGTAACAGCTTCAACACAGCTGTCAGTAACAGCTTGATCACAGTAGTAAGTTCATCAACATCGTGACAAGATCAGCTTTATTACAATCGGGAATACCTGAACTCACCTGTTGTGTTTTTCTCCTGTCTGCGGTGTAGATGTTTGTCATGGCACCAGCCTCCAGAATTGTGATGTAGAGGCTGTGGTTTGAGAGCAAGTTCGTGATGTTGATGGTGCGGCTCGGGTGGATGGAGGTCATGCCGTGGTCTGACATAATTATCACATTCACCTGCAAGCAGCCGGGCATTTCATCAATAACTGCTACTACCTTTACTCTATCAACAATTGGATACTTCCATCTATCAAGTGTTGATACGATAAACTTATCAACCAGCTCTCACTTAGATCATCTAATCAACCAGCTCTCACTAAGATCATCTAATCAACCAACTCTCACTTAGATCATCTAATCAACCAGCTCTCACTTAGATCATCTAATCAACCAGCTCTCACTTAGATCATCTAATCAACCAGCTCTCACTTAGATCATATAATCAACCAACTGTCACTTAGATCATCTAATCAACCAGCTCTCACTTAGATCATATAATCAACCAGCTCTCACTTAGATCATCTAATCAACCAGCTCTCACTTAGATCATCTAATCAACCAACTGTCACTTAGATCATCTAATCAACCAGCTCTCACGTACATCATCTAATCAACCAGCTCTCACTTAGATCATCTAATCAACCAACTGTCACTTAGATCATCTAATCAACCAGCTATCACTTAGATCATCTAATCAACCAGCTCTCACTTAGATCATCTAATCAACCAGCTCTCACTTAGATCATCTAATCAACCACTCTCACTTCCATAGTCCCATCAACCACCTGTCAAATTCATCACCACAGCAATGGACTGTAATTTCCATAATCCCATCAACAAGCTGTCACTCCCATCATCCCATCAACCAGCAGTCACTCCCATCAACCAGCCGTCACTCCCATAATCCCATCACCAGCTGTCAATACCATCAACCAGCAGTCACTCCCATCAACCAGCCGACACTCCCACAATCCCATCAACCAGCTATCGATACCATCAACCAGCCGTCACTCCCATAATCCCATCAACCAGCTGTCAATACCATCAACCAGCAGTCACTTACATCAACCAGCTGTCACTCCCATAATCCCATCAACCAGCAGTCAATATAATCAACCAGCAGTCACTACCTTTATCCAATCAGTCAGCTATCAATACCATCAACCAGCCGTCACTCCCATAATCCCATCAACCAGCTGTCAATATCATCAACCAGCAGTCACTCCCATAATCCCATCAACCAGCAGTCAATATTATCAACCAGCAGTCATAACCAGTATCCCATCAGTCAGCTATCAATACCATCAACCAGCAGTCACTCCCTTTATCCCATCAACCAGCAGTCACTCTCTTTATCCCATCAACCAGCTGTCACTACCATTATCCCATCAGTCAGCTATCAATACCATCAACCAGCAGTCACTCCCATTATCCCATCAGTCAGCTATCAATACCATCAACCAGCAGTCAATATCATCAACCAGCAGTCACTACCATTATCCCATTAACCAGCAGTCAATACCATCAACCAGCGGTCACTACCATCAACCAGCAGTCAATACCATCAACCAGCAGTCAATACCATTAACCAGCAGTCAATACCATCAACCAGCAGTCAATACCATCAACCAGTAGTCAATACCATTAACTAGCATTCAATACCATTAACCAGCAGTCAATACCATCAACCAGCAGTCAATACCATCAACCAGCAGTCAATACCATCAACCAGCAGTCAATACCATCAACCAGCAGTCAATACCATCAACCAGCAGTCAATACCATCAACCAGCAATCAATACCGTCAACCAGCGGTTACTACCATCAACCAGCAGTCAGTACCATCAACCAGCGGTCACTACCATCAACCAGCAGTCAATATTATTAACCAGCCGTCACTCCCATTATCCCATCAACCAGCTGTCAATACCATCAACCAGCATTCAATATTATCAACCAGCCGTCACTCCCATTTTCCCATCAACCAGCTGTCAATACCATCAACCAGCATTCAATATTATTAACCAGCCGTCACTCCCATTATCTCATCAACAAGCTGTCAATACCATCAAGCAGCAGTCAATATTATCAACCAGCCGTCACTCCCATTATCCCATCAACCGGCAGTCAATACCATCAACCAGCAGTCACTTCCATAATCCCATCAACCAGCTGTCAATACCATCAATCAGCAGTCACTCCCATTATCCCATCAACCAGCTGTCGATACCATCAACCAGCAGTCAATATTATCAACCAGCCGTCACTCCCATTATCCCATCAACAGCAGTCACTCCCATTATCCCATCAACCAGCTGTCAATACCATCAACCAGCCGTCACTCCCATTATCCAATCAACCAGCTGTCGATACCATCAACCAGCAGTCAATATTATCAACCAGCCGTCACTCCCATTATCCCATCAACCAGCTGTCACTCCCATTATCCCATCAACAGCTGTCACTCCCATTATCCCATCAACCAGCCGTCATCTGAACCAGACATCAATATCATCAAACAGCCCTAACTATCATCAATCAGCCCTCACTACCATCAATCAACCCTCACTACCATCAACTTGCCCTCGGTGTCATCAATCAGCCCTCACTATCTTCAATCAGCCCTCACTACCATCAATCAACCCTCACTACCATCAACTTGCCCTCGGTGTCATCAATCAGCCCTCACTATCTTCAATCAGCCCTCACTCACTACCATCAACCAGTCCTCTCTACCATAAATCAGCCCTCACTATCTTCAATCAGCCATCACTAACAACAATAAGCCCTCACTACCATCAACCAGCCCTCACTAACATCAATCATCCCTCACTACCATAAATCAGCCCTCACTACTATCAACCAGCCTTCACTATTATCAATCAGCCCTCACTGCCATCAATCAGCCCTCGCTACCATTAATCAACCAGCGTTCATTATCATCAATCAGCCCTCACTGCCATCAACAAGCACTCACTAACATCAATCAGCATACACTATCATCAACCAGCCGTCACTAGTATCAATCACCCCTCACAATTATCAACGAGCCCTCACTCCCATCAACCAGCTGTCACTACGATCAGTCAGCACGCACAACCATCAACCAGCCCTCACTACCATCAACGAGCCCAAACTACCATCAACTAGCCCTCACTCCCTTCGACCAGCCCTCACTCACATCAACCAGCCCTCACTCCCATCAACCAGCCTTCACTATCATAAATCAGCCCTCACTCCCATCAACCAGCCCTCATTATAATCAATAAGCCCTCACTTACATCAACAAGCCCTCATTACCATCAATCAGCCATTACTACCATCAATCAGCCCTTACTAACATCAATAATCCCTCACTACCATCAATCAGCCTTCAGTATAATCAACCAGCTCTCACTAACATCAATCAACCCTCACCATCATCAGCTAGCCCTCACTATCATCAACCAGCCCTCACAAACATCAATCAGCCTTAACTATCATCAACCAGCCCTTGCTATCATCAACCAGCCGTCACAACCAACAATCAGCCATCACTATCATCAACCAGCCCTCACTAACATCAATCAGCCCTCACTATCATCAGCTAGCCATCACTATCATCAATCATCCCTCATTAACATCAATCAGCTTTAACTACCACCAATCAGCCCTCACTATCATCAACCAGCCCTCACTACCATCAATCAACTCTTATTATCATCAACCAGCCCTCACTCCCATCAACCAGCCCTCATTACCATCAATCAGTTCAAACTATCATCAATCAGCCCTCATTACCATCAATAAGCCCTTACTACCATCAATCAGTCCTCACTACCATCAATCAACGCTCACTATCATCAATCAGCCCTCACTAAATTCAATCAACGCTCACTATCATCAATCAGCCCTCACTACCATCAATCAACGCTCACTATCATCAATCAGCCCTCACTACCATCAATCAACGCTCACTATCATCAATCAGCCCTCACTAAATTCAATCAACGCTCACTATCATCAATCAGCCCTCACTAAATTCAATCAACGCTCACTATCATCAATAAGCCCTCACTACCATCAATCAACGCTCACTATCATCAATCAGTCCTCACTACCATCAATCAACGCTCACTATCATCAATCAGCCCTCACTAAATTCAATCAACGCTCACTATCATCAATCAGTCCTCACTACCATCAATCAACGCTCACTATCATCAATCAGCCCTCACTAAATTCAATCAACGCTCACTATCATCAATCAGCCCTCACTACCATCAATCAACGCTCACTATCATCAATCAGCCCTCACTAAATTCAATCAACGCTCACTATCATCAATCAGCCCTCACTACCATCAATCAACGCTCACTATCATCAATCAGTCCTCACTACCATCAATCAACGCTCACTATCATCAATCAGCCCTCACTACCATCAATCAACGCTCACTATCATCAATCAGTCCTCACTACCATTAATCAACGCTCACTATCATCAATCAGCCCTCACTACCATCAATCAGCCCTCACTACCATCAATCAGCCCTCACTACCATCAATCAGTCTTCACTACCATCAATCAGCCCTCACTACCATCAACCAGCCCTCACTACCATCAACCAGCCCTCACTACCATCAATCAGCCCTCACTACCATCAATCAACGCTCACTATCATCAATCAGCCCTCACTACCATCAATCAACGCTCACTATCATCAATCAGCCCTCACTACCATCAACCAGCCCTCACTACCATCAATCAGCCCTCACTACCATCAATCAGTCCTCACTACCATCAATCAGCCCTCACTACCATCAACCAGCCCTCACTACCATCAATCAGCCCTCACTACAATCAATCAGTCCTCACTACCATCAATTAGCCCTCACTACCATCAATCAGCCCTCACTACCATCAATCAGTCCTCACTACCATCAATCAGCCCTCACTACCATCAATCAGTCCTCACTACCATCAATCAACCCTCACTACCATCAACCAGCCCTCACTACCATCAACCAGCCCTCTCTACCATCAATCAGCCCTCACTACCATCAATCAGTACTCACTAACATCAATCAGTACTCACTAACATCAACCAGCCCTCACTAACATCAACCAGCCCTCACTAACATCAACCAGCCCTCACTAACATCAATCAGTACTCACTAACATCAATCAGTACTCACTAACATCAATCAGTACTCACTAACATCAACCAGCCCTCACTAACATCAATCAGTACTCACTAACATCAATCAGTACTCACTAACATCAATCAGTACTCACTAACATCAACCAGCCCTCACTAACATCAACCAGCCCTCACTAACATCAATCAGTACTCACTAACATCAATCAGTACTCACTAACATCAACCAGCCCTCACTAACATCAACCAGCCCTCACTAACATCAATCAGTACTCACTAACATCAATCAGTACTCACTAACATCAATCAGTACTCACTAACATCAACCTGCCCTCACTAACATCAACCAGCCCTCACTAACATCAATCAGTACTCACTAACATCAATCAGTACTCACTACCATCAATCAGCCCTCACTACCATCAATCAGTACTCACTAACATCAATCAGTACTCACTAACATCAATCAGCCCTCACTACCATCAATCAGCCCTCACTAACATCAATCAGTACTCACTAACGTCAATCAGTCCTCACTACCATCAATCAGCCCTCACTAACATCAATCAGTACTCACTAACATCAATCAGTACTCACTAACATCAATCAGTCCTCACTACCATCAACCAGCCCTCACTACCATCAATCAGCCCTCACTACCATCAATCAGCCCTCACTAACATCAACCAGCCCTCACTAACATCAACCAGCCCTCACTAACATCAACCAGCCCTCACTAACATCAATCAGTACTCACTAACATCAATCAGCCCTCACTAACATCAACCAGCCCTTACTAACATCAACAAGCCCTAACTACCATCAACCAGCCCTAACTACCATCAACCAGCCCTAACTAAGATCAACCAGCCTTCACTATCGTCAACCAGCCTTAACTATCATGAACCAGCCCTCACTAACAACAACCAGCTCTAACTACCATCAACCAGCCCTAACTAACATCAACTAGCCCTAACTAACATCAACCAGCACTAACTAACACCAACCAGCCCTAACTAACATCAACCAGCCTTCACTATCATCAACCAGCTTTCACTAACATCAACCAGCCCTAACTAACATCAACCAGCCATAACTAACATCAACAGCCTTCAGTATCATCAACCAGCCTTCACTATCATCAACCAGCCTTCACTATCATCAACCAGCCCTAACTAACATGAACCAGCCATAACTAACATCAACCAGCCTTCACTAACATCAACCAGCCTTCACTATCAACAACCAGCTTTTACTAACATCAACCAGCCATCACTAACATCAACCAGCCTTCACTATCAACAACCAGCCTTCACTATCATCAACCAGCCCTAACTAACATCAACCAGCCATCACTAACATCAACCAGCCCTAACTAACATCAACCAGCCTTCACTATCATCAACAAGCCCTAACTAACATCAACCAGCCCTAACTAACATCAACCAGCCCTAACTAACATCAACCAGCCTTCACTATCATCAACCAACCCTCACTAACAGCAACCAGCCCTAACTAATATCAACCAGCCTTCACTATCATCAAACAGACCTCACTAACATCAGCCAGCCCTAACTAACATCAACCAGCCTTCACTAACATCAACCAGCTTTCACTATCAACAACCAGCCCTCACTAACATCAACCAGCCTTCACTATCATCAACCAGCCCTCACTAACATCAACCAGCCTTCACTATCAACAACCAGCCCTCACTAACATCAACCAGCCCTCACTAACATCAACCAGCCTTCACTATCATCAACCAGCCTTCACTAACATCAACCAGCCCTCACTATCATCAACCAGCCTTCACTATCAACAACCAGCCCTCACTATCATCAACCAGCCTTCACTATCAACAACCAGCCCTCACTATCATCAACCAGCCTTCACTATCAACAACCAGCCCTCACTATCATCAACCAGCCTTCACTATCAACAACCAGCCCTCACTATCATCAACCAGCCCTCACTATCATCAACCAGCCCTCACTATCATCAACCAGCCTTCACTATCATCAACCAGCCTTCACTATCATCAACCAGCCTTCACTATCATCAACCAGCCTTCACCATCATCAACCAGCCCTCACTAACATCAACCAGCCTTCACTATCATCAACCAGCCTTCACTATCATCAACCAGCCCTAACATCAACCAGCCTTCACTATCATCAACCAGCCGTCACTATCATCAACCAGCCCTAACTACCATCAACCAGCCCTAACTACCATCAACCAGCCCTCATTAACATCAACCAGCCCTTATTAACATCAACCAGCCCTCACTAACATCAACCAGCCCTAACTACCATCAACCAGCCCTCATTAACATCAACCAGCCCTCACTAACATCAACCAGCCCTCACTAACATCAACCAGCCCTCACTAACACCAAGCAGGCCTCACTCCCATCAACCAGCCCTCACTCCCATCAACCAGCCCTCACTCCCATCAACCAGCCCTCACTCCCATCAACTAGCGGCACTCCCATCAACCAGCCGTTATTCCCATTGTGCAATGTAATGTCTTGGGGTTTAATTCAATTGTTACCGTCTGTCAATGTGCACGTCTGTCAATGTGCACGTCTGTCAATGTTCACGTCTGTCAATGTTCATGTCTGTCAATGTTCACGTCTGCCAATGTGCACCTCTGTCAATGTTCACGTCTGTCAATGTTCACGTCTGTCAATGTGCACGTCTGTCAATGTTCACGTCTGTCAATGTGCACGTCTGTCAATGTTCACGTCTGTCAATGTGCACGTCTGTCAATGTTCACGTCTGTCAATGTGCACGTCTGTCAATGTTCACGTCTGTCAATGTTCACGTCTGTCAATGTTCACGTCTGTCAATGTTCACGTCTGTCAATGTGCACCTCTGTCAATGTTCACGTCTGTCAATGTGCACATCTGTCAATTTTCACATCGGTCAATGTTTACCTTTGAAGGCCTTGGGGTTATTCATTCAAAGGAGGGGGCTGCTCTCTCCTCTCTTAGTTATCTCGTGCATGTCCCTTAACTCACGGTGGTTCTCCTATCTCTACTCACTAACTCAAGTTATCTCGTGCATGTCCCTTAACTCACGGTGGTTCTCCTATCTCTACTCACTAACTCAAGTTATCTCGTACATGTCCCTTAACTCACGGTGGTTCTCCTATCTCTACTGACTAACTCAAGTTATCTCGTGCATGTCCCTTAACTCACGGTGGTTCTCCTATCTCTACTCACTAACTCAAGTTATCTCGTGCATGTCCCTTAACTCACGGTGGTTCTCCTATCTCTATTCACTAACTCAAGTTATCTCGTGCATGTCCCTTAACTCACGGTGGTTCTCCTATCTCTACTAACTAATTCAAGTTATCTCGCACATGTCCCTTAACTCACGATGGTTCTCCTATCTCTACTCACTAACCCAAGTTATCTCGCACATGTCCCTTAACTCACGGTGGTTCTCCTATCTCTACTCACTAACCCAAGTTATCTCGTGCATGTCCCTTAACTCACGATGGTTCTCCCAATTCCCCTTACACTATCACCAACTCCACCATTTCCCTACATCCTTACATTCACTGTTACACCATCAACCAGCCGTCACTCCCATCAACCAGCCGTCACTCCCATCAAACAGCCGTCACTCCCATCAACCAGCCCTCACTCCCATCAACCAGCCGTCAATCCCATCAAACAGCCGTCACTCCCATCAACCAGCTGTCACTCCCATCAACCAGCCGTCACTCCCATCAACCAGCCCTCACTCCCATCAACCAGCCCTCACTCCCATCAACCAGCCGTCACTCCCATCAAACAGCCGTCACTCCCATCAAACAGCCGTCACTCCCATCAACCATCTGTCACAACCGACTGACTACTTCTCCGAACACCCCATTGTGTTTTATTCACTTTTTATTTTAAAAAAACATGACATTCTAATATCGGATTGTGGTGATATTTGTTTTCTCTGATATTAAGGTGGTGTGATAACCTTCGGGCAGTTTCCGACACAAAAGGGTGGCGGTGTTGGGAAAAATAGAGACCAGGTCAGAAATGCTGGTACACACCATGTGCGGTCCACAAGGAAGGATATAAGACTGTTATTGAAATGTACAGCTGCAGAAATGGCAACATTGCGCTAGGACATCGAGACATTGTGCGAGGATATCGGGACACTGTGAGGGGACATCGGGACATTGTGAGGGGACATCGGGACATTGTGAGGGGACATCGGGACATTGTGCGAGGATATCGGGACACTGTGAGGGGACATCGGGACATTGTGAAGGGACATCGGGACATTGTGTGGGGACATCTAACATTGTGCGAGGATATCGGGACACTGTGAGGGGACATCGGGACATTGTGTGGGGACATCGGGACATTGTGTGGGGACATCTAACATTGTGCGAGGATATCGGGACACTGTGAGGGGACATCTAACATTGTGAGGGGACATCTAACATTGTGAGGGGACATCTAACATTGTGTGGGGACATCTAACATTGTGATGGGACATCTAACATTGTGAGGGGACATCTAACATTGTGAGGGGACATCTAACATTGTGAGGGGACATCTAACATTGTGATGGGACATCTAACATTGTGAGGGGACATCTAACATTGTGAGGGGACATCTAACATTGTGTGGGGACATCTAACATTGTGCGAGGATATCGGGACACTGTGAGGGGACATCGGGACATTGTGTGGGGACATCGGGACATTGTGTGGGGACATCTAACATTGTGCGAGGATATCGGGACACTGTGAGGGGACATCTAACATTGTGCGAGGATATCGGGACATTGTGAGGGGACATCTAACATTGTGAGGGGACATCTAACATTGTGAGGGGACATCTAACATTGTGAGGGGACATCTAACATTGTGAGGGGACATCTAACATTGTGAGGGGACATCTAACATTGTGCAAGAATATCGGGACATTGTGCAGGGACATCGGGACATTGTGAGGGGACATCGGGAGATTGTGTGGGGACATCGAGACATTGCGCTAGACCATCAGGATATTGTAAGGTAAGATCGGGACATTGTGTTGCGACATCGATACATTATGCATCGGGACATTGTGTTGCGACATCGATACATTATGCATCGGGACATTGCGTTTGGACACCGGGGCAGTGTGCGGAGACACCTAGGCAGTGTGCGGGTACATCGTGCCATTGTGAAAGACACACCGACAATAGACGACACAAAAACAACGAGAGGGCTGAAGAGCGAGGGGAAACGTTGGAATGTGAGAGACCTACCTGATATTGTTTTTTGATCTTGTTCAGCTCGTACAAGACATGGCCAATCTCAGCATCGACGTCCTTCAGCGTAGCTACCAGCTGGGAGGAGTCCGGTCCGAACTTGTGGCCCACGTTGTCTGGTTCACTGTGGTAGACGACTGTCGAGGCAAGCCACATGATTTGTATGTTGGCAAAGGGACGGCAATTAATTATCTCTCGTAACGTGCACATAATGAGCAGACCATACCACACGTAACGTGCACATAATGAGCAGACCATACCAAACGTAACGTGCACATAATGAGCAGACCATACCACACGTAACGTACACATAATGAACAGACCATACCACACGTAACGTGCACATAATGAGCAGACCATACCACACGTAACGTACACATAATGAACAGACCATACCACACGTAACGTACACATAATGAACAGACATACCACACGTAACGTGCACATAATGAACAGACCATACCACACGTAACGTACACATAATGAACAGACCATACCACACGTAACGTACACATAATGAACAGACCATACCACACGTAACGTGCACATAATGAACAGACCATACCACACGTAGCGTGCACATAATGAGCAGACCATACCACACGTAACGTGCACATAATGAGCAGACCATACCACACGTAACGTACACATAATGAACAGACCATACCACACGTAACGTGCACATAATGAACAGACCATACCACACGTAACGTGCACATAATGAGCAGATCATACCACACGTAACGTGCACATAATGAGCAGACCATACCACACGTAACTGACACTACAAGCTAAACACACTTAACTGACATTACAAGTTATAGATACTTAACTGACACTACAAGTTACAGACACTTAACTGACACTACAAGTTATAGACACTTAACTGACACTATAAGTTATGGACACTTAACTGACACTACAAGTTACGGACACTTAACTGACACTACAAGTTACGGACACTTAACTGGCGCTACAAGTTACGGACACTTAACTGACACTACAAGTTACGGACACTTAACTGACACTACAAGTTACGGACACTTAACTGACACTACAAGTTAAACATACTTAAGTGACATTACAAGTTACGGACACTTAATTGACACTACAAGTTAAACATACTTAACTGACATTACAAGTTATAGACACTTAACTGACATTATAAGTTAAACACACTTAACTGACATTACAAGTTACGGACACTTAACTGTCACTAGAAGTTAAACACACTTAACTGACATTACAAGTTATAAACTTTTAACTGACACTATCAGTTAAACACACTTAACTGACACTACAAGTTACGGACACTTAACTGACACTACAAGTTAAACACACTTAACTGACATTACAAGTTATAGACACTTAACTGACACTAAGTTAAACACACGTAACTGACACTATAAGTTAAACACACTTAACTGACACTACAAGTTACAGACACTTAACTGACACTACAAGTTATAGACACTTAACTGACACTCATCATCATCATCATCGTGTGCCTTCTCCGCAACGAAGGTTGGCTACCCGGATCGCCATTCTACTCTGTTTCTTGCTTTGATGGTGCAGGCTGTCATAGATTGACTTGTCCATCTTTTGATATTACTCGTCCATGTTAGTCTTGGTCTGCCTCTGCCTCTTTTACCTTGTATTTTTCCTTCCTATATTACTTTTAGTAGGCTGTTGTGTCTTTAAAATGCCCCAAAAATTTCATTTGTCTTGTCTTGATTGTATTTAGTAGTTCTCTTTTTTTCAGTTGTTGTAAAACTTTAGTTAGAATTTCTCTCCATAGCTTTCTTTGGAATGTTACGTGATGAGGCTCCAATCTCTTTCACGGTGGTCTGCCATATTCGCCATTCGTGGTCTGAATATGCCTCATATGTACCACACACTTTGCTGTTTTCGCTTTCTGGGCCGTTGATTATTTCAAATTCTTCCGCCCCATCCACGGTTTACATACTTTTCACATACGGGTTGAACACACCCGACTATCGACGACATTGTTGTTGAACCATGTGCTTGCCTATCGAACCGCGAACACACGACACAAAGGAAGAATAAATAATATTCCATTTAAATATTGATTAAGTTCACAGTCCATCCTCCAGTCAGAAGTAAAACATTACACCAAAATGAGAATAGCAAGACATAATTTCACAACTAGACTGTCGCGTAAATCATTTAAATATCTCAGCAAGAGCCGAATTATAAAAACGACAACACGTAGTCGCCATGACATCGGAAGTAACCGGAATAACTGACACTACAAGTTACAAACACTTAACTGACATTACAAGTTACAGACACTTTACTGACATTACAAGTTATAGACACTTAACTCACATTGCAAGTTATAGACACTTAACTGACATTACAAGTTATAGACACTTAACTGACACTACAAGTTATAGACACTTAGCTGACATTACATGTTATAGACACTTAACTGACATTACAAGATATAGACACTTAACTGACATTACAAGTTACGGACACTTAACTGACACTACAAGTTACATACACTTAACTGATACTACAACTTTATAGACACTTAACTGACACTACACCTTACAAACACTTAACTGACACTACATCTTTATAGACACTTAACTGACACTACAACTTTATAGACACTTAACTGACACTACAAGTTATAGACACTTAACTGACACTACAAGTTATAGACACTTAACTGAAACTACAAGTTACATATACCTAACTGACACAACAAATTACAGACACTTAAATGACACTACAAGTTATAGACACTTAACTGACACTACAAGTTACATACACTTAACTGACACTACAAGTTATAGACACTTTACTGACACTACAAGTTACAGACACTTAACTGACACTACAACTTTATAGACACTTAACTGACACTACAAGATATGGACACTTAACTGACACTACAACTTTATAGACACTTAACTGACACTACAAGTTACAAACACTTAACTGACACTACAACTTTATAGACACTTAACTGACACTACACGTTACAAACACTTAACTGACACTACAACTTTATAGACACTTAACTGACACTTCACGTTACAAACACTTAACTGACACTACAACTTTATAGACACTTAACTGACACTACAATTTTATAGACACTTAACTGACACTACAACTTTATAGACACTTAACTGACACTACAACTTTATAGACACTTACCTGACACTACAATTTTATAGACACTTAACTGACACTAAAACTTTATATACACTTAACTGGCACTATAGGTTACAAACACTTAACTAACACTACAACTTTAAAGACACTTAACTGACACTGCAACTTTATAGACACTTAACTGACACTACGCGTTACAAACACTTAACTGACACTACAACTTTATAGACACTTAACTGACACTACAACTTTATAGACACTTAAATGACACTACAAGTTACAGACACTTAACTGACACTACAACTTTATAGACACTTAACTGACACTACAACTTTATAGACACTTAACTGACACTACAAGTTACAGACACTTAACTGACAAAACAAGTTACAGACACTTAACTGACACTACACGTTACAGACACTTAACTGACACTACAAGTTACATACACTTAACTGACACTACAGGTTACAAACACTTAACTGACACTACAAGTTACAGACACTTAACTGACACTACAAGTTACATACACTTAACTGACACTACAAGTTACATACACTTAACTGACACTACATGTTACAGACACTTAACTGACACTACAAGTTACGGACACTTAACTGACACTACAAGTTACAGACACTTAACTGGTGACACTACAAGTTACATACTCTTAACTGACACTACAAGTTACGGACACTTAACTGACACTACATGTTACAGACACTTAACTGACACTACAAGTTACAGACACTTAACTGACACTACAAGTTACGGACACTTAACTGACACTGCAAGTTACATACTCTTAACTGGTGACACTACAAGTTACAGGCACTTAACTGGTGACACTACAAGTTACAGACACTTAACTGGTGACACCACAAGTTACAGACATTTAACTGGTGACACTACAAGTTACGGACACTTAACTGACACTACAAGTTACAGACACTTAACTGGTGACACTACAAGTTACAGACACTTAACTGACACTACAAGTTTCAGACACTTAACTGACATTACAAGTTATAGACACTCAACTGACACTACAAGTTACAGACACTTAACTGACATTACAAGTTATAGACACTTAACTGACACTACAAGTTACGGACACTGAACTGACACTACAAGTTATAGACACTCAACTGACACTACAAGTTACAGACACTTAACTGACATTACAAGTTATAGACACTTAACTGATACAAGTTACGGACACTTAACTGACACTACAATTTATAGACACTTAACTGACATTACAAGTTATAGACACTTAACTGACATTACAAGTTACAGACACTTAACTGACATTACAAGTTACAGACACTTAACTGACACTACACGTTACAGACACTTAACTGACATTACAGGGGAAACATCAAATGTAGCTACCCAAAAACACAACTTCAATCAGGAGAAACAACAAATGTAGCTACCCAACAACACAACTTCAATCAGGGGAAACAACAAATGTAGCTACCCAACAACACAACTTCAATCAGGGGAAACAACAAATGTAGCTACCCAACAACACAACTTCAATCAGGGGAAACAACAAATGTAGCTACCCAACAACACAACTTCCATCAGGGGAAACAACAAATGTAGCTACCCAACAACACAACTTCAATCAGGGGAAACAACAAATGTAGCTACCCAACAACACAACTTCCATCAGGGGAAACAACAAATGTAGCTACCCAACAACACAACTTCCATCAGGGGAAACAACAAATGTAGCTACCCAACAACACAACTTCAATGAAGGCAATCAACACATTTGTATGTACGAACCAGCAAGATCGGCGGCTCCACCAAATGTCAGTTGAAACGTGGCATTTTTCAGTGAGTTCTGGAAGTCAGTCAGAGTTGTCGGCCCATGATTCACGTCACAAAATGTCGGTTTCACACCATGAATGGTGACATCACAACCTGGCCAGTGGTACAGGAACGCCTTCTTCCCCTGGACACACCACCAGATGATGGTTACTTATTTTGGATGGGGAGCGGAGCGGTTGTTCTTAATAACGGTTAATATAGAGAAGGTACACAGATGAAGGGATAGTTATGTGAGATTAGTTGTGGTAGGTGGGAGATTAGGTAATGATGTGGTAGGTGGGAGATTAGGTAATGATGTGGTAGGTGGGAGATTATGTAATGATGTGGTAGGTGGGAGATTATGTAATGATGTGGTAGGTGGGAGATTATGTAATGATGTGGTAGGTGGGAGATTAGGTAATGATGTGGTAGGTGGGAGATTATGTAATGATGTGGTAGGTGGGAGATTAGGTAATGATATATTAAAGGTGTATGGGAGATTAGTTAATGCTGTAGTAGAGGTGTATATATATATGGCCCTTTTCGTCTTGTCAGACGGTCTAGTGGAGGCTATTGCGTATTTTTTTGAGGTATTGTTTTTGCCGAACAGCTTCTCTCGTGGCTAATTCTACCAATGTTTGACAAACACACGCGGTCACATAATGAACAGGTCAGGCTCGCTGGTCCACAGGGTTTACCATCCTTTTTCATGAGTCTCTTCTCTTCTAAGTCCTGTCTTAGAACAGTCTCAAATGTTGTTATACCGTTCCTTATACGTGCTCTCCATGATGTGCGATCACTTGCCAGATGTTGCCAGTCATTTTCACAGATGGAGAAGTCTTTCAGAGATGATTTGCAGATATCTCTATATCGTAGTTTAGGTCTGCCGATTTGTCGTTTTCCGTGTTTTAGCTCGCCATATAGTATTTGCCTAGGAATGCGTTTTTCTTCCATCCGTTGGACATGCCCCAGCCATCTTAGCCTTCGACTTCTGAGCATCGACATGATTGTTAGGGTCTTAGCACGTTGCAGGACAGTTAAGTTGGTTATTTTGTCCTGCCATTTGATGTGCATTATTTTGCGGAGACATCGCATGTGGAAGACATTTAGTCTTTTTTCCTGGTTTGAGTATGTTGTCCAGGTTTCGGATCCATATAGTAGTGTGCTAAGCACACAAGTTTGATATATTAAGAGTTTAGTCTTTTGAGTTAGTTTCGTGTTGTTCCATGCCCTTTTTGTGAGTTTGCCGAAGGTCGTAGCTGCCTTACCAATTCGACAGTTTATTTCTTCATCAAGAGAGATGGTTTGCGTAACTGTGGATCCAAGATATGTAAATTTCTGTACTGATTCTAGTGGGCAGTCTTTTAGAGTAATAGATATAGGTTTGAAGTCACCTTGATTTAGTATTACTGTCTTCTGAACATTAATTGACAGTGAAAAAAGGTCGCATGCTTTATCCAGGTTGTTGATCAGCGACTGTAGGGTGGCCTCACTATGAGCGACTAGGGCTGCATCGTCAGCAAGAGGTGTATGGGAGATTAGTTAATGCTGTAGTAGAGGTGTATGGGAGATTAGTTAATGCAGTAGTAGAGGTGTATGGGAGATTAGTTAATGCTGTAGTAGAGGTGTATGGGAGATTAGTTAATGCTGTAGTAGAGGTGTATGGGAGATTAGTTAATGCAGTAGTAGAGGTGTATGGGAGATTAGTTAATGCTGTAGTAGAGGTGTATGGGAGATTAGTTAATGCTGTAGTAGAGGTGTATGGGAGATTTGGTAATGATGTGGTAGCGGCATGTGGGAGATTAAGTAATGATGTGCTACAGGTGTATGGGAGATTAGTTAATGATATGGTACAGGTGCATGAGAGATTAGTTAATGAGGTAGTAGAGGTGTATGGGAGTTTAGTTAAAGATGTAGTAGAGGGCGTGGTTGTGACATTTGCTGATGATGATTATGATGAAAGATTAAAACAAAAATGTGTGTAAGAAAACAGAGGTCTTGACAATCTTTCTAACTATGATATACTGACACATCTAAGAGTCATGAATTGATAAACATTTCTTTACGTGACATTCTGACACATCTGCCTGATCCACATATTCTGATAAACCCGACTGTGACAGATTCACATACCTGTCTGACTCAGAGACTACTATACATGGCAACAACCAAATAACAATAGGAGAAATACCTCCACTAGACGTACAATCTTACACATAACTGGACAGTAATAGAGACAAAGAGGGATGCATAGAGAAATAAGGATATCAAAAGCAAGAGGAGCTTTCGTTGCACTGGGAAACATATGGAAGTCCACAGAAATTAGGTTAAATACAAAAATAAACATTTCAACTCCAATGTTAAGTCAGTCCTATAATATGTCTGTGAAACATGGAGAACAACAAAATTGACAATCATGAAGATACAGACCTTCATTAATGGATGCTTACGCAGAATAAAGGGATGGAAATGGTAGGACGAAATCACTAACATAGAATTATGGAAATGTACCAGTCAAATAGCAGTGGATAAAGAGATATAGCGAAGACGATGGCGCTGATTAGAACATACACTGCGGGAGCCAATTGAGAGTATTACACAAAAGGCCCTGTTTTGGAAACCCAAGCGAAAAGACAAAGAGGAAGACCTATTTATTATTGGAGAGGACAGATGGAAGCAGAGATGAAGATGATGGGGAAGACATGGAATGATCTTGAAAGAATAGTAAGAAACAGAGCGACTCGGAAAGTGTTTGTTGAAGACTTTTGCTTCACAGGGAGTTGAAAGTGTTTGTTGAAGAACTGTGCTCTACAGCGAGTTGAAAGTGTTTGTTGAAGACTTGTGCTCTACAGCGAGTTGAAAGTGTTTGTTGAAGAACTGTGCTCTACAGCGAGTTGAAAGTGTTTGTTGAAGACTTGTGCTCTACAGCGAGTTGAAAGTGTTTGTTGAAGACTTTTGCTTCACAGGGAGTTGAAAGTGTTTGTTGAAGAACTGTGCTCTACAGCGAGTTGAAAGTGTTTGTTGAAGACTTGTGCTCTACAGCGAGTTGAAAGTGTTTGTTGAAGAACTGTGCTCTACAGCGAGTTGAAAGTGTTTGTTGAAGACTTGTGCTCTACAGCGAGTTGAAAGTGTTTGTTGAAGACTTGTGCTCTACAGCGAGTTGAAAGTGTTTGTTGAAGACTTTTGCTTCACAGGGAGTTGAAAGTGTTTGTTGAAGACTTGTGCTCTACAGCGAGTTGAAAGTGTTTGTTGAAGACCTGTGCTCTATAGCGAGTTGAAAGTGTTTGTTGAAGACCTGTGCTACACAGCGAGTTGAAAGTGATTGTTGAAGACCTGTGCTACACAGCGAGTTGAAAGTGTTTGTTGAAGACCTGTGCTCCACAGCGAGTTGAAAGTGTTTGTTGAAGACCTGTGCTCCACAGCGATTTGAAAGTGTTTGTTGAAGACCTACGCTCCACAGCGAGTTGAAAGTGTTTGTTGAAGACCTATGCTCCACAGCGAGTTGAAAGCGTTTGTTGAAGACATGTGCTCCACAGCGAGTTTAAAGCGTTTGTTGAAGACCTATGCTCCACAGCGAGTTGAAAGCGTTTGTTGAAGACCTATGCTCCACAGCGAGTTGAAAGTGTTTGTTGAAGACTTATGCTCTACTTCTGCATGTTCTTCTTTCCTTCCTCATTTGTCTTTAAGCGTCGATGGGAGATATAATTTGATGTCTTTTGCTCTTCTGTTCGCCTCTGCTGCTGTTATGTTTCCTCGTGCTTGTAATATTCCATCCATCCATCTTTTTCGTAGTCGACCATTGGGTCTGGTGTTCTCACAACGTTTGTTGAAGGCTCGTTGTGTTGTGTTTTGATCTTTCTGCCTTGTCACATGACCAAACCATTTTATCTGTTGTTTCCTTATATATTATATGGCGGGGGCTATTCCTAGCTTTATTCTCAGTTCTTTGTTTCTGATCTTATCTCTCAGACTGTTTCCTGTCATTCGTCTAACACATTTCATCTCAGTAGAGGTTATTTTTCTTATTGTTCTTGCATCTAGGGTCCAGGTCTGGCATTGGTAGCACAACGTAGGGATGAAGATTGTATTGTAGAGTGCCCATTTTGCCTCCAGAGTTATTTCCTTGTTGGACAAGAGTGGTGATAAATGTCCAATGATTTGACAAGATTTGTTGCATCTTGATTCTATCTCTGCTGTTTGTGAATTATCGTTTGTCACTAAACTTCCTAGGTATTTGAATTCCTCAACTTGTTTTAGTTGTCTGCTGTCTATAGTTATGTTGATGTTCTGTTTATTTTTGGCGACATTCATGACTTCTGTTTTGTTGATGTTGATTTTCATGTTGTATTTTGTGCCTGAGATGTTGAGTTTGTTCTTGTAGGTCTTCTATTGTTTCGTGTATTAGTGCTTGATCGTCTGCAAATAAAAGCTCGTTGATCTCCTCCGTCTCTGATGGGTTGGCTAGCTTACATATATAGTCCATGTATGTAATAAACAGTAGGGGGATAGAGCGCACCCCTGTCTTACTCCTGATCTAACTTGGAAGTGGCCTGTGTAACCTGCTGCTGTTATGACTGTACAGCTGTTGTTGATGTAGAGACTTTTAATTAGATTGGTTAGATGTTAGCTTACTCCGTATGTTGCTAGTATCTCCCACAGTTGTTCTCTGTTTACTCTGTCGAATGCTTTTTCCTGGTCAATGAAAGCTATGTATACATTTTGATTGTGTTCTGTCGTTTTTTCTGTATGCTCTACATGGAGTTGAAAGTGTTTGTTGAAGACCTATTTTCAACTTTGAGTTGAAAGTGTTTGTTGAAGACCTATTTTCAACTTTGAGTTGAAAGTGTTTGTTGAAGACCTATGCTCCACAACGCGTTGAAAGTGTTTGTTGAAGACCTATTTTCAACTTTGAGTTGAAAGTGTTTGCTGAAGTCCTATTTTCAACTTTGAGTTGAAAGTGTTTGTTGAAGACCTATTATCAACTTTGAGTTGAAAGTGTTTGTTGAAGACCTATGCTCCACAACGCGTTGAAAGTGTTTGTTGAAGACCCATTTTCAACTTCGAGTTGAAAGTGTTTGTTGAAGACCTATGCTCCACAATGAGCTGAAAGTGTTTGTTGAAGACCTTTGCTCCACAACGAGTTGAAAGTGTTTGTTGAAGACCTATTTTCAACTTTGAGTTGAAAGTGTTTGTTGAAGACCTATGCTCCACAACGAGTTGAAAGCGTTTGTTGAAGACCTATGCTCCACAACGAGTTGAAAGTGTTTGTTGAAGACCTATGCTCCACAATGAGCTGAAAGTGTTTGTTGAAGACCTATGCTCCACAACGAGTTGAAAGCGTTTGTTGAAGACCTATGCTCCACAACGAGTTGAAAGTGTTTGTTGAAGACCTATGCTCCACAATGAGCTGAAAGTGTTTGTTGAAGACCTATGCTCCACAACGAGTTGAAAGTGTTTGTTGAAGACCTATGCTCCACAATGAGCTGAAAGTGTTTGTTGAAGACCTATGCTCCACAACGAGTTGAAAGTGTTTGTTGAAGACCTATTTTCAACTTTGAGTTGAAAGTGTTTGTTGAAGACCTATGCTCCACAACGAGTTGAAAGTGTTTGTTGAAGACCTATGCTCCACAACGAGTTGAAAGCGTTTGTTGAAGACCTATGCTCCACAACGAGTTGAAAGCGTTTGTTGAAGACCTATGCTCCACAACGAGTTGAAAGTGTTTGTTGAAGACCTATTTTCAACTTTGAGTTAAAAGTGTTTGTTCAAGACCTATTTTCAACTTTGAGTTGAAAGTGTTTGTTGAAGACCTATGCTCCACAGCGAGTTGAAAGTGTTTGTTGAAGACCTATGCTCCACAGCGAGTTGAAAGTGTTTGTTGAAGACCTATTTTCAACTTTGAGTTGAAAGTGTTTGTTGAAGACTTAAAGTGTACTATACCTAACGACAATCAAATTGATGTTATACTGGTACAGAGAAGATTCAGGAATGGGCTAACATCTGTTAAAACAAGGCCTGGAGCAGATTCCAATAGTGACCATGTATCAGTAGTTGAAAAGATAAGAATACAACTGCGGAAGGCACAGAAATCACCAAGAAATATAAAATTAGAACTAGATATGCTAAGAGTAGATAAACAGATGAGTGATAAGTACAGCATGATAGTACAAAATAGATATAATGCTATTGAGAAAATACAGGACATCCAGGAGCAGTGGAAAATGCTCAAACAATCGATTCAACAAACATCAAAAGAAGTAATACCAGTGACTAAAAGAATCAACAAAAAGAAATGGATGACAGAAGTAATATTACAACTAATGGACGAAAGAAGAAAACATATGAAAGAAGAACGGACATACAAAATATTGCACAAAGAGATCCAAAACAAGTGCAGAGAAGCAAAGGAAGGATGGTTAAAACAGAAATGGGAAGAAATGGAAAAACAACAAAAGAAAGACTCAAACTTTATGCACAATCAGTTAAATGAATTAACAGGAAGAAAAGAAGTCAAAGTTTCAGGATGTGTGAAATCAAAGGAAGGAAATATAATAATGCGACAGGAGAAGACAATGGAAAGATGGACAGAATATATCAGTCAACTCTATGATGATGAAAGACCAGAATTAAACAATTCAAATGAAGATACAGGACCACCAATAATGCAGAGTGAAGTGGAGGACGCAATTCAACACATGAAAAGAGGCAAAGCTCCAGGTCCTGACAATATAACAATCGAAGAGATAAATGCATTAGGAGAGCTGGGAGTACAAGTCATAACAAAATTACTCAATGACATATATAACACTGGACACGTACCCAAACATCTACTAAAATCTATCTTTGTAGCCATACCGAAGAAGTCAGGCGCCACTGATTGTGAAGACCATCGCACTATTAGTCTCATGAGCCATATGACTAAAATATTACTAAGAATAATCATGAAACGTGTAAGGAACAAAATAAAACCAGAAATAAGTGAGGAACAATGTGGATTTGTGGAAGGAAAGGGAACCAATAATGCAATATACATCTTAAGAACATTGAAAGAAAAATCTATAGAGGTAAAGAAAGATTTATATATGTGCTTTATAGACTACACGAAAGCATTTGACAAAGTAAAGCATGTGGAAATAATCAATATGCTGGAGAAATTAAACAGTGATGGCAAGGATCTGCGAATCATAAAAAAAAAAAAACATGCACTGGCAACAAACAGCAGCTATACGAATTAACAACCAAACAGGACAATTCCAATTTATAAAACAAGGAGTCAGACAAGGCTGTGTTCTGTCGCCGGATTTGTTTTCACTTTACAGCGAACATATTATGAGATCAATAGTAGACAAAAAAGGAATTGAAGTCAACGGTCACAACATAAATAATTTGTGATATGCGGATGACACAGTCTTAATAGCAGAGACAGAGAACGAACTACAAGAAATGAAAGACATAATAGTAAAAGAAAGCAACAAGAAAGGCCTCAGTCTGAATAGTAAGAAAACAGAAGTAATGGTTATATCGAAGCAACATTCATCACCATCATGCAGCATAAAAATAAACAGGACAAATCTGAAACAAGTGCAACACATGAAATACTTGGGCACAATAATAACATCAGATGGGAGATGCACCACAGAAATAAAAAGCAGAAAAGCTCAGGCCAAAATAGCATTTCAGAAAATGAAAAATATCTTATGCAACAAATCTATGTCAATAAAAATGAGAAATAGAGTTCATCGGTGCTATATAGAACCAATTCTGACCTATGGAAGCGAATCATGGACAGTAGACAAACAAGTGAAAAGACGATTAGAGGCTACAGAGATGGGATTTCTCAGAAGAATGTTGAAAGTTCCCTGGACAGTTAAAAAGACCAACGAGGAAGTTCTCAAAGAGGCCAACACAAAAAGGGAGCTCTTAAAAAACATCAGAAAGAAAGCAATCAACATTTTTCGGGCACATCCTGAGAAGAGCAAAGTTGGAATACTTGGTTACAAATGGCAAAATAAAAGGAAAGAGAGATCGCGGGCGACAAAGAGAGAAAATACTGGGTAGCTTGGTGTAATGGCATGGAAAACAGTCAACAACAGAACTGATACGATGCACTGTAGATAGACGATTGTGGAGGGACATGATCACCTACGCCAACCGGTATGGCACATGATGATGATACCTATCTGCTTCAGAGACCACTATACCTGTCTGACTAAAGATTACCCTACCTGTCTGAAGCAGAGACTACCCTACCTGTCTGACTAAAGATTACCATACCTGTCTGAATCAGAGACTAGCCTACCTGTCTGACTAAAGATTACCCTACCTGTCTGAAGCAGAGACTAGCCTACCCGTCTGACTAAAGATTACCCTACCTGTCTGAAGCAGAGACTAGCCTACCTGTCTGACTAAAGATTACCCTTCCTGTCTGAATCAGAGACTAGCCTACCTGTCTGACTAAAGATTACCCTACCTGTCTGAAGCAGAGACTAGCCTACCCGTCTGACTAAAGATTACCCTTCCTGTCTGAATCAGAGACTAGCCTACCCGTCTGACTAAAGATTACCCTACCTGTCTGAAGCAGAGACTAGCCTACCCGTCTGACTAAAGATTACCCTACCTGTCTGAAGCAGAGACTGGCCTACCCGTCTGACTAAAGATTAGCATACCTGTCTGAATCAGAGACTAGCCTACCTGTCTGACTAAAGATTACACTACCTGTCTGAATCAGAGACTAGCCTACCTGTCTGACTAAAGATTACCCTACCTGTCTGAATCAGAGACTACCCTACCTGTCTGACTAAAGATTAGCCTACCTGTCTGAATCAGAGACTACCCTACCTGTCAGACTAAAGATTACCATACCGTCTGAGAGACTACCCTACCTGTCTGAATAAAGATTAGCCTACCTGTCTGAATCAGAGATTACCCTACCTGTATGACTAAAGATTACCCTTCCTGTCTGAATCAGAGACTAGCCTACCCGTCTGACTAAATATTACCCTTCCTGTCTGACTAAAGATTACCCTACCTGTCTGAATCAGAAACTAGCCTACCTGTCTGACTAAAGATTACCCTACCTGTCTGAATCAGAGACTACCCTACCTGTCTGACTAAAGATTAGCCTACCTGTCTGAATCAGAGACTACCCTACCTGTCAGACTAAAGATTACCATACCGTCTGAGAGACTACCCTACCTGTCTGACTAAAGATTATCCTACCTGTCTGAATCAGAGATTACCCTACCTGTATGACTAAAGATTACCCTTCCTGTCTGAATCAGAGACTAGCCTACCTGTATGACTAAAGATTACCCTTCCTGTCTGAATCAGAGACTAGCCTACCTGTCTGAACCAGAGACTACCCTACCGTCTGTATCTGAGACTACCCTACCCGTCTGACTAAAGATTACCCTACCAGTCTGAATCAGAGACTGCCCTACCCGTCTGACTAAAGATTACCCTACCAGTCTGAATCAGAGACTGCCCTACCCGTCTGATTAAAGATTACCCTACCTGTCTGAAGCAGAGACTAGCCTACCCGTCTGACTAAAGATTAGCATACCTGTCTGAATCAGAGACTAGCCTACCTGTCTGACTAAAGATTAGCCTACTTGTCTGAATCAGAGATTACACTACCTGTATGACTAAAGATTATCCTACCGTCTGAATCAGAGACTACCCTACCAGTCTGACTAAAGATTAGCCTACCTGTCTGAATCAGAGACTTCCCTACCAGTCTGACTAAAGATTAGTCTACCGTCTGAATCAGAGACTACCCTACCAGTCTGACTAAAGAATGGCCTACCTGTCTGAATCAGAGACTACACTACAGTCTGACTAAAGATTAGCCTATCTGTCTGAATCAGAGACTTCCCTACCAGTCTGACTAAAGAATGGCCTACCTGTCTGAATCAGAGACTACCCTACCAGTCTGACTAAAGATTAGCCTACCGTCTGAACCAGAGACTACCCTACCAGTCTGACTAAAGATTAGCCTACCTGTCTGAATCAGAGACTTCCCTACCAGTCTGACTAAAGATTAGCCTACCGTCTGAATCAGAGACTTCCCTACCAGTCTGACTAAAGATTAGCCTACCTGTCTGAATCAGAGACTTCCCTACCAGTCTGACTAAAGATTAGCCTACCGTCTGAACCAGAGACTACCCTACCAGTCTGACTAAAGAATGGCCTACCTGTCTGAATCAGAGACTACACTACAGTCTGACTAAAGATTAGCCTACCTGTCTGAATCAGAGACTTCCCTACCAGTCTGACTAAAGATTAGCCTACCAGTCTGAATCAGAGACTACCCTACCAGTCTGACTAAAGATTAGCCTACCTGTCTGAATCAGAGATTAGCCTACCTGTCTGAATCAGAGACTTCCCTACCAGTCTGACTAAAGATTACCCTACCAGTCTGAATCAGAGACTTCCCTACCAGTCTGACTAAAGATTAGCCTACCTGTCTGAATCAGAGATTAGCCTACCTGTCTGACTAAAGATTACCCTACCAGTCTGAATCAGAGACTAGCCTACCTGTCTGACTAAAGATTAGCATACCTGTCTGAATCAGAGACTACCCTACCTGTCAGACTAAAGATTACACTACCGTCTGAGAGACTACCCTACCTGTCTGACTAAAGATTAGCCTACCTGTCTGAATCAGAGATTACCCTACCTGTATGACTAAAGATTATCCTACCGTCTGAATCAGAGACTACCCTAACTGTCTGAACCAGAGACTACCCTACCGTCTGTATCAGAGACTACACTACCTGTCTGACTAAAGATTACCCTACCAGTCTGAATCAGAGACTGCCCTACCCGTCTGACTAAAGATTACCCTACCAGTCTGAATCAGAGACTGCCCTACCCGTCTGACTAAAGATTACCCTACCTGTCTGAAGCAGAGACTAGCCTACCCGTCTGACTAAAGATTAGCATAACTGTCTGAATCAGAGACTAGCCTACCAGTCTGACTAAAGATTACCCTACCTGTCTGAATCAGAGACTAGCCTACCTGTCTGACTAAAGATTACCCTACCTGTCTGAATCAGAGACTACCCTACCTGTCTGACTAAAGATTACCCTGCCAGTCTGAATCAGAGACTAGCCTACCTGTCTGACTAAAGATTACCCTACCTGTCTGAATCAGAGACTACCCTACCCGTCTGACTAAAGATTACCCTACCAGTCTGAATCAGAGACTAGCCTACCTGTCTGACTAAAGATTACCCTACCTGTCTGAATCAGAGACTACCCTACCTGTCTGACTAAAGATTACCCTACCTGTCTGAATCAGAGACTACCCTACCTGTCAGACTAAAGATTACCATACCGTTTGAGAGACTACCCTACCTGTCTGACTAAAGATTATCCTACCGTCTGAATCAGAGACTACCCTACCTGTCTGACTAAATATTAGCCTACCTGTCTGAATCAGAGACTACCCTACCAGTCTGAACCAGAGACTACCCTACCGTATGTATCAGAGACTACACTACCAGTCTGACTAAAGATTAGCCTACCTGTCTGAATCAGAGACTACCCTTCAGTCTGACTAAAGATTAGCCTACCTGTCTGAAGCAGAGACTACCCTACCAGTCTGACTAAAGATTAGCCTACCTGTCTGACTCAGAGACTACCCTACAGTCTGACTAAAGATTAGCCTACCTGTCTGAATCAGAGACTACCCTACCAGTCTGACTAAAGAATGGCCTACCTGTCTGAATCAGAGACTACCCTACAGTCTGACTAAAGATTACCCCACCTGTCTGAATCAGAGACTTCCCTACCAGTCTGACTAAAGATTAGCCTACCTGTCTGAATCAGAGATTACCCTACCTGTATGACTAAAGATTATCCCACCGTCTGAATCAGAGACTACCCTACCTGTCTGAACCAGAGACTACCCTACCGTCTGTATCAGAGACTACACTACCTGTCTGACTAAAGATTACCCTACCAGTCTGAATCAGAGACTGCCCTACCCGTCTGACTAAAGATTACCCTACCAGTCTGAATCAGAGACTGCCCTACCCGTCTGACTAAAGATTACCCTACCTGTCTGAAGCAGAGACTAGCCTACCCGTCTGACTAAAGATTAGCATAACTGTCTGAATCAGAGACTAGCCTACCAGTCTGACTAAAGATTACCCTACCTGTCTGAATCAGAGACTAGCCTACCTGTCTGACTAAAGATTACCCTACCTGTCTGAATCAGAGACTACCCTACCTGTCTGACTAAAGATTACCCTGCCAGTCTGAATCAGAGACTAGCCTACCTGTCTGACTAAAGATTACCCTACCTGTCTGAATCAGAGACTACCCTACCCGTCTGACTAAAGATTACCCTACCAGTCTGAATCAGAGACTAGCCTACCTGTCTGACTAAAGATTACCCTACCTGTCTGAATCAGAGACTACCCTACCTGTCTGACTAAAGATTACCCTACCTGTCTGAATCAGAGACTACCCTACCTGTCAGACTAAAGATTACCATACCGTTTGAGAGACTACCCTACCTGTCTGACTAAAGATTAGCCTACCTGTCTGAATCAGAGATTACACTACCTGTATGACTAAAGATTATCCTACCGTCTGAATCAGAGACTACCCTACCTGTCTAACTAAATATTAGCCTACCTGTCTGAATCAGAGACTACCCTACCAGTCTGAACCAGAGACTACCCTACCGTCTGTATTAGAGACTACACTACCAGTCTGACTAAAGATTAGCCTACCTGTCTGAATCAGAGACTACCCTTCAGTCTGACTAAAGATTAGCCTACCTGTCTGAAGCAGAGACTACCCTACCAGTCTGACTAAAGATTAGCCTACCTGTCTGACTCAGAGACTACCCTACAGTCTGACTAAAGATTAGCCTACCTGTCTGAATCAGAGACTACCCTACCAGTCTGACTAAAGAATGGCCTACCTGTCTGAATCAGAGACTACCCTACAGTCTGACTAAAGATTACCCTACCTGTCTGAATCAGAGACTTCCCTACCAGTCTGACTAAAGATTAGCCTACCTGTCTGAATCAGAGACTACCCTACCAGTCTGATTAAAGATTAGCCTACCTGTCTGAATCATAAATTACCCTACCGTCTTAATCAGAGACTACTCTACTTGTCTGACTCGTAGACTACCCTACTTGTGTGACTCAGAGACTACACTACTTGACTGACTCGTAGACTACACTACTTGTATGATTCAGAGACTACCCTACTTGACTGACTCGTAGACTACACTACTTGTCTGACTCAGAGACTACCCTACTTGACTGACTCGTAGACTACCCTACTTGTCTGACTCAGAGACAACTCTACCTGTCTGACTCAGAGACTACTCTACCTGTCTGACTCATAGACCACTCTACCTGTCTGACTCAGAGACAACTCTACCTGTCTGACTCAGAGACCACTCTACCTGTCTGACTCAGAGATTACCTACATGTCTGACTCAGAGGCCACTCTACCTGTCTGACTCAGAGATTACCCTACATGGCTGACTCAGAGACAACTCTACCTGTCTGACTCAGAGACCACTCTACCTGCCTGACTCAGAGACTACCCTACCTGTCTGACTCAGAGACCACTCTACCTGTCTGACTCAGAGACTACCCTACTTGTCTGACTCAGAGACCACTCTACCTGTCTGACTCAGAGACCACTCTACCTGTCTGACTCAGAGACCACTCAACCTGTCTGACTCAGAGACCACTCTACATGTCTGACTCAGAGACTACCCTACCTGTCTGACTCAGAGACCACTCTACCTGTCTGACTCAGAGACAACTCTAACTGCCTGACTCAGAGACTACTCTAACTGCCTGACTCAGAGACTACCCTACTTGTCTGATTCAGAGACTACCAAACTTGACTGACTCGGATTCTACCTAACATGTATGACTCAGAGACCACTCTACCTGTCTGACTCAGGGATTACACTACCTGCCTGACACAAAGATAACCCTATATGTCTAACTCAGACTACCCTACCTGTCTGAATCAAACAACCCTACATGTCGGACACAGACTATCCTACCTGTCTGACTCAGACTTCCTTACCTGCTTGACTCAGACTACCTTACCTGTCTAACTCAGACTACCTTACCTGTCTAACTCAGACTACCTTATCTGTCTGGCTCAGACTACCTTATCTGTCTGACTTAGACTACTCTACCTGTCTGACTCAGACTACCCTACCTGTCTGACTCAGACTACCCTACCTGTCTGACTCAGACTACCCTACATGTCTGACTCAGACTACCCTACCTGTCTGACTCAGACTACTCTACCTGTCTGACTCAGACTGCCCTACCTGTCTGACTCAGACTACCCTACCTGTCTGACTTAGACTACTCTACCTGTCTGACTCAGACTACCCTACCTGTCTGACTCAGACTACCCTACCTGTCTGACTCAGACTACCCTACATGTCTGACTCAGACTACCTTACCTGTCTGATTCAGAGACTACCCTATCTGTCTGACTCAGAGACTACCTTATCTGTCTGACTCAGAGACTACCTTATCTGTCTGACTCAGAGACTACCCAATCTGTCTGACTCAGACTATCCTACATATCTGACTCAGAGACCACTCTACCAGCCTGACTCAGAGACTACCTTATCTGTCTGACTCAGAGACTAGCCTACCTGTCTGACTCAGAGACTAGCCTACCTGTCTGACTCAGAGACTAGCCTACCTGTCTGACTCAGAGACTACCTTATCTGTCTGACTCAGAGACTAGCCTACCTGTCTGACTCAGAGACTACCCTACTTGTCTGACTCAGACACTAGCCTACCTGTCTGACTCAGAGACTACCTTATCTGTCTGACTCAGAGACTACCCTACCTGTCTGACTCAGAGACTAGCCTATCTGTCAGACTCAGAGACTAGCCCACCTGTCTGACTCAGAGACTAGCCTACTTGTCTGACTCAGAGACTACCTTATCTGTCTGACTCAGAGACTAGCCTACCTGTCTGACTCAGAGACTAGCCTATCTGTCTGACTCAGAGACTAGCCTACCTGTCTGACTCAGAGACTACCTTATCTGTCTCTCAGAGACTACCCTATCTGTCTGACTCAGAGACTAGCCTACCTGTCTGACTCAGAGACTAGCCTATCTGTCTGACTCAGAGACTAGCCTACCTGTCTGACTCAGAGACTAGCCTACCTGTCTGACTTAGAGACTAGCCTTCTTGTCTGACTCAGAGACTACCCTACTTGTCTGACTCAGAGACTAGCCTACCTGTCTGACTCAGAGACTAGCCTACCTGTCTGACTCAGAGACTAGCCTACTTGTCTGACTCAGAGACTAGCCTACCTGTCTGACTCAGAGACTAACCTACCTGTCTGACTTAGAGACTAGCCTACCTGTCTGGCTCAGAGACTACCCTACTTGTCTGACTCAGAGACTAGCCTACCTGTCTGACTCAGAGACTAGCCTACCTGTCTGACTCAGAGACTAGCCTACCTGTCTGAGAGACTAGCCTACCTGTCTGACTCAGAGACTAGCCTACCTGTCTGACTCAGAGACTACCCTACTTGTCTGACTCAGAGACTACCCTACTTGTCTGACTCAGAGACTAGCCTACCTGTCTGACTCAGAGACTACCTTATCTGTCTGACTCAGAGACTACCTTATCTGTCTGACTCAGAGACTACCTTATCTGTCTGACTCAGAGACTACCTTATCTATCTGAATCAGAGACTACCTTATCTGTTTGAATCAGAGACTACCTTATCTATCTGAATCAGAGACTACCCTACATGTCTGACTCAGAATACCCTACCTGTCTGAATCAGAGACTACCTTATCTGTCTGACTCAGAGACTAGTCTACCTGCCTGACTCAGAGACTAGCCTACCTGTCTGACTCAGAGACTACCTTATCTATCTGAATCAGAGACTACCCTACATGTCTGACTCAGAATAACCTAACCTGTCTGAATCAGAGACTACCTTATCTGTCTGACTCAGAGACTAGTCTACCTGCCTGACTCAGAGACTAGCCTACCTGTCTGACTCAGAGACTAGCCTACCTGTCTGACTCAAAGACTAGCCTATCTTTCTGACTCAAAGACTAGCCTACCTGTCTGACTCAGAGACTAGCCTACCTGTCTGACTCAGAGACTAGCCTATCTGTCTGACTCAAAGACTAGCCTACCTGCCTGACTCAGAGACTAGCCTACCTGTCTCACTCAAAGACTAGCCTACTTTTCTGACTCTGAGACTACCCTAGCTGCCTGACTCAGAGACTAGCCCATCTATCTGACTCAAAGACTAGCCTACCTGCCTGACTCAGAGACTAGCCTATCTGTCTCACTCAAAGACTAGCCTACCTGCCTGACTCAGAGACTAGCCTATCTGTCTGACTCAAAGACTAGCCTACCTGCCTGACTCAGAGACTAGCCTATCTGTCTCACTCAAAGACTAGCCTACCTGCCTGACTCAGAGACTAGCCTATCTGTCTGACTCAAAGACTAGCCTACCTGCCTGACTCAGCGACTAGCCTATCTGTTTCACTCAAAGACTAGCCTACTTTTCTGACTCTGAGACTACCCTAGCTGCCTGACTCAGAGACTAGCCTACTTTTCTGACTCTGAGACTACCCTAGTTGCCTGACTCAGAGACTAGCCTACCTGCCTGACTCAGAGACTAGCAGTATCTGCCTGACTCAGAGACTAGCCTACCTGTCTGACGGCAGTCACCCACAGAGGTTCGCTACCATTCCACCAGTGAGGGTGAACGTGTTGCGGGTTGCCCCCGAACAAGAAGAAATCGTTGTTGTCCTTGTCGTACATGTAGTTACCCGTCATGCCGTGCGCCTCCGTGTGGACTCCTGGAACACGCGTCACTCATCAGTCACATTAGATCAATCAGTAAAGTACACCATACACTCCATTCAGTCATAGCTACACCTGAAGTCAAGGTCGTACAGCCAATACCGTCAGACATTTGAACTAACAGCTGCTGCGTACAGCAAGCAACACTTAATGACGTCACACACACAGAGCTACTGCGTACAGCAAGCAACACTTAATGACGTCTCACACACAGCTGCGTACATCAAGTAACATTTAATGACGTCACACACACACCTGCTGCGTACATCAAGTAACACTTAATGACGTCAAACACACAGCTGCGTACAGCAAGCAACACTTAATGACGTCACAAACACAGCTGCGTACATCAAGTAACACTTAATGACGTCACAAACACAGCTGCGTACATCAAGCAACACTTAATGACGTCACACTCAGCTGCGTACATCAAGTAACACTTAATGACGTCACACACACAGCTGCGTACATCAAGCAACACTTAATGATGTCAGACACACATCTGCAAACATCAAGCTACACTTAATGACGTCACACACACAGCTGCGTACAGCAAGCAACACTTAATGACGTCACACTCAGCTGCGTACATCAAGCAACACTTAATGACGTCACACACACAGCTGCGTACATCAAGCAACACTTAATGATGTCAGACACACAACTGCAAACATCAAGCTACACTTAATGACGTCACACACACAGCTGCGTACAGCAAGCAACACTTAATGACGTCACACACACAGCTGCTGCGTACAGCAAGCAACACTTAATGATGTCACACACACAGCTGCGTACATCAAGCAACACTTAGTGACGTCACACACAGCTGCATACAGCTAGCAACATTAATGACGTCACAAACAGCAGCGCACAACAATTACTACTTAATAAAGTAACACAGACAGCTGATAACAACAAGCAGCACATAATGACATTACACGCACAGCTGCTAACAACAAGCAAAACTTAATGACGTCAGACACAGCTACGTGTAGCAAGAACACTTAGTGATGTCACACGCTCAGCTGCGTACAGCAAAGAAAAATTGATGACGTCACACACAGCTGCATACAATAAGCAATGCTTAATGAGGTCACAGATAGCTGTGAGCAGTAAGCAACAGTTAATGACGTCACTCACGACTGCATACAATAAGCAACAGCTAATGACGTCACACAGATCTCTGTGAGTGTACAAGCAACGAGCTGGAATGCTCCACCTGCAGGCCCGTTGATGGCAACAGCTAATGACGTCACACAGATCTCCGTGAGTGTACAAGCAACGAGCTGGAATGCTCCACCTGCAGGCCCGTTGATGGCAACAGCTAATGACGTATGTAGGGGTAGGGGAGCTCGTGCAGGGCAAATAAACTTCTCAACCACAACCAACCAGCCCACACCGGCCCGCCTCGTGGGCCACAATTAAGGAGCGGGTGCCAGAATAAGGCCAAAGGTTGCAGATCATTCTTCTGTACACAAGGTGACAAGATAAGAGTGAATAGTAGAGGTGATGCTTTATAAGGGAATATCTGAGTGGTGACCTGTCATTGACTGGGTGGGTACCTGTCATCGACTGAGTGGTTACCTGTCATTGACTGGGTGGGTACCTGTCATTGACTGGGTGGGTACCTGTCATTGACTGGGTGGTTACCTGTCATTGACTGGTTGGGTACCTGTCATCGACTGAGTGGTTACCTGTCATTGACTGGGTGGGTACCTGTCATCGACTGAGTGGTTACCTGTCATTGACTGGGTGGGTACATGTCATTGACTGGGTGGTTACCTGTCATTGACTGAGTTGTTACCTGTCATCGACTGAGTGGTTACCTGTCATTGACTGGGTGGGTACCTGTCATTGACTGGGTGGGTACCTGTCATTGACTGGGTGGTTTCCTGTCATTGACTGAGTGGTTACCTGTCATTAAGATGAGATGTTGGTTGAAACATTAAATGGTTACCTGTCATTAAGATGAGATGTTGGTTGAAACATTAAGTGGTTACCTGTCATTGACTGAGTGGTTACCTGTCATTAAGATGAGATGTTGGTTGAAACATTAAGTGGTTACCTGTCATTGACTGAGTGGTTACCTGTCATTAAGGTTAGATGTTGCTTGAAACATTAAGTGGTTACCTGTCATTGACTGAGTGGTTACCTGTCATTAAGATGAGATGTTGGTTGAAACATTAAGTGGTTACCTGTCATTAAGATGAGATGTTGGTTGAAACATTAAGTGGTTACCTGTCATTTACTAAGTGTTTACCTGTCATTAAGGTGAGATGTTGATGGAAACATTGACTGAGTGGTTACCTGTCATTGACTAAGTGTTTACCTGTCATTAAGGTGAGATGTTGATGGAAACATTGACTGAGTGGTTACCTGTCATTGACTGAGTGGTTACTTGTCATTAAGGTGAGATGTTGATGGAAACATTGACTGAGTGGTTACCTGACTTTGACTGAGTGGTTACCTGTCATTGACTGAGTGGTTACCTGTCATTAAGGTGAGATGTTGATGGAAACATTGACTGAGTGGTTACCTGTCATTGACTGAGCGGTTACCTGTCATTGACTGAGTGGTTACCTGACATTGACTGAGTGGTTACCTGACATTGACTGAGTGGTTACCTGACATTGACTGAGTGGTTACCTGTCATTGACTGAGCGGTTACCTGTCATTGACTGAGTGGTTACCTGACATTGACTGAGTGGTTACCTGACATTGACTGAGTGGTTACCTGACATTGAATGAGTGGTTACCTGACATTGACTGAGTGGTTACCTGACATTGACTGAGTGGTTACCTGACATTGACTGAGTGGTTACCTGACATTGACTGAGTGGTTACCTGACATTGACTGAGTGGTTACCTGACATTGACTGAGTGGTTACCTGACATTGACTGAGTGGTTACCTGTCATTGACTGAGCGGTTACCTGTCATTGACTGAGTGGTTACCTGACATTGACTGAGTGGTTACCTGACATTGACTGAGTGGTTACCTGACATTGACTGAGTGGTTACCTGACATTGACTGAGTGGTTACCTGTCATTGACTGAGTGGTTACCTGTCATTAAGGTGTAGCAGTTCGGGTACGTGTACGTGGGGAAATCGTTGATGACGTAGCCAGCACGAGCTCCAGTTCCTTGCAGGCGATGGAAGTTCAAAAGGTTGGCCTTGGTCAGAGAGTGAACCAAAGAGGATGGAGATAAATGATGAGAGGATAGAGATAAATGATGGGAGGATAGAGATAAATGATGAGAGGATAGAGATAAATGATAAGATGATGGAGATAAATGATGAGAGGATAGAGATAAATGATGAGAGGATGAAGATAAATGATGAGAGGATGGAGATAAATGATGAGAGGATAGAGATAAATGATGAGAGGATAAAGATAAATGACGAGAGGATGGAGATAAATGATGCGAGGATAGAGATAAATGATTGGAGGGTGGAGATAAATGATGAGAGGATGAAGATAAATGATAAGAGGATGAAGATAAATGATGAGCGGATAGAGATACATGATGGGAGGGTGGAGATAAATGATGAGAGGATGGAAATAAATTATGAGAGGATGGAGATAAATGATGAGAGGATAGAGATAAATGATGAGAGGATAGAGATAAATGATGAGAGGATAGAGATAAATGATGAGAGGTAGAGATAAATGAAGTGAGGGTGGAGACAAATGATGAGAAGGTGGAGAAAAATGATGAGAGGATGGAGAAAAATATGAGAGGGGAGAGATAAATGATGGGAGGATGGAGACATATATGAGAGGGTGGAGATAAATGATGAGAGGATGGAGAAAAATATGAGAGGGTGGAGATAAATGATGGGAGGATGGAGACAAATATGAGAGGGTGGAGATAAATGATGAGAGGATGGAGAAAAATATGAGAGGGTGGAGATAAATGATGAGAGGATGGAGACACATGATGAGAGGATAGAGATAAATGATGAGAGGGTGGAGATAAATGATGAGAGGGTGGAGATAAATGATGAGAGGATGGAGCCACATGATGAGAGGATAGTGATAAATGATGAGAGGGTGGATATAAATGTTTAGTGGATAGAAATAAATGAAGAGAGTATAGAGATAAATGATGAGAGGATGGAGATAAATGATGAGAGGATGGAGATAAATGATGAGAGGATAGAGATAAATGATGAGATGATGGAGATAAATGATGAGAGGATAGAGATAAATGAAGTGAGGGTGGAGACAAATGATGAGAGGATAGAGATAAATGATGAGAGGGTGGAGAAAAATATGAGAGGATGGAGACAAAAGATGAAAAGATAGAGATAAATGATGAGAGGGTGGAGATAAATGATGAGATGGTGGAGATAAATGATGATAGAGTGGAGATAAATGATGAGAGGGTGGAGATAAATGATGACAGAGTGGAGATAAATGATGAGAGGGTGGAGATAAATGATGAGAGGCAGGACACGAGGACATGGCAGCTTATGAAAGAGGGAACGATAAGGCAGGACATAAGGACATGGCAGCACATGAAAGAGGGGAAGATATAAGGACATGAGGATATGGCATCACATGAAAGAGGGAAAATATAAGGACATGAGGATATGGCATCACATGAAAGAGGGGAAGATATAAGGAAGGAGATGAGAACTTGGAACTACATCAAAGAGGAGAAAATATACGACAGGACATGAGGACATGGAACCACATCAAAGAGGTGGAGATATAAGACAGAACATGAGGACATGGAACCACATCAAAGTGTGAAGATATAAGACAGGACATGAGGACATGGAATCACATCAAAGTGTGAAGATATAAGACAGGACATGAGGACATGGAACCACATCAAAGTGTGAAGATATAAGACAGGACATGAGGACATGGAATCACATCAAAGTGTGAAGATATAAGACAGGACATGAGGACATGGAACCACATCAAAGTGTGAAGATATAAGACAGGACATGAGGACATGGAACCATATCAAAGAGGTGAAGATATAAGACAGGACATGAGGACATGGAACCACATCAAAGAGGTGAAAGTATGAGACAGGACATGAGGACATGGAACCACATCAAAGAGGTGAAAGTATGAGACAGGACATGAGGACATGGAACCACATCAAAGAGGTGAAAGTATGAGACAGGACATGAGGACATGGAACCACATCAAAGAGGTGAAAGTATGAGACAGGACATGATTACGCAGGACGGTGTGAAGGTCTGGTATTGTGCACTTGGAGATCAAGTGGAAGAAGAGTTCTGGGTAGAGACGTCGGTGTAAGAAGTCAATCATGAGATGGGCCTGATGTCGTTACGGACATCGCAGAGACATCCGTGAAACTGGGGACAAGTACGGGAGATATACAGGAAGTAGAATAGGAAGATTTCAAGAGGAGGTAACTGGGGACAAGTACGGGAGATATACAGGAAGTAGAATAAGAAGATTTCAAGAGGAGGTAACTGGGGACAAGTAAGGGAGATATACAGGAAGTAGAATAGGAAGATTTCAAGAGGAGGTAACTGGGTACAAGTACGGGAGATATACAGGAAGTAGAATAGGAAGATTTCAATAGGAGGTAACTGGGACAAGTACGGGAGATATACAGGAAGTAGAATAGGAAGATTTCAAGAGGAGGTAACTGGGGACAAGTACGGGAGATATACAGGAAGTAGAATAGGAAGATTTCAAGAGGAGGTAACTGGGGACAAGTACGGGAGATATACAGGAAGTAGAATAGGAAGATTTCAAGAGGAGGTAACTGGGGACAAGTACGGGAGATATACAGGAAGTAGAATAGGAAGATTTCAAGAGGAGGTAACTGGGTACAAGTACGGGAGATATACAGGAAGTAGAATAGGAAGATTTCAAGAGGAGGTAACTGGGGACAAGTACGGGAGATATACAGGAAGTAGAATAGGAAGATTTCAAGAGGAGGTAACTGGGGACAAGTAAGGGAGATATACAGGAAGTAGAATAGGAAGATTTCAAGAGGAGGTAACTGGGGACAAGTACGGGAGATATACAGGAAGTAGAATAAGAAGATTTCAAGAGGAGGTAACTGGGGACAAGTACGGGAGATATACAGGAAGTAGAATAGGAAGATTTCAAGAGGAGGTAACTGGGGACAAGTACGGGAGATATACAGGAAGTAGAATAAGAAGATTTCAAGAGGAGGTAACTGGGGACAAGTAAGGGAGATATACAGGAAGTAGAATAAGAAGATTTCAAGAGGAGGTAACTGGGGACAAGTACGGGAGATATACAGGAAGTAGAATAGGTAGATTTCAAGAGGAGGTAACTGGGGACAAGTACTGGAGATATACAGGAAGTAGAATAGGAAGATTTCAAGAGGAGGTAACTGGGGACAAGTACGGGAGATATACAGGAAGTAGAATAGGAAGATTTCAAGAGGAGGTAACTGGGGACAAGTAAGGGAGATATACAGGAAGTAGAATAGGAAGATTTCAAGAGGAGGTAACTGGGAGTCAGTCGATTTATTGAAAACGGGGAGACCGAGGAAACTGTGAGTGTCAGTGCCTTATAGATGACTGAGGTGACTGTAAGAGTCAGTGGTTTATAGATGACGGAGGTGACTGTAAGAGTCAGTGGTTTATAGATGACTGAGGTGACTGTAAGAGTCAGTGGTTTATAGATGACTGAGGTGACTGTACGAGTCAGTGGTTTATAGATGACTGAGGTGACTGTAAGAGTCAGTGGTTTATAGATGACTGAGGTGACTGTAAGAGTCAGTGGTTTATAGATGACTGAGGTGACTGTAAGAGTCAGTGGTTTATAGATGACGGAGGTGACTGTAAGAGTCAGTGGTTTATAGATGACGGAGGTGACTGTAAGAGTCAGTGGTTTATAGATGACGGAGGTGACTGTAAGAGTCAGTGGTTTATAGATGACGGAGGTGACTGTAAGAGTCAGTGGTTTATAGATGACGGAGGTGACTGTAAGAGTCAGTGGTTTATAGATGACGGAGGTGACTGTAAGAGTCAGTGGTTTATAGATGACGGAGGTGACTGTAAGTGTCAGTGGTTTATAGATGACGGAGGTGACTGTAAGAGTCAGTGGTTTATAGATGATTGAGGTGGCTGAGGGAGTCAGTGGTTTATAGATGACGGAGGTGACTGAGGGAGTCAGTGGTTTATAGATGACTGAGGTGACTGTGAGAGTCAGTCGTTTATAGATGACTGAGGTGACTGTGAGAGTCAGTGGTTTATAGATGACTGAGGTGACTGTGAGAGTCAGTCGTTTATAGATGACTGAGGTGACTGTGAGAGTCAGTCGTTTATAGATGACTGAGGTGACTGTGAGAGTCAGTCGTTTATAGATGACTGAGGTGACTGAGGGAGTCAGTGGTTTATAGATGACTGAGGTGACTGTGAGAGCCAGTGGAGGGGGAGTCCCCATAGACGCTGCATGGAAACTGCCATGTTGTCTAGATGTGGAAATAGAGGAAGTGATGTAGGGATAACATTAGAGGTTCATGTGACGTCATCGACATGATCGTCAGCTCGCAAGAAGTGAAAAGTAAGAACCAGGGGATGAGTGGCACTTCTGTCTGTGAGATAATAGTGGAGGTGGAGGTGAGATAATAGTGGAGGTGGTGGTGAGATAATAGTGGAGGTGGAGGTGAGATAATAGTGGAGGTGGAGGTGAGATAATAGTGGAGGTGGAGGTGAGATAATAGTGGAGGTGGAGGTGAGATAATAGTGGAGGTGGAGGTGAGATAATAGTGGAGGTGGAGGTGAGATAATAGTGGAGGTGGAGGTGAGATAATAGTGGAGGTGGAGGTGAGATAATAGTGGAGGTGGAGGTGAGATAATAGTGGAGGTGAGATAATAGTTGAGGTGGAGGTGAGATAATAGTGGAGGTGAGATAATAGTTGAGGTGGAGGGGAGATAATAGTGGAGGTGAGATAATAGTTGAGGTGGAGGTGAGATAATAGTGGAGGTGGAGGTGAGATAATAGTGGAGGTGGAGGTGAGATAATAGTGGAGGTGGATGTGAGATAATAGTGGAGGTGGAGGTGAGATAATAGTAGAGGTGGAGGTGAGATAATAGTGGAGGTGGATGTGAGATAATAGTGCAGGTGGAGGTGAGATAATAGTGGAGGTGGCGGTGAGATAATAGTGGAGGTGGAGGTGAGATAATAGTGGAGGTGGAGGTGAGATAATAGTGGAGGTGGAGGTGAGATAATAGAGGAGGTGAGATAATAGTTGAGGTGGAGAGGAGATAATAGTCGAGGTGAAATAATAGTTGAGGTGGAGGTGAGATAATAGTGGAGGTGAGATAATAGTGGAGGTGAGATAATAGTGGAGGTGGAGGTGAGATAATAGTTGAGGTGAGATAATAGTGGAGGTAGAGGTGAGATAATAGTGGAGGTGGAGGTGAGATAATAGTGGAGGTGGAGGTGAGATAATAGTGGAGGTGGAGGTGAGATAATAGTGGAGGTGGAGGTGAGATAATAGTGGAGGTGGAGGTGAGATAATAGTGGAGGTGGAGGTGAGATAATAGTGGAGGTGGAGGTGAGATAATAGTGGAGGTGGCGGTGAGATAATAGTGGAGGTGGAGGTGAGATAATAGTGGAGGTGGAGGTGAGATAATAGTGGAGGTGGAGGTGAGATAATAGTGGAGGTGGAAGGTGAGATAATAGTGGAGGTGAGATAATAGTGGAGGTGAGATAATAGTGGAGGTGAGATAATAGTGGAGGTGAGATAATAGTGGAGGTGAGATAATAGTGGAGGTGGAGGTGAGATAATAGTGGAGGTGAAGATACTACATGTGTTATCAGTCAACTATGTTGATAGGTAGAAACTTTACAACATTGACAAAGTGGCTGTAATCGATAAATAATGGATAAAACTGTAGATAATAACCTGGATTAAGCTATCCCGTAAACAAACACTCACACAATTACACAAACATCCACACACATATCCCTCTCTTTCGCAGAAATATCATCATCATGTTGCCCATGAGTGACTACAAGACAGGACACGGTGACCTGCCTTGTGGGCGTAGTCCCACCGGAACCCGTCCAACAGGATGACCAGCAGCTTGTGTGGAGGGTGAGTCAGCGTTCCCCCCACAGCTTCCACACATAGCAGCAGCAACAACACAAGCTCCATGTTCGCTTCAGCAACGGGCCCAAGACGTCTATGCACCTCAGATATCTGGCAGGTGAGTTTCCTACCTGCAAATCAAAAGGTGGAGGGATGACAGGTGAGATACCTACGTGGAACAATAGGTGGAGGGATGGCAGGTGAGGTAGCAATGTGGAAACAATAGGTGGAGGGATGACAGGTGAGGCAGCTACTTGGAAACTATAGGTGGAGGGATAGCAGGTGAGATACCTACTTGGAAACAATAGGTGGAGGGATGACAGGTGAGATACCTACTTGGAAACAATAGGCGGAGGGATGACAGGTGAGATACCTACTTGGAAACAATAGGTGGAGGGATGACAGGTGAGATACCTACTTGGAAACAATAGGTGGAGGGATGACAGGTGAGATACCTACTTGGAAACAATAGGTGGAGGGATAGCAGATGAGATACCTACTTGGAAACAATAGGTGGAGGGATAGCAGGTGAGATACCTACTTGGAAACAATAGGTGGAAGGATGGCAGGTGAGGTACCTACTTAGAAACAATAGGTGGAGGGATAGCAGGTGAGGTACCTACTTAGAAACAATAGGTGGAGGGATAGCAGGTGAGGTACCTACTTAGAAACAATAGGTGGAGGGATAGCAGGTGAGTTACCTACTTAGAAACAATAGGTGGAGGGATGACAGGCGAGGTAGCTATGTGGAAGCAATAGGTGGAGGGATGGCAAGGCAGGTAGCTATGTGGAAACAATAGATGGAGAGATGACAGGTCAGGTAGCTACTTGGAAACAATAGGTGGACGGATGACAGGTGAGGTAGCAACTTTGAAACAATAGGTGGAGGGATGACAGGTGAGGTAGCTACGTGGAAACAATAGGTGGAGGGATGACAGGTGAGGCAGCTACTTGGAAACTATAGGTGGAGGGATGACAGGTAAGGTAGCTACTTGGAAACAATAGGTGGAGGAATGACAGGGGAGGTAGCAATGTGGAAACAATAGGTGGAGGGATGACAGGTGAGGCAGCTACTTGGAAACTATAGGTGGAGGAATGACAGGGGAGGTAGCAATGTGGAAACAATAGGTGGAGGGATTACAGGTGAGGTAGCTACTTGGAAACAATAGGTGGAGGGATGGCAGGGGAGGTAGCTACTTGGAAACAATAGGTGTAGGGATTACAGGTGAAGTAGCAACTAGGAAACAATAGGTGGAGGGATGGCATGGGAGGTAGCTATGTTTAAACAATAGGTGGAAGGATGAGGTGAGTTAGTAACTTGGAAACAATAGGTAGAGGGATGACAGGTGAGTTAGCTACTTGGAAACAATAGGTGGAGGAATGACAGGTGAGGTACCTTCTTGGAAACAATAGGTGGAGGGATCACAGGTGAGTTAGCTACTTGGAAACAATAAGTGGACGGATGACAGGTGAGGTAGCTACTTGGAAACAATAGGTGGACGGATGATAGGTGAGTTAGCTACTTGGAAACAATAGATGTAGGGATGTCAGGTGAGTTAGTTACTTGGAAACAATAGATGTAGGGATGACAGGTGAGTTAGCTACTTGGAAACAATAGGTGGAGGGATGACAGGTGAGTTAGCTACTTGGAAACAATAGGTGGAGGGATGACAAGTGAGTTAGCTACTTGGAAACAAAATGTGGAGGGATGACAGGTGAGTTAGCTACTGGAAACAATAGGTGGAGAGATGACAGGTGAGTTAGTTTCTTGAAAACAATAGGTAATGGGATGACAGGTGAGTTAGCTACTTGGAAACAATAGGTGATGGGATGACAGGTGAGTTAGCTACTTGGAAACAATAGGTAATGGGATGACATGTGAGTTAGCTACTTAGAAACAATAGGTGGAGGGATGGCAGGTGAGGTAGCTACTTGGAAACAATAGGTGGATGGATGGCAGGAGAGGTAGGTATATGGAAACAATAAGTGGAAGGATGGCAGGTGAGGTAGCTACTTGGAACAATAGGTGGAGGGATGGCAGGTGAGGTAGCTACTTGGAAACAATAGGTGGAGGGATGGCAGGGGAGGTAGATACTTGGAAACAATAGGTGGAGGGATGACAGGTGAGGTAGGTATGTGGAAACAATAGGTGGAGGGATGACAGGGGAGGTAGCTACTTAGAAACAATAGGTGGAGGGATGACAGGTGAGGTAGCTACTTAGAAACAAAATGTGGAGGGATGACAGGGGAGGTAGCTACTTAGAAACTATAGGTGGAGGGATGACAGGTGAGGTAGCTACTTGGAAACAATAGGTGGAGGGACGACAGGTGAGGTAGCTACTTGGAAACAATAGGTGGAGGGATGGCAGGGGAGGTAGCTACTTTGAAACAATAGGAGTAAGGATGACAGATGAGTTGTTGGTTCTGATAAGAGGCATTGTCAACTTTAAGATATGTGCATTGTTAACTAAAAATAAGGGGCATTGTTAACCTGGATATAAGGGGCATTGTTAACTTGGAGAAAAGGGGCATTGTTTACTTGGAGATAATGGGCATTGGTAACTTGGAGATAAGGGGCATTGTTAACTTGGAGATAAGGGGCATTTTTTAACTTGGAGATAATGGGCATTGTTAACTTGGAGATATAGGGCATTGTCATCTTGGAGATAAGGGGCATTATTAACTTTGGAGATAAGGGGCATTGTTAACTTGGAGATAAGGGACATTGTTTACTTGGAGATAAGGGGCATTGTTAACTTGTAGATACAGGGCATTGTTTACTTGGAGATAATGGGCATTGTTAACTTGGAGATAAGGGGCATTGTTAACTTTGAGATATAGGGCATTGTTAACTTGGAGATATAAGGAATTGTTAACTTGGAGATAATGGGCATTGTTAACTTGGAGATAATGTGCATTGTTAACTTAGAGATAAAGGGCATTGTTAACTTGGAGATAAGTGGCATGTTAACATGGAGATATAGGGCATTGTTAACTTGGAGATAATGGGCATTGTTACCTTGGAGATAAGGGGCATTGTTAACTTGGAGATAAGGGGATTTGTTAACTGTGATATATAGGACATTGTTAACTTGGAGATATAGGGCATTTTTAACTTGGAGATAATGGGCATTGTTAACTTGGAGATAATAAGCATTGTTAACTTGGAGATAAGGGACATAGTTCACTTGGAGATATAGGACATTGTTAACTTGGAGATAAGGGCATTGTTAACTTGGAGATAAGGGGCATTGTTAACTTGGAGATAGGAGGCATTGTTAACTTGGCGACAATGGGCATTGTTAACTTGGAGATAAGGGGCATTGTTAACTTGGAGATAAGGGGATTTGTTAACTGTGATATATAGGGCATTGTTAACTAGGAGTTATAGGGCATTGTTAATTTGGAGATAATGGGCATTGTTAACTTGGAGATAATAGGAATTGTTAACTTGGAGATAAAGGGCATTGTTAACTTGGAGATAAGGGGCATGTTAACTTGGAGATATAGGGCACTGTTAACTTGGAGATAAGGGGCATTGTTAACTTGGAGATAAGAGACATTGTTAACTTGGAGATAATGGGCATTGTTAACTTGAAGAAAAGGGGTATTGTTAACTTCAAAATATAGGGCATGGATAAATTGGAGATAAGGGACATTGTTAACTTGGAGATATAGGGCATTGTTAACTTGGAGATAAGGGGCATTGTTAACTTGGAGATAAGGGGCATTACTAGCTTGGAGATAAGGGGCATTGTTTACTTGGAGATAAGGGGCATTGTTAACTTGGAGATATGAGGCATTGTTAACTTGGAGATAATGGGCATTGTTAACTTGGAGATAAGGGGCATTGTTAACTATAGGATAAGGGGCAATGTTAACTTTGAGATAAGGACATTATTAACTTTGAGATAAGGGGCATTGCTATCTTGAAATTAAGGGGCATTGTTAAAATAATATAGGAGATATTGTTAACTATAAGATAAGGGACATTGTTAAATATAAGATACAAGGCATTGTTTTACTTTAAGATAAGGGGCATTGTTAACTATAACAAAAGGGGCATTGTTAACTATGAGATAAGGAGCATTGCTATCTTGAAGTTAAGGGGTATTGTAAAAATAAGATAGGAGGTATTGTTAACTATAAGATAAGGGGCATTGTTAAATATAAGATAGAAGGCATTGTTAACTATACGATAAGGGGCATTGTTAAATATAAGGTAAGAAGCATTGTTAACTATACGATAAGTGGCATTGTTAAATATAAGGTAAGAGGCATTGTTAAAAGATAAGGATCATTGTTATCTATAAGATAAGCGGCAAAGTTAACTATAAGATAAGCGGCAAAGTTAACTATAAGATATGAGGCATTGTTAACTATAAGATATGAGGCATTGTTAACTATAAGATATAGGCATAGTTAACTATAAGATAAGGAGCATAGTTAACTATAATCTATGAGGCGTTGTTAACTATAAGATAAGGGGCACTGTTAACTATAAGATATGAGGCATCGTAAACTATAAGATATAGGCATTGTTTATTATAAGATAAGGGGAACTGTTATCTATAAGATATGAGGCATCGTTAACTATAAGATAAAGGGCATAGTTAACTATAAGATATGATGTATTGTTAACAATAAGATAAGGGGCATTGTTATCTATAAGATATGAGGCATCGTGAACTATAAATTATAGGCATTGTTAACTATAAGATAAGGGACATAGTTAATAAGCTATGAGGCATTGCTAACTATAAGCTATGAGGCATTGTTAACTTTAAGATAAGGGGCATTGTTAATTATAAGATAAGAGACATTGTTAACCTGGAGGTAAGGGGGCATTGTTAACAATAAGACAAAGGGCATTTTAAACTTGGAAATAAAAGGGGCATGTTAATATTGATGGTAGAGAGGTCACGTACCTACGTCAACAACTCACCCGTACCCCAACTGACAACTTACCTGCTCCGAACGACCGATGTGCACAACCCAACAGTCCACGCCGACTTTTATTGAACGGACGTCCAGGCAGCCTACAACCCAAATCAAGAACGTGGCTTCATGTTGGACTTGGAGACAAACATCGAAGACGGGGCAGTAATCATGGACGGAAATGGGGGCAACGTGCCAAACTATGACAGTAGCACTGCAACCATTGTTCGGGTACTAGGGGTATACGTGTTTATTGTCGCTGCTAACTCGTCTGTCTTTGTTACTTTGTTCATGTTTGTTGCTTCCTGCGTCTGTCTTTGTTACTTTGTTCATTTTGTTACTTTGTTCGTCTGTCTTTGTTACTTCGTTCATGTTTGTTACATAGTGCGTCTGTCTTTGTTACTTTGTTCATATTTGTTACATCGTTCGTTTGTCTTTGTTACTTCGTTCATGTTTGTTGCTTCCTGCGTCTGTCTTTGTTACTTCGTTCATGCTTGTTACTTTGTTCGTCTGTCTTTGTTACTGCGTTCATGTTTGTTACTTCGTTCGTCTGTCTTTGTTACTTCGTTAATATTTGTTACTTCGTTCGTCTGTCTTTGTTACTTTGCTCATGTTTGTTACTTCATTCATGCTTGTTAATTCGTTCATGTTTGTTGCTTCGTTCGTCTGTCTTTGTTACTTCGTTCATGTTTGTTACTTCGTTCGTGTTTGTTACTTCGTTCATGTTTGTTACTTCGTTCGTCTGTCTTTGTTACTTCGTTCATGTTTGTTACTTCATTCATGTTTGTTGCTTTGTTCGTCTGTCTTTGTTACTTCGTTCATGTTTGTTACTTCATTCATGTTTGTTGCTTTGTTCGTCTGTCTTTGTTACTTCGTTCGTGTTTGTTACTTCGTTCATGTTTGTTACTTTGTTCGTCTGTCTTTGTTACTTCGTTCATGTTTATTACTTTGTTCATGTTTGTTACTTCGTGCGTGTTTGTTGCTTCGTTCGTCTGTCTTTGTTACTTCGTTCATGTTTGTTACTTCGTTCATGTTTGTTACTTCGTTCCTCTGTCTTTGTTAATTTGTTCATGTTTGTTACTTTGTTCTTGTTTGTTTATTTGTTCATGTTTGTTACTTCGTTCCTCTGTCTTTGTTACTTTGTTCATGTTTGTTACTTCGTTCCTCTGTCTTTGTTACTTCGTTCATGTTTGCTACTTCGTTCCTCTGTCTTTGTTAATTTGTTCATGTTTGTTACTTTGTTCTTGTTTGTTTATTTGTTCATGTTTGTTACTTCGTTCCTCTGTCTTTGTTACTTTGTTCATGTTTGTTACTTCGTTCATGTTTGTTGCTTCGTTCGTCTGTCATTGTTACTTCGTTCATGTTTATTACTTTGTTCATGTTTATTACTTCGACCATGTTTGTTACTTCGTTCCTCTGTCTTTGTTCATTTTTGTTACTTCGTTCCTCTGTCTTTGTTACTTTGTTCATATTTGTTACTTCGTTCCTCTGTCTTTGTTACTTCGTTCATATTTGTTACTTCGTTCCTCTGTCTTTGTTACTTTGTTCATGTTTTGTTAATTTGTTCATGTTTGTTACTTTGTTCTTGTTTGTTATTTCGTTCATCTGTCTTTGTTACTTTGTTCATGTGTGTTACTTCTTTCAGGTTTGTTACTTCGTTCCTCTGTCTTTGTTACTTTGTTCATGCTTGTTACTTCGTTCCTCTGTCTTTGCTACTTCGTTCATGTTTGTTGCTTCGTTCATGTTTATTACTTCGTTCATGTTTGTTACTTCTTTCATGTTTGTTACTTCTTCCATGTTTGTTACTTTGTTTATATTTGTTCTTCGTTCATGTTTGTTACTTCGTTCCTCTGTCTTTGTTACTTTGTTCATGTTTGTTACTTCGTTCATGTTTGTTACTTAGTTCATGTTTCTTACTTCGTTCATGTTTGTTACTTCGTTCCTCTGTCTTTGTTACTTCGTTCATGTTTTGTTAATTCGTTCATGTTTGTTACTTTGTTCTTGTTTGTTACTTCGTTCATGTTTGTTACTTCGTTTCTCTGTCTTTGTTACTTTGTTCATGTTTGTTACTTCGTTAATGTTTGCTATTTCGTTCATGTTAGTTACTTCGTTCATATTTGTTACTTCGTTCATGTTTGTTACTTAGTTCATGCTTTTTGCTTCGTTCGTCTATCTTTGTTACTTCTTTCGTCTGCCTTCGTTACCTCGTTCGTCTGTCTTTGTTGCTTCGTTCATGTTTGTTACTTCGTTCATGTTTGTTACTTCGTTCATGTTTGTTACATTGTTCATGTTTGTTACTTCATTCATGCTTTTTGCTTTGTTCGTCTGTCTTTTACTACTTCATTTATGTTTGTTGCTTCGTTCAAGTTTGTTACTTCGTTCATCTTTGTTACTTCGTTCATCTTTGTTACTTCGTTCATCTTTGTTACTTCGTTCGTCTATTTTTGTTATTTCGCTCATGTTTGTTACTTAGTTCATGTTTGTTACTTAGTTCATGCTTTTTGCTTCGTTCGTCTGTCTTTGTTACTTCGTTCATGTTTGTTACTTAGTTCATGTTTGTTACTTAGTTCATGCTTTTTGCTTCGTTCGTCTGTCTTTGTTACTTCGTTCATGTTTGTTACTTCGTTCATGTTTGTTACTTCGTTCGTCTGTCTTTGTTACTTCGTTCATGTTTGTTACTTCGTTCGTCTGTCTTTGTTACTTCGTTCATGTTTGTTACTTCGTTCGTCTGTCTTTGTTACTTCGTTCATGTTTGTTACTTCGTTCGTCTGTCTTCTATTACTTCGTTCATGTTTGTTACTTCGTTTATGCTTGTTATTTCGTTCATCTGTCTTTGTTACTTCGTTCATGTTTGTTACTTCGTTCATGCTTGTTATTTCGTTCGTCTGTCTTTGTTACTTCGTTCATGTTTGTTACTTCGTTCGTCTGTCTTTGTTACTTCGTTCATGTTTGTTAGTTCATGCTTTTTGCTTCTTTCGTCTGTCTTTGATTACTTCGTTCATGTTTGTTACTTCGTTTATGCTTGTTATTTCGTTCGTCTGTCTTTGTTACTTCGTTCGCCTGTCTTTGTTACTTCGTTCGTCTGTCTTTGTTACTTCGTTCGTCTGTTTTTGTTAGTTATTTCCTCTGTCTTTATTACTTCGTTTTTCTTTGTTACGTCGTTCGTCTGTCTTTGTTACTTCGTTCATGTTTGTTACTTCGTTCATATTTGTTACTTCATTCGGTTGTCTTTGTTAATTCGTTCATGTTTGTTACTTCATTCGTGTCTTTGTTACTTCGTTCATGTTTGTTACTTCCTTCGTCTGTCTTTTTAACTTCGTTTATCTGTCTTTGTTAATTCGTTCATGCTTGTTACTTCGTTTGTTTGTCTTTGTTACTTCGTTTATCTGTCTTTGTTACTTCGTTTGTCTGTCTTTGTTACTTCGTTCATGTTTGTTACTTCGTTTGTCTGTCTTTGTTAAGTCGTTCGTCTGTCTTTGTTACTCCGTTTGTCTGTCATTGTTGCTTCGTTCATGTTTGTTACTTCGTTTGTCTGTCTTTGTTACTTCGTTCATGTTTATTACTTCGTTTGTCTGTCTTTGTTACTTCGGTTGTCTGTCTTTGTTACTTCGTTCATGTTTATTACTTCGTTTGTCTGTCTTTGTTACTTCGTTTGTCTGTCTTTGTTACTTCGTTCATGTTTATTACTTCGTTTGTCTGTCTTTGTTACTTCGTTCATGTTTGTTACTTCGTTTGTCTGTCTTTGTTTCTTCGGTTGTCTGTCTTTGTTACTTGTTCATGTTTGTTACTTCGTTTGTCTGTCTTTGTTACTTTGTTCATGTTTGTTACTTCGTTTGTCTGTCTTTGTTACTTCGTTAATATTTGTTACTTCGTTTGATCTGTCTTTGTTACTTTGTTCATGTTTGTTACTTCGTTTGTCTGTCTTTGTTACTTCGTTCATGTTTGTTACTTCGTTCGTCTGTCTTTGTTAATTCGTTCATGTTTGTTACTTCATTTGTCTGTCTTTGTTACTTCGTTCATGTTTGTTACTTCATTTGTGCGTCTTTGTTAAGTCGTTCATGTTTGTTACTTCGTTTGTCTGTCTTTGTTACTTCGTTTGTCTGTCTTTGTTACTTCGTTCATGTTTGTTACTTTGGTTGTCTGTCTTTGCTACTTCGTTCATGTTTGTTACTTCGTTCGTCTGTCTTTGTTAATTCGTTCATGTTTGTTACTTCGTTTGTCTGTCTTTGTTACTTCGTTCATGTTTGTTATTTCATTTGTCTGTCTTTGTTAAGTCGTTCACCTGTCTTTGTTATTTTGTTCGCTGGTCTTTTTTACTTCGTTTGTCTGTCTTTGCTACTTCGTTCATGTTTGTTACTTCGTTCATGTTTGTTACTTCGTTCATGTTTGTTATTTCGTTCATGTTTGTTACTTCGTTCATGTTTGTTACTTCGTTCATGTTTATTACTTCATTCGTATGTGTTTGTTACTCCGCTCTCCTGTTTTTTTACTGCGCTCTCTTGTGTTTGTTACTCCGCTCCCCTCTGTTTTTTACTCCACTCGCCTCTATTTGTTACTCCACTTCCCTCTGTTTATTACTCCGCTCCCCTGTGTTTGTTACTCCACTCCCCTCTGTTTGTTACTGCGCTCCCCTCTGTTTTTTACTCCACTCGCCTCTGTTTGTTACTCCACTCCCCTCTGTTTATTACTCCGCTCCCCTGTGTTTGTTACTCCACTCCCCTGTGTTTGTTACTCCACTCCCCTCTGTTTGTTACTGCGCTCCCCTCTGTTTTTTACTCCACTCGCCTCTGTTTGTTACTCCACTCCCCTCTGTTTATTACTCAGCTCCCCTGTGTTTGTTACTCCACTCCCCTCTGTTTGTTACTGCGCTCCCCTCTGTTTGTTACTCCACTCCCCTCAGTTTGTTACTCCACTCCCCTCAGTTTGTTACTCCACTCGCCTGTGATTGTTACTCCGCTCGTCTATGTTTGTTACTCCTCTTGCCTGTGTTTGTTACTCCACTCCCCTCTGTTTGTTACTCCACTCCCCTCTGTTTTTTACTCCACTCGCCTCTGTTTGTTACTCCACTCCCCTCTGTTTGTTACTCAGCTCCCCTGTGTTTGTTACTCCACTCCCCTCTGTATGTTACTCAACTCCCCTCTGTTTGTTACTCAGCTCCCCTGTGTTTGTTACTCCACTCCCCTCTGTTTGTTACTCAGCTCCCCTGTGTTTGTTACTCCACTCCCCTCTGTTTGTTACTCAGCTCCCCTGTGTTTGTTACTCCACTCCCCTCTGTTTGTTACTCCACTCCCCTCAGTTTGTTACTCCACTCCCCTCAGTTTGTTACTCCACTCCCCTCAGTTTGTTACTCCGCTCGTCTATGTTTGTTACTCCTCTTGCCTGTGTTTGTTACTCCGCTCACCTGTGTTTATTACTCGTGCATATAGAAACATCTAATATGTCCTGACATGTGGAAACATCCAATATGTCCTGAGATGTAGAAACATCTAATATGTCCTGACATGCGGAAACATCCAATATGTCCTGAAATGTAGAAACATCCAATATGTCCTGACATGTAGAAACATCCAATATGTCCTGATATGTAGAAACATCTAATATGTCCGGACATGCAGAAACATCCAATATGTCCTGACATGTAGAAACATCCAATATGTCCTGACATGTAGAAACATCCAATATGTCCTGACATGTAGAAACATCCAATATGTCCTGACATGTAGAAACATCCAATATGTCCTGACATGTAGAAACATCCAATATGTCCTGACATGTAGAAACATCCAATATGTCCTGACATGTAGAAAAATAAAAAATGTCCTGACATGTAGAAACATCCAATATGTCCTGACATGTAGAAACATCCAATATGTCCTGACATGTAGAAACATCCAATATGTCATGACATGTAGAAACATCCAAAATGTCCTGACATGTAGAAACATCCAATATGTCCTGACATGTAGAAACATCCAAAATGTCCTGACATGTAGAAACATCCAATATGTCCTGACATGTAGAAACATCCAATATGTCCTGACATGTAAAAACATCCAATATGTCCTGACATGTAGAAACATCGAACATGTCCTGACATGTAGAAACATCTAATATGTCCTGACATGTAGAAACATCCAATATGTCCTGACATGTAGAAACATCCAATATGTCCTGACATTTAGAAACATTCAATATGTCCTGACATGTAGAAACATCCAATATGTCCTGACATGTGGAAACATCCAATATGTCCTGACATGTAGAAACATGCAACATGTCCTGACATGTAGAAACATCTAATATGTCCTGTCATGTAGAAACATCCAATATGTCCTGACATGTAGAAACGTCTAATATGTACTGACATGTAGAAACATCCAATATGTCCTGACATGTAGAAACATCTAATATGTCCTGACATGTAGAAACATTCAATATGTCCTGACATGTAGAAACATCTAATATGTCCTGACATGTAGAAACATCCAATATGTCCTGACAGAAAGAAGAAAGATTGCGAGGTTGTCTACCTGCTGTCATTTCTAAAATTGGGATCTCACCGGTAGATGGACGTGTATGCTACACAGTGGAGCTAAGGAACAGACAGGCAAGTAGCTGGACGTGTGTGGTCACAGTTGAGCTAAAGAACAGACAGGCAGGTTGTTGGAGTGTGTGCTCACAATGGAGCTAAGGAACTGACAGGCAAGTAGCTGGACGTGTGTGCTCACAGTGGAGCAAAGGAACTGACAGACAGGAAGCTGGACGTGTGTGCTCACAGTGGACTAAGGAACTGACAGGCAGGTAGCTGGACGTGTGAGATGACAGTGGAGCTAAGGAACTGACAGGCATGTAGCTGGACGAATGTGCTCACAGTGGAGCTAAGGAACAGACAGGCAAGTAGCTGGACGTGTGTAGTCACAGTAGAGCTAAAGAACAGACAGGCAGGTTGTTGGAGTGTGTACACACAATGGAGCTAAGGAACTGACAGGCAGGTGGCTGGACGTATGTACTCACAGTGGAGCTAAGGAACTGACAGGTAAGTAGCTGGACGTGTGTGCTCACAGTGTAGGAAAGGAACTGACAGACAGGAAGCTGGACGTGTGTGCTCACAGTGGACTAAGGAACTGACAAGCAGGTAGCTGGACGTGTGTGCTCACAGTGGAGCAAAGGAACTGGCAGACAGGAAGCTGGACGTGTGTGCTCACAGTTGAGCTAAGGAACTGACAGGAAGGTAGCTGGATGTGTCTGTTCACAGTGGTGCTATGGAACCGACAGTCGGGTAGCTGGACGTGTGTGCTCACAGTGGAGCTAAGGAACCCACAGGCGGGTAGCTTGACGTGTGTGGTCACAGTGGAGCAAAGGAACCGACAGGCAGGTTTTTGGACGTGTGTGATCATAGAGGAGCTAAGAAACCGACAGGCGGGTAGCTGGACGTGTGTGCTCACAGTGGAGCAAAGGAACCGACAGACAGGTAGCTGGACATGTGTGCTCACAATGGAGCAAAGGAACCGACAAACAGGTAGCTGGACATGTGTGCTCACAGTGAAGCTAAGGAACCGACAGGTAGTAAATGGACGTGTTTGCTCTTAATGGAACTATGCAACTAACAGACAGGTCGTTGGACTTGTGTGTTCACAGTGGAGCTAAGGAACTGACAGGCAGGTAGTTAGACGTGTGTTCTCTTAATAGAGCTAAGGACCAGACAGGCAGGTAACTGGACGTGTGTGCTCTTAATGGAGATAAAAAACAAATAGGTAGGTAGGTAGGTAGGTAGGTAGGTAGGTAGGTGGACGTGTGTGCTCTCAGTAGAGCTAAGGAACAGACAGGCATGTAGCTGGACGTGTGTGCTCACAGTGGCGCTAAGGAACTAACATCCAGTTAGTTGGACGTGTGTGCGAACAGTGGAGCTAAGGAACTGACAGGCAGGTAGCTGGACGTGTGTGCTCACAGTGGGGCTAAGGAACTAACAGACAGGTAGTTGGAGGTGTGTGCGAACAGGTGAGCTAAGGAACTGACAGGCAGATAGCTGGACGTGTGTGCTCATAGTGAAACCTAGGAATTAACAGACAGGTGTGCTCGTAGTTGGACGTGTGTGCTCATAGTGGAGCTAAGGAACCAACAGGCAGGTTTTTGGACGTGTGTGCTCACAGTGGAGCTAAGAAACTGACAGGCCAGTAGTTGGACGTGTTTGCTTTCCGTGGAGCTAAGGAACCAACAGGCAGGTTTTTGGACGTGTGTGCTCACAGTGGAGCTTAGGAAGCGACAAACAGGTAGCTGGACATGTGTGCTCACAGTGAAGCTAAGGAACCGACAGGCAGTTTGTTGGACGTGTGTGCTCACAGTGGACCTCAGGAACTGACAGGAAAGAAATTGGACGTGTGTGCTCACAGTGGAGCTAAGGAACCGACAGGCAGTTTGTTGAACGTGTGCTCACAGTGTAGCTAGGGACCAGACAGGTAGTAAATGGACGTGTGTTCTCTTAATAGAGCTAAGGAATCGACAGGCAAGTAGTTTGACGTGTGTGCTCTCAGTGGAGCTAAGGACCAGACAGGTAGGTAGGTGGATGTGTGTGCTCTCGGTGGAGCTAAGGAACAGACAGGCAGGTAACTGTGCTCTTAATGGAGATAAGAAACAAATAGGTAGGTAGGTAGGTAGGTGGACGTGTGTGCTCATAGTGGAGCTAAGGAACCAACAGGCAGGTTTTTGGACGTGTGTGCTCACAGTGGAGCTAAGAAACTGACAGGCCAGTAGTTGGACGTGTTTGCTTTCCGTGGAGCTAAGGAACCAACAGGCAGGTTTTTGGACGTGTGTGCTCTCAGTAGAGCTAAGGAACAGACAGGCAGGTAACTGGACGTGTGTGCTCTTAATGGAGGTAAGAAACTAACAGGCAGGTAGTTGGACGTTTGTGTTCTCAGTGGAGCTAAGAAACTGTCAGGCAGGTAGCTGGATGTGTGTGCTCTCAGTGGAGCTAAGGAACAGAGAGCCAGGTAACTGGACGTGTGTGCTCTTAATGGAGCTAAGGAACTAACAAGCAGGTAGTTGAACGTGTGTGCTCTAAATGGAGCTAAGGAACAGACAGGCAAATAGCTGGACGTGTGCTCTCAGTGGACCTAAGGAAATGACAGGCAGGTAGCTGGACGAGTGTGCTCACAGTTGAGCTAGGAACCGACAGGCAGGTTGTTGAACGTGTGTGCTCTCAGTGGAGCTAAGGAACCTACAGGCAGGTAACTGGACGTGTGTGCTCTTAATGGAGCTAAGGAACTAACAGGCAGGTAGTTGAACGTGTTTGCTCTCAATGGAGCTAAGGAATCGACAGGCAAGTAGGTGGACTTGTGTGCTCTCAGTGGAGCTAAGGAACAGACAGGTAGGTGGACGTGTGTGCTCTCAGTGGAGCTAAGGAATAGACAGGCAAGTAGCTGGACGTGTGTGCTCTCAGTGGAGCTAAGGAATAGACAGGCAAGTAGCTGGACGTGTGTGCTCTCAGTGGAGCTAAGGAATAGACAGGCAAGTAGCTGGACGTGTGTGCTCTCAGTGGAGCTAAGGAATAGACAGGCAAGTAGCTGGACGTGTGTGCTCTCAGTGGAGATAAGGAACTGTCAGGTATGTAACTGGTCGTGTTTGCTCACAGTAGGGCTAAGGAACCGACAGGCAGATTCTTGCATGTGTGTGCTCTTAATGGAGCTGAGTAACTGACAGGCAGTTTCTTGGACGTGTGTGCTCACAGTGGAGCAAAGTAACCGACAGGCAGGTTCTTGGACGTGTGCTCACAGTGGAGCTAAGGAACTGTCAGGCAGTTAACTGGACGTGTGTGCTCTTAATGGAGCTAAGAAACTAACAGGCAGGTAGTTGGACGTGTGTGCTCACATTGGAGCTAAGGAACTGTAAGGCAGGTAGTTAGACGTGTGTTCTCTAAATGGAGCTAAGGAATCGACAGGCAGATAGTTGGACGTGTGAGCTCTCAGTAGAGCTAAGGAACTGACAGACAGGTTACTGGTCGTGTGTGCTCATAATGAATCTAAGGAAATAACAGAGAGGCAACTGGACGTGAGTGCTCTCAGTGGAGCTAATGAATTGACATGCAGGAAGGTGGACGTGTGTGCTCTCAGTGGACCTAAGGAACTGACAGGCAGGTAACTGGACATGTGTGCTCTCAATGGAGCTAAGGAACAGACAGGCAGGTAGCTGGACGTGTGTGCTCTCAGTGGAGCTAAGAAACTGACAGGCAGGTAGGTGGACATGTGTTCTCTCAATGGAGCTAAGGAACAGACAGGCAGGTAACTGGACGTGTGTGCTCACTGTGGAGGAAAGGAACTGACAGGCAGGTATTTGGACGTGTGTGCTCTCAATGGAGCTAAGGAACTGACAGGCAGGTAGCTGGACGTGTGTGCTCATAATGAATCTAAGGAAATAACAGAGAGGCAACTGGACGTGAGTGCTCTCAGTGGAGCTAATGAATTGACATGCAGGAAGGTGGACGTGTGTGCTCTCAGTGGACCTAAGGAACTGACAGGCAGGTAACTGGACATGTGTGCTCTCAATGGAGCTAAGGAACAGACAGGCAGGTAGCTGGACGTGTGTGCTCTCAGTGGAGCTAAGAAACTGACAGGCAGGTAGGTGGACATGTGTTCTCTCAATGGAGCTAAGGAACAGACAGGCAGGTAACTGGACGTGTGTGCTCACTGTGGAGGAAAGGAACTGACAGGCAGGTATTTGGACGTGTGTGCTCTCAATGGAGCTAAGGAACTGACAGGCAGGTAGCTGGACGTGTGTGCTCTCAGTGGAGCTAAGGAACTGACAGGCAGGTATTTGGACGTGTGTGCTCTCAGTGGAGCTAAGGAACTGACAGGCAGGTAGCTGGACGTGTGTGCTCACAGTGGAGCTAAGGAACTGACAGGCAGGAAGCTGGACGTGTGTGATCACAGTGGAGCTAAGGAACTGACAGGCAGGTAGCTGGACCTTTGTGCTCTCAATGGAGCTAAAGAACTGACGGGCAGGTTGATGGACGTTTGTGCTCTCAATGGAGCTAAGGAACTGACAGGCAGGTAGATGGACGTGTGTGCTCACAGTGGAGCTAAGGAACTGACAGGCAGGTACATGGACGTGTGTGCTCACAGTGGAGCTAAGGAACTGACAGGCAGGTAGATGGACGTGTGTGCTCACAGTGGAGCTAAGGAACTGACAGGCAGGTAGTTGTATAGTTTGAACAGCATGCCTAGTTGTGTAACTGATTCTAGCTTTACCTTGTGATGTCTGATCTTTGGTTGACTTCATATCAGACTAAGTGACTGCCGTTGAACTTAACCCAGCAATGAAATAAACATCATGCGTACCCTCCCTTAGCTTGTGTTCGCTATCAGTCCGTCACATTTGACGTCAGTGTGTTTGACATCAACAACCCCGACACCATTAACGTCACATTGACGATAGTGCATCAGCTTCGTCATCATACACGTCACTTTGATGGTCTCCCACGTTCCATTTATGGCACGGACCTACTAACCAAAGTTCGCATTAACGTCGAAAGTTGACACGTCATCACGAACTAGATACTCGTGTATGTCCCCCCCCCCCCCCACTACCTACCGGTACCGTCACCCATCCCTTCCCCCCCCCCCCACCTCAATACTTATCAGTTCATGTCGGTGTGTCATTAATGACTTCGTTTATTTCTCTTTATACCACATATCATTTTACTGCAGTTCATCACAGCACGTCATTAACAACATGCGACCTGGGCGCAAGAAGCGATCTCGGCGCAGGAAGCGACACTTTTGGTAACGTGTAGGCCGTGGCGCTTTGTTGCGTTCAGTGCTTTGTGGTCGCAGAGTTCAGATGCCACAACATGTCAGTACCAGGGCATGCTACGTCACATACTACGTCACATACCACGTCACATACTACATCACATACTACGTCAGATATCACGTCATTGAGAACAAGCCTTCTGACGTAGGTAATCACAAACTTCTGCCTCTACAGTTGATCATATCCCTACCTCACTCCATCCATTCTCTCTACTTCACTAAATCTTTTCTCTTTACTTCACTAAATCATTTCTCTCTACTTCACTAAATCATTTCTCTCTACTTCACTAAATCCTTTCTCTCTACTTCACTAAATCATTTCTCTCTACTTCACTAAATCCTTTTTCTCTACTTCACTAAATCATTTCTCTCTACTTCACTAAATCATTTCTCTCTACTTCACTAAATCATTTCTCTCTACTTCACTAAATCATTTCTCTCTACTTCACTAAATCATTTCTCTCTACTTCACTAAATCAATTCTCTCTACTTCACTAAATCCTTTCTCTCTACTTCACTAAATCATTTCTCTCTACTTCACTAAATCATTTCTCTCTACTTCACTAAATCATTTCTCTCTACTTCACTAAATCCTTTCTCTCTACTTCACTAAATCATTTCTCTCTACTTCACTAAATCATTTCTCTCTACTTCACTAAATCTTTTCTCTCTACTTCACTAAATCATTTCTCTCTACTTCACTAAATCATTTCTCTCCACTTCACTAAATCCTTTCTCTCAACTTCACTAAATCCTTTCTCTCTACTTCACTAAATCATTTCTCTCTACTTCACTAAATCATTTCTCTCTACTTCACTAAATCATTTCTCTCTACTTCACTAAATGATTTCTCTCTACTTCACTAAATCATTTCTCTCTACTTCACTAAATCATTTCTCTCTACTTCACTAAATCTTTTCTCTCTACTTCAATAAATCATTTCTCTCTACTTCACTAAATCATTTCTCTCTACTTCACTAAATCATTTCTCTCTACTTCACTAAATCATTTCTCTCTACTTCACTAAATCAATTCTCTCTACTTCACTAAATCCTTTCTCTCTACTTCACTAAATCATTTCTCTCTACTTCACTAAATCATTTCTCTCTACTTCACTAAATCATTTCTCTCTACTTCACTAAATCCTTTCTCTCTACTTCACTAAATCATTTCTCTCTACTTCACTAAATCATTTCTCTCTACTTCACTAAATCTTTTCTCTCTACTTCACTAAATCATTTCTCTCTACTTCACTAAATCATTTCTCTCCACTTCACTAAATCCTTTCTCTCAACTTCACTAAATCCTTTCTCTCTACTTCACTAAATCATTTCTCTCTACTTCACTAAATCATTTCTCTCTACTTCACTAAATCATTTCTCTCTACTTCACTAAATGATTTCTCTCTACTTCACTAAATCATTTCTCTCTACTTCACTAAATCATTTCTCTCTACTTCACTAAATCTTTTCTCTCTACTTCAATAAATCATTTCTCTCTACTTCACTAAATCATTTCTCTGCACTTCGCTAAATCATTTCTCTCTACTTCACTAAATCCTTTCTCTCCACTTCACTAAATCATTTCTCTCTACTTCACTAAATCATTTCTCTCTACTTCACTAAATCATTTCTCTCTACTTCACTAAATCCTTTCTCTCTACTTCACTAAATCATTTCTCTCTACTTCACTAAATCATTTCTCTCTACTTCACTAAATCATTTCTCTCTACTTCACTAAATCATTTCTCTCTACTTCCCTAAATCATTTCTCTCTACTTCACTAAATCCTTTCTCTCTACTTCACTAAATCTTTTCTCTCTACTTCACTAAATCATTTCTCTCTACTTCACTAAATCATTTCTCTCTACTTCACTAAATCATTTCTCTCTACTTCACTAAATCCTATCTCTCTACTTCACTAAATCATTTCTCTCTACTTCACTAAATCATTTCTCTCTACTTCACTAAATCATTTCTCTCTACTTCACTAAATCATTTCTCTCTACTTCACTAAATCTTTTCTCTCTACTTCATTAAATCCTTTTTCTCTACTTCACTAAATCATTTCTCTCTACTTCACTAAATCATTTCTCTCTACTTCACTAAATCATTTCTCTCTACTTCACTAAATCATTTCTCTCTACTTCACTAAATCATTTCTCTCTACTTCACTAAATCAATTCTCTCTACTTCACTAAATCCTTTCTCTCTACTTCACTAAATCATTTCTCTCTACTTCACTAAATCATTTCTCTCTACTTCACTAAATCATTTCTCTCTACTTCACTAAATCCTTTCTCTCTACTTCACTAAATCATTTCTCTCTACTTCACTAAATCATTTCTCTCTACTTCACTAAATCTTTTCTCTCTACTTCACTAAATCATTTCTCTCTACTTCACTAAATCATTTCTCTCCACTTCACTAAATCCTTTCTCTCAACTTCACTAAATCCTTTCTCTCTACTTCACTAAATCATTTCTCTCTACTTCACTAAATCATTTCTCTCTACTTCACTAAATCATTTCTCTCTACTTCACTAAATGATTTCTCTCTACTTCACTAAATCATTTCTCTCTACTTCACTAAATCATTTCTCTCTACTTCACTAAATCTTTTCTCTCTACTTCAATAAATCATTTCTCTCTACTTCACTAAATCATTTCTCTCTACTTCACTAAATCATTTCTCTCTACTTCACTAAATCATTTCTCTCTACTTCACTAAATCAATTCTCTCTACTTCACTAAATCCTTTCTCTCTACTTCACTAAATCATTTCTCTCTACTTCACTAAATCATTTCTCTCTACTTCACTAAATCATTTCTCTCTACTTCACTAAATCATTTCTCTCTACTTCACTAAATCATTTCTCTCTACTTCACTAAATCTTTTCTCTCTACTTCACTAAATCTTTTCTCTCTACTTCACTAAATCATTTCTCTCTACTTCACTAAATCATTTCTCTCCACTTCACTAAATCCTTTCTCTCAACTTCACTAAATCCTTTCTCTCTACTTCACTAAATCATTTCTCTCTACTTCACTAAATCATTTCTCTCTACTTCACTAAATCATTTCTCTCTACTTCACTAAATGATTTCTCTCTACTTCACTAAATCATTTCTCTCTACTTCACTAAATCATTTCTCTCTACTTCACTAAATCTTTTCTCTCTACTTCAATAAATCATTTCTCTCTACTTCACTAAATCATTTCTCTGCACTTCGCTAAATCATTTCTCTCTACTTCACTAAATCCTTTCTCTCCACTTCACTAAATCATTTCTCTCTACTTCACTAAATCATTTCTCTCTACTTCACTAAATCATTTCTCTCTACTTCACTAAATCCTTTCTCTCTACTTCACTAAATCATTTCTCTCTACTTCACTAAATCATTTCTCTCTACTTCACTAAATCATTTCTCTCTACTTCACTAAATCATTTCTCTCTACTTCCCTAAATCATTTCTCTCTACTTCACTAAATCCTTTCTCTCTACTTCACTAAATCTTTTCTCTCTACTTCACTAAATCATTTCTCTCTACTTCACTAAATCATTTCTCTCTACTTCACTAAATCATTTCTCTCTACTTCACTAAATCCTATCTCTCTACTTCACTAAATCATTTCTCTCTACTTCACTAAATCATTTCTCTCTACTTCACTAAATCATTTCTCTCTACTTCACTAAATCATTTCTCTCTACTTCACTAAATCTTTTCTCTCTACTTCATTAAATCCTTTCTCTCTACTTCACTAAATCATTTCTCTCTACTTCACTAAATCATTTCTCTCTACTTCACTAAATCATTTCTCTCTACTTCACTAAATCATTTCTCTCTACTTGACTAAATCATTTCTCTCTACTTCACTAAATTCTTTCTCTCTACTTCACTAAATCCTTTCTCTCTACTTCACTAAATCTTTTCTCTCTACTTCACTAAATCATTTCTCTCTACTTCACTAAATCATTTCTCTCTACTTCACTAAATCCTTTCTCTCAACTTCACTAAATCCTTTCTCTCTACTTCACTAAATCCTTTCTCTCTACTTCACTAAATCCTTTCTCTCAACTTCACTAAATCCTTTCTCTCATCTTCACTAAATCCTTTCTCTCAACTTCACTAAATCCGTTCTCTCTACTTTACTAAATCCTTTCTCTCTACTTCACTAAATCCGTTCTCTCTACTTCACTAAATCCTTTCTCTCTACTTCACTTCATTCTTTCTATCTACTTCACTAAATCCTTTCTCTCTACTTCACTAAATCCTTTCTCTCTACTTCATTTACTGTCTCATCTAACCCCAAACATTTAATGTCCCATCTGACCCCAAACATTTACTGTCCCATCTCTAACCCCAACACTTCCTGTTCCATCTCTAACCCCAACACTTCCTGTTCTCTCTCTAACCCCAACACTTCCTGTTCCATCTCTAACCCCAACACTTCCTGTTCCATCTCTAACCTCAACACTTCCTGTTCCATCTCTAACCCCAACACTTCCTGTTCTATCTCTAACCCCAACACTTCCTGTTCCATCTCTAACCCCAACACTTCCTGTTCCATCTCTAACCCCAACACTTCCTGTTCCATCTCTAACCCCAACACTTCCTGTTCCAACTCTAACCCCAACACTTCCTATTCCATCTCTAACCCCAACACTTCCTGTTCCATCTCTAAGCCCAACACTTCCTGTTCCATCTCTAACCCCAACACTTCCTGTTTCATCTCTAACCCCAACACTTTCTGTTCCATCTCTAGCCCCAACACTTCCTATTCCATCTCTAATCCCAACACTTCCTTTTCCAACTCTAACCCCAACACTTCCTGTTCCATCTCTAACCATAACACTTCCTATTCCATCTCTAACCATAACACTTCCTATTCCATCCCTAATCCCAACACTTCCTTTTCCAACTCTAACCCCAACACTTCCTGTTCCATCTCTAACCATAACACTTCCTGTTCCATCTCTAACCATAACACTTCCTATTCCATCTCTAACCCCAACACTTCCTTTTCCAACTCTAACCCCAACACTTCCTGTTCCATCTCTAACCCTAACACTTCCTATTCCATCTTTAATCCCAACACTTCCTTTTCCAACTCTAACCCCAACACTTCCTTTTTCATCCCTAACCCCAACACTTCCTGTTCCATCTCTAACCCCAACACTTCCTGTTCCATGCATGTTGTAAACACTCAAATCCCATTTTCAAATTTATCGCTAAATATCATATCCCATGCGCCACCATCTAAATTCCAGCTCCATTTTCCCAAATTCAACATCAAATTCCCTTTCCCATTACCGGCTAAGAGTAGAGGCTCCCCAGTTGCATGCACAGTGTTAACAAACATGAAACAGAAAGTAAACAACAACTGACGCCATCACTGGTTGCTACCACAACATTTATCATGATACATAAGTATCCCTGCCTCAATTCATGCCTCCATGACGTCATCAAAGTCTCAAGCTCTCTCAATCTGAAAACAAAATGTTCAAGAATTCTGTTTCAGCTCCTGGTTTAGACAGATCTTTGAATCGTGTCAGGGGAAGAGCTATGTTCACAACACCCAGGAAACACACAACAAACTAACATCAACGAGAAAAAAAACAAAGAACAAAAGATAGCCTGAAACAGGATTGAACATCCATTAACACTCTTAAATCTAACACATCCATCAACACTCTTACAACCAACACATCCATCAACACTCTTAGACCTAATACATCCGTCAACACTCTTAGACCTAATACATCCGTCAACACTCTTAGACCTAATACATCCGTCAACACTCTTAGACCTAAAACATCCATCAACACTCTTAGACCTAACACATCCATCAACACTGTTAGGGCGAACACATCCAGGAACATTCTTAGACCTATCACAACCATCAATATTCTTATGCCAAGACTTTCATGAACATTCATAGACCTAACACATCCATCAACACTCTCAGGGCCACACATCCATCAACACTCTTAGACCTAATACATCCATGAACATTCTTAGACCTAATACATCCATCAATGCTCTTAGACCTAACACATTCATTAACATTCTTAGACACAACACATCCATCAACACTCTTAGACCTAGTACATCCATCACTATTATTAAACCTAATACATCCGTCAACACTCTTAAACCTAACACATCCATCAACAGTCTTAGGGCCAAGACAACCAGAAACATTCTTAGACCTAAAAGATCCATCAACATTTTTAGAAAAAACACACCCACCAACATTCTTAGACCTATCACATCCATCAACACTCTCAGTGCCAACACATCCATGAAAATTCTTAGATCCAACACAATTATCAACATTCTAAGACACAACAAATCCATCGACGTTCTTAGACCTAACACATCCATCAACACTCTTAGGGCCAACACATCCATGAACATTCTTAGACCTAATACATCCGTCAACACTCTTAGACCTAACACATCCATCAACACTCTTAGACACAACACATCCATGAACATTCTTAGACCTAATACATCCTTCAACACTCTTAGACCTAACACATCCATCAACAGTCTTAGGGCCAAGACAACCAGGAACATTCTTAGACCTAACAGATCCATCAACATTTTTAGAAACAACACATCCACCAACGTTCTTAGACCTAACACATCCATCAACACTCTTAGGCCCAACACATCCATGAACATTCTTAGACCCCACACATTTATCAACACTCTTAGACACATCACATCCATCAACGTTCTTAGACCTAACACATCCATCAACACTCTTAGAAACAAAACATCCATCAACACTGTTAGACATAATACATCCATCAACGCCCTTGAACTTAACACATTCATCAACATTCTTAGACCTAATACATCCATGAACATTCTTAGACACAACACATCCATCAACGTTCTTAAAACTAACACATTCATCAACACTCTTAGGGCCAACAAATCCATCAACACTCTTAAACTTAACACATCCACGAACATTCTTTAAACCTAACACATCCATGAACATTCTTAGACCTAACAGATCCATCAATGTTCTTAAGCCTAACACATCCATCAACACTTTTAGACCTATGACATCCATCAACATTTTCTTAGTCAAAACAAACCCCAATTGAACACTCTTTTACCCAACAAACCCCAATTGAACACTCTTTTACCCAACAAACCCCAATTGAACACTCTTTTACCCAACAAACCCCAATTGAACACTCTTTTACCCAACAAACCCCATTTAAACAATCTTTGACCTAACAAACCCCAATTGAACACTTTTAGATACAACATCCCAACTCAACACTCTTAGACCCAACAACCCCAAAATGAACACTCTTAGACACAACAAATCATAATTGAACACTACCTATAAGATCAACTAGTAGACATGAGACAAGACAGCTGAGACTACCTATAAGACGAACTAGTAGACATGAGACAAGACAGCTGAGACTACCTATAAGACGAACTAGTAGACATGAGACAAGACAGCTGAGACTACCTACAAGATCAACTAGTAGACATGAGACAAGGCAGCTGAGACTATCTACAAGATCAACTAGTAGACATGAGACAAGACAGCTGAGACTACCTATAAGATCAACTAGTAGACATGAGACAAGGCAGCTGAGACTACCTATAAGATCAACTAGTAGACATGAGACAAGACAGCTGAGACTACCTACAAGATCAACCAATATACATGAGAAATGAAAGAAAAGACTACCTATAAGATCAACTAGTAGACATGAGAAATGAAAGAAAAGACTACCTACAAGATCAACCAATAGACATGAGAAATGAAAGAAAAGACTACCTACAAGATCAACCAATAGACATGAGAAATGAAAAAAAAGACTACCTATAAGATCAACTAGTAGACATGAGACAAGCCAGTTGAGACTACCTATAAGACGAACTAGTAGACATGAGACAAGACTGTTGAGACTACCTATAAGATCAACTAGTAGACATGAGACAAGACTGTTGAGACTACCTATAAGATCAACTAGTAGACATGAGACAAGACAGCTGAGACTACCTATAAGACGAACTAGTAGACATGAGACAAGACAGCTGAGACTACCTACAAGATCAACTAGTAGAAATGAGACAAGGCAGCTGAGACTACCTACAAGATCAACCAATAGACATGAGACAAGACAGCTGAGACTACCTACAAGATCAACTAGTAGACATGAGACAAAACAGCTGAGACTACATACAAGATCAACCAATAGACATGAGACAAGACAGCTGAGACTACCCACAAGATCAACCAATAGACATGAGACAAGACAGCTGAGACTACCTACAAGATCAACTAGTAGACATGAGAGAAGACAGCTGAGAAAACCTACAAGATCAACTAGTAGACATGAGACAAGACAGCTGAGACTACCTATAAGATCAACTAGTAGACATGAGACAAAACAGCTGAGACTACCTACAAAATCAACTAGTAGACATGAGACAAGACAGCTGAGACTACCTATAAGATCAACTAGTAGACATGAAACAAGACAGCTGAGACTACCTACAAGATCAACTAGTAGACATGAGACAAGACAGCTGAGACTACCTATAAGATCAACTAGTAGACATGAAACAAGACAGCTGAGACTACCTACAAGATCAACTAGTAGACATGAGACAAGACAGCTGAGACTACCTACAAGATCAACTAGTAGACATGAAACAAGACAGCTGAGACTACCTACAAAATCAACTAGTAGACATGAGACAAGACAGCTGAGACTACCTATAAGATCAACTAGTAGACATGAAACAAGACAGCTGAGACTACCTATAAGATCAACTAGTAGACATGAAACAAGACAGCTGAGACTACCTACAAGATCAACTAGTAGACATGAGACAAGACAGCTGAAACTACCTATAAGATCAACTAGTAGACATGAGACAAGACAGCTGAAACTACCTATAAGATCAACTAGTAGACATGAGACAAGGCAGCTGAGACTACCTACAAGATCAACTAGTAGACATGAGACAAGACAGCTGAGACTTCCTATAAGATCAACTAGTAGACATGAGACAAGACAGCTGAGACTACCTATAAGATCAACTAGTAGACATGAGACAAGACAGCTGAGACTACCTATAAGATCAATTAGTGGACATGAGACAAGACAGCTGAGACTACCTATAAGATCAACTAGTAGACATGAAACAAGACAGCTGAGACTACCTACAAGATCAACTAGTAGACATGAGACAAGACAGCTGAGACTACCTATAAGATCAACTAGTAGACATGAGACAAGGCAGCTGAGACTACCTATAAGATCAACTAGTAGACATGAGACAAGACAGCTGAGACTACCTATAAGATCAACTAGTAGACATGAGACAAGACAGCTGAGACTACCTATAAGATCAACTAGTAGACATGAAACAAGACAGCTGAGACTACCTATAAGATCAACTAGTAGACATGAAACAAGACAGCTGAGACTACCTACAAGATCAACTAGTAGACATGAGACAAGACAGCTGAGACTACCTATAAGATCAACTAGTAGACATGAGACAAGACAGCTGAGACTACCTATAAGATCAACTAGTAGACATAAGACAAGACAGCTGAGACTACATATAAGATCAACTAGTAGACATGAGACAAGCACCTGATGCAAGCAGCGATCTTATTCTCGAACGGGAGCCGTTGTTAGCTAAAGGTGTCACCCCAATAATGTCACACATGATGTTGTAGAGATCAACTGCTTCAAGGCTGCCTACTCGGGCTCTAGCCCTGAAATCTGAAACGCAAGATCAGAGAAAACATCTCAGCAGTGGCTACTTTCTTAAATACATCAGTTGCTACATGGCATATAACCTCGGGGGAGGGAGGGGGTGTGAAGTGTGTGTGTGTGCAGGTGACTGGATGTTCTCTTGGGAGAACTGAAACATGGCTAAAGTGAGTGGATAGCAGTGTAAGTGACCGCATTGATTTGTGTGAGTGTATCAGGGAAGACAATAGCTGAAGCATTTAGTACGAACACATAGTAGCTTGATCTCAGACTATGTAGGTCCACCTTGAGCTATTATCACTACTTGACACAACCTTCCCATGGTATCAGAACTTCCACCTTGAGCTGTAGTTCTATGTTGGTTGATAAGTCTTCTTACACGGCCACCAAGTTTCTCATTTCTGGCCGTGCCCATCTTAACTCCCATTCATTCCATTATCCGAAGAAGTGACGTGGATCTGTGTTTGTCGAAGTCCTGTGCTCTTCCCACATCTCGGAGTGCATTGATGATGTCCGCCCGATCCATTGGTTGCCCGTCCTCAACGACAGCGCAGCTAGCCAACCTGTCCGCCCTTTCATTTCCCCGTACTCCCGCATGTCCAGTGACATAGACAAAGGTGACCTTACGCATTTGGATTTCTGCAACGACTCTACCCATTGCATGCATACAAAGCCCGCTTCCACTTTTCTTGTCATGCTCATCGAATCACTCAGTATACATGCGTGGGTGTAGTCTTGTGACTCAAACCATTTGAATGCCTTGGTCACTGCCATCGCCTCCATTGTCATGCTACTCGTGGTCATGACGTATGCACCACTGTCTTCCTTGGCTATTCTGCCTGCCGAGCGTGCTGTAAATGCCCATGCACTTCTTTGGTGTCGTCTTACAGATTCGTCTGTATAGATGACATCATCTCTCTCATCGGTGTTATCGCAGATGAGACCGTTGACCTCAGCATTAACCACGACCGGGTTCTGTTCCCTACTTTTCCTGTCGAGTGTGACAATACATGAGAAAGTCCCCTTGAATGACGTAGGCACCGGTATCCACTCCTCACCAACGCTGATATTGGTAAGCCCACAGACCTGTTTGATGACATCTTCTGCTCGGCCCACCCATGATTTGCCTCTTTTTAGCCTGGCACCTTTCTCTGTGTTGAGCACGTGGTGCAATGGATGCTCTGTATCTGTACTAATCTTCAGGTATGCTCGTGCTCTCCAGATCTTGATTCTGTCATCCATGGTTGGAAAGTCAAGAAGATACCTCATTGCTACACAGGGAGTGTCCCTCGTACGTCCCAGGATAATGCGCATGGCTTCATTTTGTATTTTCTCCAGCCTATCAATTTGAGTCGTACTGACAGTAAGAATTGCCAGGGCATACTCGATTGGTGCGAGGACTAATCCCTGGAACAGAAGAGTAAGTAGCCTCTGCTCGATGTTGGCAGCTGCCATGACCTTCAAGGCGGCTAATCCTTTGCGGGATTTTGTTATCACATGGTCGACGTGGTCCCCAAAACACAGGCTGCGATCAAACTTAACTCTGAGGTATGTCATCAACTTGTCCCTGGTCACCTCATCAGCTCCCATTCGTACTACCGGTGTGGTCGTATTAACGATATGATTGTTAAGGGAGAACCATGAAACTGATGCTTTATTATAAAAACAAAAACATACACAAGTACAACACTATATCTCCACACAATGATACACAAGTGCAACAAGTATCTCCACACAATGATACACAAGTGCAACAAGTATCTCCACACAATGACACACAAGTGCAACAAGTATCTCCACACAATGATACACAAGTGCAACAAGTATCTCCACACAATGATACACAAGTGCAACAAGTATCTCCACACAATGATACACAAGTGCAACAAGTATCTCCACACAATGATACACAAGTGCAACAAGTATCTCCACACAATGACACACAAGTGCAACAAGTATCTCCACACAATGATACACAAGTCCAACAAATATCTCCCCACAATTATACACAAGTTCAACAAATATCTCCACACAATGATACACAAGTCCAACAAATATCTCCACACAATGATACACAAGTTCAACAAATATCTCCACACAATGATACACAAGTCCAACAAATATCTCCACACAATAATACACAAGTCCAACAAATATCTCCACACAATGATACACAAGTCCAACAAATATCTCCACACAATAATACACAAGTTCAACAAATATCTCCACACAATGATACACAAGTGCAACAAATATCTTCACACAATGATACACAAGTTCAACAAATATCTCCACACAATGATACACAAGTTCAACAAATATCTCCACACAATGATACACAAGTTCAACAAATATCTCCACACAATGATACACAAGTGCAACAAATATCTCCACACAATGATACATAAGTGCAACAAATATATCCACACAATGATACACAAGTGCAACAAATATCTCCACACAATGATACACAACTGCAACAAATATCCCCACACAATGATACACAAGTACAACAAATATCTCCACACAATGATACACAAGTTTAACAAATATCTCCACACAATGATACACAAGTTCAACAAATATCTCCACACAATGATACACAAGTGCAACAAATATCTCCACACAATGATACACAACTGCAACAAATATCTCCACACAATGATACACAAGTACAACAAATATCTCCACACAATGATACACAAGTTCAACAAATATCTCCACACAATGATAAACAAGTTCAACAAATATCTCCACACAATGATACACAAGTGCAACAAATATCTCCACACAATGACACACAAGTGCAACAAATATCTCCACACAATGATACACAAGTGCAACAAATGTCTCCACACAATGATACACAAGTTCAACAAATATCTCCACACAATGATAAACAAGTTCAACAAATATCTCCACACAATGATACACAAGTGCAACAAATATCTCCACACAATGATACACAAGTGCAACAAATATCTCCACACAATGATACACAAGTGCAACAAATGTCTCCACACAATGATACACAAGTGCAACAACGAGAGCTTACATGGTCCCTTGGCGTAGAAGATTCCCCACATGTCGGTCAAGCTGTTGTCGTAACCATGGTAACCGTGCATGTCCGCTCCGTCCTTTTGGAGAAAATCTGGATAAAGGGGCTGGGAGGGGGGCAGATAGATTGTGATTGTGTACCTGACTAATTATCATTTCCTCTACCTCACTTCTTCCTTCATTGCATTCACTACCGCACATCAACACATAACAACATCACCTTTCATCATAGCATCATTGTGGACATGTCACATATTTATATGCAGATATCAGAGACAACATCCATACTGCCTACAATAGAACTACCAACCTAAAAACAAACAATCCAACACCAAGAACTTCCATAACAGACATCAATTATGTCAACAACTTGAGGATCACGAACCTCAAACAATATAGACCCACACAGAACACGCCTCAAACAATATAGACCCACACAGAACACACCTGAAACAATATAGACCCACACAGAACACACCTGAAACAATATAGACCCACACAGAACACATCTGAAACAATATAGACCCACACAGAACACACCTCAAACAATATAGACCCACAAGAACACACCTCAAACAATATAGACCCACACAGAACACACCTCAAACAATATAGACCCACACAGAACACACCTCAAACAATATAGACCCACACAGAATACACCTCAAACAATATAGATCCACACAGAACACACCTCACCTAACGTAGATCCACAAAGAACACACCTCACCTAACGTAGACCCACACAGAATACACGTCACCTAACGCAGACCCATACAGAACACAACTCACCTAACGTAGATCCACACAGAACACACCTCGCATGACGTAGACCCACACAGAACACACCTCACCTAACGTAGATCCACACAGAACACACCTCACCTAACGTAGACCCACACAGAACACACCTAACCTAACGTAGACCCACACAGAATACACGTCACCTAACGCAGACCCACACAGAACACACCTCACCTAACGTAGATCCACACAGAACACACCTCGCATGACGTAGATCAACAAAGAACACACCTTACCTAACGCAGACACACACAGAACACACCTCAAACAATATAAACCCACACAGAACACACCTCACCTAACGTAGATCCACACAGAATACACCTCACATAACGTAGATCAACAAAGAACACACCTTACCTAACGTAGACCCACACAGAACACACCTCAAACAATATAGACCCACACAGAACACACCTCAAACAATGTAGACCCACACAGAATACACCTCAAACAATATAGACCCACACGGAACACACCTCAAACGATATAGACACACACATAACACACCTCAAACAATATAGACCCACACAGAACACACCTCAAACAATATAAACCCACACAGAACACTCATCAAACAATATAGACCCACACAGAACACGCCTCAAACAATATAGCCACATACAGAACACACCTCAAACAATATAGACCCACACAGAAGACACCTCACCTAACGTAGATCCACACAGAACACACCCCACCTAACGCAGACCAACACAGAACACATCTCACCTAACGTTGACCCGCACAAAATACACCTCACCTAACGTAGACCAACACAGAACACACCTCAAACAATATAAACAAACACAGAACACTCATCAAACAATATAGACCCACACAGAACACACCTCAAACAATATAGCCCCACACAGAACACACCTCAAACAATATAGTCCCACACAGAACACACCTCAAACAATATAGACCCACACAGAACACACCTTAAACAATATAGACCCACACAGAACACACCTCAAACAATATAGACCCACACAGAACACACCTTAAACAATATAGACCCACACAGAACACACCTCAAACAATATAGACCCACACAGAACACACCTCACCTAACGTAGATCCACACAGAACACACCTCACCTAACGTAGACCCACACAGAACACACCTCACCTAACGTAGACCCACACAGAATTCACGCCACCTAACGTAGACCAACACAGAACACATCTCACCTAACGTAGACCAACACAGAACACATCTCACCTAACGTAGACCAACACAGAACACACCTCACCTAACGTAGACCAACACAGAACACATCTCACCTAACGTAGACCAACACAGAACACATCTCACCTAACGTAGACCAACACAGAACACATCTCACCTAACGTAGACCAACACAGAACACACCTCACCTAACGTAGACCCACACAGAATTCACGCCACCTAACGTAGACCCATACATAATACACCTCACCTAAAGTAGACCCACACATAATACACCTCACCTAAAGTAGACCCACACATAATACACCTCACCTAACGTAGATCTACACAGAATACACACCACCTAACGTAGACCCACACATAATACACCTCACCTAAAGTAGTCCCACACAGAACACACCTCACCTAACGTAGATCCACAAAGAACACACCTCACCTAAAGTAGACCCACACAGAACACACATCACCTAACGTAGACCCACACAGAATAAACCTCACCTAAAGTAGACCCACACAGAACACACCTCACCTAACGGTGACCCACACAGAATACACCTCACCTAACGTAGATCCACAAAGAACACACCTCACCTAAAGTAGACCCACACAGAACACACATCACCTCACGCACCCACACAAAACACACCTCATCTAACGTAGACCCACACAGAACACACCTCACCTAACGGTGACCCACACAGAATACACCTCACCTAACGTAGATCCACAAAGAAGACACCTCACCTAAAGTAGACCCACACAGAACACACGTCACCTAACGTAGACCCACACAAAACACACCTCACCTAACGTAGACCCACACAGAACACACCTCATCTAAAGTAGACCCACACAGAACACACCTCACCTAACGTAGACCCGCACAAAATGCACCTCACCTAACGTAGATCCACACAGAACAAACCTCAAATATCGTAAACCCAGATAGAACAAACCTCTCATATCATAGACCCAACCAGACCCACAAACCTCATCTAAATGTTGATCCCTTCAGACCCACAAACCTCACCTGAGCGATGGTCCAGCCCAGGTCAGCCACACACGTGACGTCAGCAACATATTTCCCACGCTTGTAGTGGTATCGCTCTGGCAGGTCCTCCTTCCTGTACACGCGCATCCTGGGACTGTAGTCCTTGAGTAGGTCATACACCTGTCAGATGTCAAGTAAGTATAGATCATAGACCTGTGAGATGTCCAGTATAGATCATACATCTGTCAGATATCAAGTGTAGATCGTACGCCTGTCATATGTCAAATATGTGCACAAATATCACGTCATATTGCACAACTGACGTGTAGAAGAATGTTGTTAATATATACAACCTACTGTACAATGATATGCGTGTGTACACAGCTGATTTTAAGATAACTAAGGTAACTTGTACAAGTGACGTGTACTGGGATATCAGCGTGTGCTACTAGCCTTGATGGGAGCACTCACGTGACAACCATCTCCTGTTCTGGGTGTGATGGTGACCTTGATGGGAGCACTCACGTGACAACCATCTCCTGTTCTGGGTGTGATGGTGACCTTGATGGGAGCACTCACGTGACAACCATCTCCTGTCCTGGGTGTGATGGTGGCTTTAATGGGACCACTCACGTGACAACCATCTCCTGTCCTGGTTGTGATGGTGGCTTTGATGGGAGCACTCACGTGACAACCATCTCCTGTCCTGGGTGTGATTGTGGGTTTGATGGGAGCGCTCACGTGGCAACCATCTCCTGTCCTAGGTGTGATGGTGGGTTTGATGGGAGCACTCACGTGACAACCATCTCCTGTCCTGGGTGTGATTGTGGGTTTGATGGGAGCACTCACGTGACAACCATCTCCTGTCCTAGGTGTGATGGTGGGTTTGATGGGAGCGCTCACGTGACAACCATCTCCTGTCCTAGGTGTGATGGTGGGTTTGATGGGAGCGCTCACGTGACAACCATCTCCTGTCCTAGGTGTGATGGTGGCCGGGCAGCTGCAGCTGCCTGGGTTAGGGAGGCGGTGCTGTTGTACGATGTGTGTCTGTGCGCGTGCGTGTGTGTACGTCCGTGCGTGTATGCGCATGTGTGCGTGCGTGTGCGTGCGTCTGTGTGTATGTGTGCGTGTGTGTGTGTGTGTTCGTGCGTGCGCACGAGCCTTGGATGATAGCTGCTTGAGTAGTGGGATGTGGGATACATAAAGTGCGGTCAAAAGTTACGTGTGCATGTGTGTAGTGGGATACAAGAAGTGCGGTCAACAGTTACGTGTGTATGTGTGTAGTGGGATGTGGGATACAAGAAGTGCGGCAACAGTTACGTGTGTATGTGTGTAGTGGGATGTGGGATACAAGAAGTGCGGCAACAGTTACGTGTGTATGTGTGTAGTGGGATGTGGGATACAAGAAGTGCGGCAAAAGTTACGTGTGTATGTGTGTAGTGGGATGTGGGATACAAGAAGTGCGGCAACAATTAAGTGTGTATGTGTGTAGTGGGATGGGGGATGACGGGACCAATGTGCTATCTGTCCTTACTTATCGATTCGGCAGCTGGACAACAACAACAGAAATATGACACAGAAACTGGATACGTTTGAACACAAATGTTTGATGAAAACACTTCTCGTATACCATGGGATGAGATCTAAACTAGCGCAGAAACAGGAGAAAGGACATAGCGTCCAACAGTATCACCTATAATCCAGAGACGTCTGAGAAATGTAGGCCATTTGATGAGAAAAGACGGCACGAAAATCTCACAGCAGGCTCTCAAATAGGAAATAAGAGGCAAAAAAAAAGCCAAACTTGAAAAACACTAAAAAGAGACTGAGATGAGAAGCAATAACAGCAGGCACCATCTTCTTGTCGGAGGTTGAGAAACTCGTTCAGAACATGGACGCCTGGCGAGATACAGTTCGGATGATTTGCTGAAGTCTGTCAGATTGATACCAGATTGTTTGGAATAGCAGCGTCTATTGTGGCCTGTGTGACGTCAGACATGTCGAGTCTAGCATTTCTTTGCTATCTTTTCATATCTATGCATTTGTGTGTGCTATCTCAAGGACAATAGATGAGAGAGGTGGGAGAAAAGAATTTGATCAGCTCGCTTGTTCATCACCAACTGTTGACACGTCACACGAAATGGGTTGAGTAGTCACGCATCAGACATGATGTTGTCAGGAGGAGAGGGGAATGTAAGGAGAGAAGGAGAGTAGGGGACTGTATGGAGAGAAAAAGAGTAGTGGACTGTATGGAGAAAATGAGAGTAGGGGACTGTATGGAGAGAATGAAAGTAGGGGACTGTATGGAGAGAATGAGAGTAGGGGACTGTATGAAGAAAATGAGAGTAGGGGACTGTATGGAGAGAATGAGAGTAGGGGACTGTATGGAGAGAGTTAAGAAACATAGTGACAGTCACGAGAAATCTGGGTAGAACGGTGTTTAGGTAGAAGAATCTCGTGACTGGAAATATCGATAAACATGGGGAAGTGTGAGTAGATGACGCTGAAAGAATCCATTGGAGGGGAGATTAAGGAAGTGATTTGAATTGGTTAGAGGGCGAGGGATTTAAGCGCCTTGACAGTGTTAGAAAGAAGCTCTCCACGAGAAATTCACAGATAGCTAATGAGTAGAGTCGGTGACGCCGTTAAGCGTTAGCCTAATAGCCATAGTGAGCTCAATTTCAGAGTTAGTAGTGATGAATAGCTAGAAGCCATCCAGAAGCGATTCTTTATGTAAGTTAGTGACCAGTACTGGCCACGATAGAAGTCGTTATATAAAAGACTAGAAGCCAAGTTTATTCGTTAGGAGTATTAGATAGATTAGACTGAGAGAGTGATAACACGGAGCGATATAGTGAAGTAGAAGTTGTGATTGCCTTAGCAGAAACTGTGAAGGCTGAGCGGGATGTCAAACGGCTGCCCTTTTAGCTATTGTATATTCTGTAAATGTTGAAGTACTAATAAAGTTGCCGTCCAGTTGACGAGAGACTTCATTGTGCAGTCATTACCTAGTTCCATCCAGTCGTGACATTACGCTGTGGTGATAATCGAAGTGGAAGTTGTCGCAGAGAAGAGGGTCAGTGATACAAGACTCTCCAGTGCCGAACTATTCAGTTAGCAATGCAAAGTACGATACATGTACGTTGGGTGCATTCGAGAAATTGTAGGAGACGCTGTTTATCATCCAAGACTCACCACCTGGAAGGCAGGCTAGACAAGTTTTACAGTCTTCTACCAGAACGTGCAAACAACAACTTTTACATTCTACAGCCTAGTGTGTGCAGGGTATTCCAGGTTTCTAACGGTGTTTACAGTCCACAATTACACCGTGTATAAGGCCAAGTGTCCACGGTCCAGTTCCAGTTTACAGTCCACAATTACACCGTGTATAAGGCCAAGTGTCCACGGTCCAGTTCCAGTTTACAGTCCACAATTACACCGTGTATAAGGCCAAGTGTCCACGGTCCAGTTCCAGTTACATTTCCAGTTTACAAGTGTACAAGTCATAACGGCGTGTAACGGGTAACCCACGTTACATTTTATTGACATCACAGACGTGGAAGAAAGTTTCCCCGTTACAATATTTCATCCACACACAGCAGACATGATATTTCCTCCAGTGGCGTATTCTCTATGTTGCCGCAGCTACCGCCGGTAGCTTCAACATATAAAAAAAAATACAAAAGGAAATGATAATTTGTTATATTTTTTTTATAATTATATAACAAATTTTCGAATATTCTATTACATATTTCGTAGGCCAATATGATTTATTTGCTTTGGTTTGCATTTATTAAAGCAAGGTTTTCCTCTGGCCACTTTCACGTTTGTGAATGAAACCGAAACTACTCTACGATAGTAGATTGAAACCGCTAGTGACTAGAGGTACATTTCTCATCTATCGACACTAGTAAATTAACGACCTTACCATAAAAAAAACAACGAAAAGAATACGACTGAACCTGCCTATACAGAATGCGGTTTAATGGGTTATTTTTAGTTCTAGCCAATTAGAAGCGTTACAAAGTGAAAGTGAAACTATATCTGATTACTGTAACTTCCTATTTATAACTACATTATGCGCCATTTTTCTTTTTATTTAAGCACATAGGCATCTCAACTGTCAAGAAACAGCAGCGCCACGAGCTGTCGATTTATAAACAAAAATTGAGAAGTTTTTATTTTTACCATACGTGAATGTAGTGCATTATATAAGCAAATAGTTTTATATTACATTCATGTGGGAATATATACTTTTATGAACTACAAGTTTTATGAGACTCTGCACACATTACTTCAATCGTATAACAATCACTTTGATCAAGTGCGGTTAAAAAATGAACCAAGTGCCATATATTCATCAGAAATCTGATCTTTCTCAAACCAATTCACAAAATTCTCACTGCCATATATCAAACCCAATTATGTGAAATAATTTCGGAATTTTCAAATTGGCGACATTAATAGGGACAATACCAGCTACATCAGCATCTGTAGAAAGAACTTTTTCTGCTCTCAAGAGAATCAAATCTTATTGTCGCTCAACTCAGACACAAGAACGCTTATCTGGTTTGTCATTAATGTCCATTGAGAAATCGTTCCCTCAGAAACTTAGAAACCAACCCAACAGTACTTTCAATGACAAAGTCATCCAGACATTTTCGTCCCAAACAAGACGGATAGAATGTACATATAAAAAAGTAAATAATTTAAAAAGTAGTGACGTCATTAGCAAATATTACTTTATGTAAGCCTACTGAATGTAATGTATGTCTTTATTTAATGTGTCAGCGGTAGCCCAGACCCCAAAACCAGTATACGCCACTGATTTCATCCACACACAACAGACATGATATTTCATCCACACACAACAGACATGATATTTCATCATGATTACCAACATCGCACAGGAAATAGAAGATATTTTACAAGAAAAGAAGCACACACTGACAGTGTGTGTATAAACAGGTTGTACAGGATTGCCCCCAGTACACAGACCTGAGAAGGACAATGTGGACCACACCTACTTCCCTGGAATAGAAACTATACGGGGCAAACGAATTACTTAAACAGCTGCCTTCATAAGAGAGTCTGGAATCCTAGTCTGAATGAGTAGACTGAGAGAAACTATACGGGGCAAACGAATCACTTAAACAGCTGCCTTCATAAGAGAGTCTGGAATCCTAGTCTGAATGAGTAGACTGAGAGAAACTATACGGGGCAAACGAATCACTTAAACAGCTGCCTTCATAAGAGAGTCTGCAATCCTAGTCTGAATGAGTTGACTGAGAGAAACTATACGGGGCAAACGAATCACTTAAACAGCTGCCTTCATAAGAGAGTCTGGAATCCTAGTCTGAATGAGTAGACTGAGAGAAACTATACGGGGCAAACGAATCACTTAAACAGCTGCCTTCATAAGAGAGTCTGGAATCCTAGTCTGAATGAGTAGACTGAGAGAAACTATACGGGGCAAACGAATCACTTAAACAGCTGCCTTCATAAGAGAGTCTGGAATCCTTGTCTGAATGAGCCATGATCGCAGAAGAATAAGAGGAATATTTCACCTACACACATCTAACCTGATATTTCACCTACACACATCTAACCTGATATTTCACCTACACACATCTAACCTGATATTTTACCTACACACATCTAACATGATATTTCACCTACACACATCTAACCTGATATTTTACCTACACACATCTAACATGATATTTCACCTACACACATCTAACCTGATATTTCACCTACACACATCTAACCTGATATTTCACCTACACACATCTAACCTGATATTTCACCTACACACATCTAACCTGATATTTCACCTACACACATCTAACCTGATATTTCACATACACACATCATACATGATATTTCACCTACACACATCTAACATGATATTTCACCTACACACATCTAACCTGATATTTCACCTACACACATCTAACATGATATTTCACCTACACACATCTAACCTGATATTTCACCTACACACATCTAACCTGATATTTCACCTACACACATCTAACCTGATATTTCACCTACACACATCTAACCTGATATTTCACCTACACACATCTAACATGATATTTCACCTACACACATCTAACCTGATATTTCACCTACACACATCTAACATGATATTTCACCTACACACATCTAACCTGATATTTCACCTACACACATCTAACATGATATTTCACCTACACACATCTAACCTGATATTTCACCTACACACATCTAACCTGATATTTCACCTACACACATCTAACCTGATATTTCACCTACACACATCTAACCTGATATTTCACCTACACACATCTAACCTGATATTTCACCTACACACATCTAACCTGATATTTCACCTACACACATCTAACCTGATATTTCACCTACACACATCTAACCTGATATTTCACCTACACACATCTAACCTGATATTTTACCTACACACATCTAACATGATATTTCACCTACACACATCTAACCTGATATTTCACCTACACACATCTAACATGATATTTCACCTACACACATCTAACCTGATATTTCACCTACACACATCTAACCTGATATTTCACCTACACACATCTAACCTGATATTTCACCTACACACATCTAACCTGATATTTCACCTACACACATCTAACATGATATTTCACCTACACACATCTAACTTGATATTTCACCTACACACATCTAACCTGATATTTCACCTACACACATCTAACATGATATTTCACCTACACACATCTAACCTGATATTTCACCTACACACATCTAACATGATATTTCACCTACACACATCTAACCTGATATTTCACCTACACACATCTAACCTGATATTTCACCTACACACATCTAACCTGATATTTCACCTACACACATCTAACCTGATATTTCACCTACACACATCTAACATGATATTTCACCTACACACATCTAACCTGATATTTCACCTACACACATCTAACCTGATATTTCACCTACACACATCTAACCTGATATTTTACCAACACACATCTAACCTGATATTTCACCTACACACATCTAACCTGATATTTCACCTACACACATCTAACCTGATATTTCACCTACACACATCTAACCTGATATTTCACATACACACATCATACATGATATTTCACATACACACATCATACATGATATTTCACATACACACATCATACATGATATTTCACATACACACATCATACATGGTATTTCACTTACACACATCATACATGGTATTTCACTTACACACATCATACATGGTATTTCACATACACACATCATACATGGTATTTCACATACACACATCATACATGGTATTTCACATACACACATCTAACCTGATATTTCACATACACACATCATACATGATATTTCACATACACACATCATACATGGTATTTCACATACACACATCATACATGGTATTTCACATACACACATCTAACCTGATATTTCACATACACACATCATACATGGTATTTCACATACACACATCTAACCTGATATTTCACATACACACATCATACATGGTATTTCACATACACACATCTAACCTGATATTTCACATACACACATCATACATGGTATTTCACATACACACATCATACATGGTATTTCACATACACACATCTAACCTGATATTTCACATACACACATCATACATGGTATTTCACATACACACATCTAACCTGATATTTCACATACACACATCATACATGGTATTTCACATACACACATCTAACCTGATATTTCACATACACACATCATACATGATATTTCACATACACACATCATACATGGTATTTCACATACACACATCATACATGGTATTTCACATACACACATCATACATGGTATTTCACATACACACATCATACATGGTATTTCAGTTACACACATCATACATGGTATTTCACATACACACATCATACATGGTATTTCAGTTACACACATCATACATGGTATTTCACATACACACATCATACATGGTATTTCAGTTACACACATCATACATGGTATTTCACTTACACACAGCTTTAACAGTGACTCGGGGGGACTAATGATACCTATATAAAAAAGAGCTTAAACAAGAAACCACGAACAAGAGAAGGAAAGAAGTTTTAGAGAGGAGCCAGGGTGAATAAGAGAAAGTGAGATGTTTTAGAGAGGAGCCAGGGTGAATAAGAGAATGAGAGAAGCTTTGGAGAGGAGACAGGGTAAATAAGAGAAAGAGAAAAGTTTTAGAGAAGAGCCAGGGACAATAAGAGATGACGTGAAGTTTTAGAGATGAGCCAGGGTGAATAAGAGAAAGATAAATGTTTTAGAGACGAGCAAATGTTAATAAGAGTTGAAGAGAAGTTTTAGAGAGGAGCCAGGGTGAATAAGAGAAATAAAGACGTTTTAGAAAGGAGCCAGGGTGAATAAGAGAAAGAGAGAAGTTTTAGAGAGGAGCCAGGGTGAAACAGAGAAAGAGAGAAGTTTTTAGAGAGGAGCCAGGGTGAAACAGAGAAAGAGAGAAGTTTTAGAGAGGAGCCAGGGTAAATAAGAGAAAGAGAAGTTTTAATAAGCAGCCAAGGTCAATAAGAGCAATATAAAAGTTTTAGACAGGAGCTATAGCGAATAAGAGAAAGAGAGGTTATAGAGAGGAGTGGGGGTTCAATAAAAGATGAAGAGAAGTTTTAGAGAAGAGCCAGGGTCATTAAGAGAAAGAGAGAAGTTTAAGAGAAGAGCCATGCTCAATAAGAGAAGTAAAGAAGTTTTAGAGAGGAGCCAGTGTCAATAAAAGAAAGAGATAATTTTTAGACAAGATCCAGTGTGAATAAGAGTAAGAGATAATTTTTAGAGAGGAGCCAGAGTGCATAAGAGATGAAGGGAAGTTTTAGAGACGAGCCAGCGTCAATAAGAGAAAGAGAGAAGTTTTAGATAGGAGCCAGTTTGAATAATAGAAAGATAGAAGTTTTAGAGAGGAGTCAGGGTGAATAAGAGATGAAGAGAATTCTTAATGAGGAGCCAGGGGTGAATAAGAGAAATATAGAAGTTTTAGACAGGATCCATAGTTAATAAGAGAAAGAGAGAAGTATTAGAGAGAAGCCAGGGTGAGTAAGAGAAAGAGAGAAGTATTAGAGAAAAGCCAGGGTGAGTAAGAGAAAGAGAGAAGTATTAGAGAGAAGCCAGGGTGAGTAAGAGAAAGAGAGAAGTATTAGAGAGAAGCCAGGGTGAGTAAGAGAAAGAGAGAAGTATTAGAGAGAAGCCAGGGTGAGTAAGAGAAAGAGAGAAGTATTAGAGAGAAGCCAGGGTGAGTAAGGGAAAGAGAGAAGTATTAGAGAGAAGCCAGGGTGAGTAAGAGAAAGAGAGAAGTATTAGAGAGAAGCCAGGGTGAGTAAGAGAAAGAGAGAAGTATTAGAGAGAAGCCAGGGTGAGTAAGGGATGAGGAAACGTTTTTCAAAGGCCCAGGGTGATTAAGAGAAAGAGAGAAATTTTAGAGATGAGCAGGGTCAATAAGAGAAGGAGAGAAGTTTTAGAGAGGAGTCAGGGTGAATAAGAGAAATATAGAAGTTTTAGAGAGGAGCCATGGTGAATAAGAGAAATATAGAAGTTTTAGAGAGGAGCCATGGTGAATAAGAGAAAGAGAGAAGTTTGATAGAGGAGCCAGTGTGATTAAGAGAAAGGGAAATTTTTGAGAGGACCCAGGGTGAATAAGAGAAAAAGAGAAGTTTTAGAGAAGAGCCAGGGTGAATAAGAGAAAGAGAGACGTTTTAGAGAGGAGCCAGGGTCAATAAGAGAAGTTTTAGAGAGGACACAGGGTGCGTAAGAGATGAAGAAAACTTTCAGAGAGAAGTCAGGGTCGATAAGAGAAATATAGAAGTTTTAGAGAGAGCCAGGGTGAATAACAGATGAAGAGAAGTTTTAGAGAGGAGCCAGGGTGAATAAGAGAAAAAGATAATTTCTACAGAGGAGCCAGGGTGAATAAGAGAAATAGAAATGTTTTAGAGAGGAGCAGGGGTGAATTAAAGAATAAGAGAAGTTATAGAGAGCAGGGATGTGATCTAACCTGTTCTGCTTTCTCCCTGTTTGCGGTATAAATGCTCGCTATGGAGCCGGCCTCCATGATTGTGACGTAGAGGCTACGGTCTGAGAGGACATTGGTGATGTTGATGACACGACACGGGTCAACGGAGGTCATTCCGTGGTCAGACATAATCATGACATTCACCTGCAAACACTCGGACATTAGTACACGACACGAGTCAACGGAGGTCATTCCGTGGTCAGACATAATCATCACATTCACCTGCAAACACTCGGACATTAGTACACGACACGAGTCAACGGAGGTCATTCCGTGGTCAGACATAATCATCACATTCACCTGCAAACACTCGGACATTAGTACACGACACGGGTCAACGGAGGTCATTCCGTGGTCAGACATAATCATGACATTCACCTGCAAACACTCGGACATTAGTACACGACACGGGTCAACGGAGGTCATTCCGTGGTCAGACATAATCATCACATTCACCTGCAAACACTCGGACATTAGTGCACGACACGGGTCAACGGAGGTCATTCCGTGGTCAGACATAATCATCACATTCACCTGCAAACACTCGGACATTAGTACACGACACGGGTCAACGGAGGTCATTCCGTGGTCAGACATAATCATCACATTCACCTGCAAACACTCGGACATTAGTACACGACACGGGTCAACGGAGGTCATTCAGTGGTCAGACATAATCATCACATTCACCTGCAAACACTCGGACATTAGTACACGACACGGGTCAACGGAGGTCATTCCGTGGTCAGACATAATCATCACATTCACCTGCAAACACTCGGACATTAGTACACGACACGGGTCAACGGAGGTCATTCCGTGGTCAGACATAATCATGACATTCACCTGCAAACACTCGGACATTAGTACACGACACGGGTCAACGGAGGTCATTCCGTGGTCAGACATAATCATCACATTCACCTGCAAACACTCGGACATTAGTACACGACACGGGTCAACGGAGGTCATTCAGTGGTCAGACATAATCATGACATTCACCTGCAAACACTCGGACATTAGTACACGACACGGGTCAACGGAGGTCATTCCGTGGTCAGACATAATCATGACATTCACCTGCAAACACTCGGACATTAGTACACGACACGGGTCAACGGAGGTCATTCCGTGGTCAGACATAATCATCACATTCACCTGCAAACACTCGGACATTAGTACACGACACGGGTCAACGGAGGTCATTCCGTGGTCAGACATAATCATGACATTCACCTGCAAACACTCGGACATTAGTACACGACACGGGTCAACGGAGCTCATTCCGTGGTCAGACATAATCATCACATTCACCTGCAAACACTCGGACATTAGTACACGACACGGGTCAACGGAGGTCATTCCGTGGTCAGACATAATCATGACATTCACCTGCAAACACTCGGACATTAGTACACGACACGGGTCAACGGAGGTCATTCCGTGGTCAGACATAATCATCACATTCACCTGCAAACACTCGGACATTAGTACACGACACGGGTCAACGGAGGTCATTCCGTGGTCAGACATAATCATCACATTCACCTGCAAACACTCGGACATTAGTACACGAGATTGACACGTAGGAATGACAATATGTGACTGGGGACAGGAGAACATGAGAGGGACACACAACAATGACAATATGTGACTGGGGACAGGAGAACATGAGAGGGACACAGAACAATGATAATATGTGACTGTGAACATAAGAGGGACACACAACAAAGACAATATGTGAATGTGAACATAAGAGGGACACACAACAATGACAATATGTGACTGTGAACATAAGAGGGTCACTCAGCAATGACAATATGTGACTGTGAACATAAGAGGGACACACAGCAATGACAATATGTGACTGTGAACATAAGAGGGACACACAACAATGACAATATGTGACTGTGAACATAAGAGGGTCACTCAGCAATGACAATATGTGACTGTGAACATAAGAGGGTCACTCAGCAATGACAATATGTGACTGTGAACATAAGAGGGTCACTCAGCAATGACAATATGTGACTGTGAACATAAGAGGGACACACAACAATGACAATATGCGACTGTGAACATAAGAGGGTCACTCAGCAATGACAATATGTGACTGTGAACATAAGAGGGTCACTCAGCAATGACAATATGTGACTGTGAACATAAGAGGGTCACTCAGCAATGACAATATGTGACTGTGAACATAAGAGGGTCACTCAGCAATGACAATATGTGAATGTGAACATAAGAGGGTCACTCAGCAATGACAATATGTGACTGTGAACATAAGAGGGTCACTCAGCAATGACAATATGTGACTGTGAACATAAGAGGGACACTCAGCAATGACAATATGTGACTGTGAACATAAGGGGGTCACTCAGCAATGACAACATGTGAATGTGAACCTAAGAGGGACACACAACAATGACAATATGTGAATGTGAACATAAGAGGGACACACAACAATGACAATATGTGAATGTGAACATAAGAGGGACACACAACAATGACAATATGTGAATGTGAACATAAGAGGGACACACAACAATGACAATATGTGACTGTGAACATAAGAGGGACACACAACAATGACAATATGTGACTGGGGACATTAGAACATGAGAGGGACACACAGCAATGACAATATGCGACTGTGAACATAAGAGGGACACACAACAATGACAATATGTGACTGGGGACATTAGAACATGAGAGGGACACACAACAATGACAATATGTGACTGGGGACATTAGAACATGAGAGGGACACACAACAATGATAATATGTGAATGTGAACATAAGAGGGACACACAACAATGGCAATATGTGAATGTGAACATAAGAGGGACACACAACAATGACAATATGTGAATGTGAACATAAGAGGGACACACAACAATGACAATATGTGAATGTGAACATAAGAGGGACACACAACAATGACAATATGTGACTGTGGACATTAGAACATAAGAGGGACACACAACAATGACAATATGTGAATGTGAACATAAGAGGGACACACAACAATGACAATATGTGAATGTGAACATAAGAGGGACACACAACAATGAGTTGCATGATTTGATCAGAGTTTGTGATGTGGCTATCGTTGCATGATTTGATCAACGTTTGCGATGTGGCTATCGTTGCATGATTTGATCAACGTTTGCGATGTGGCTATTGTTGCATGATTTGATCAGAGTTTGTGATGTGGCTATTGTTGCATGATTTGATCAGTGTTTGCGATGTGGCTATTGTTGCATGATTTGATCAGTGTTTGCGATGTGGCTATTGTTGCATGATTTGATCAGTGTTTGTGATGTGGCTATTGTTGCATGATTTGATCAGTGTTTGTGATGTGGCTATTGTTGCATGATTTGATCAGTGTTTGTGATGTGGCTATTGTTGCATGATTTGATCAGTGTTTGCGATGTGGCTATTGTTGCATGATTTGATCAGTGTTTGCGATGTGGCTATCGTTGCATGATTTGATCAACGTTTGTGATGTGGCTATCGTTGCATGATTTGATCAGTGTTTGCGATGTGGCTATCGTTGCATGATTTGATCAGTGTTTGCGATGTGGCTATCGTTGCATGATTTGATCAGTGTTTGCGATGTGGCTATCGTTGCATGATTTGATCAAAGTTTGCGATGTGGCTATCGTTGCATGATTTGATCAAAGTTTGCGATGTGGCTATTGTTGCATGATTTGATCAAAGTTTGCGATGTGGCTATTGTTGCATGATTTGATCAAAGTTTGCGATGTGGCTATCGTTGCATGATTTGATCAAAGTTTGCGATGTGGCTATCGTTGCATGATTTGATCAAAGTTTGCGATGTGGCTATCGTTGCATGATTTGATCAAAGTTTGCGATGTGGCTATCGTTGCATGATTTGATCAAAGTTTGCGATGTGGCTATAGTTGCATGATTTGATCAAAGTTTGCGATGTGGCTATTGTTGCATGATTTGATCAAAGTTTGCGATGTGGCTATTGTTGCATGATTTGATCAAAGTTTGCGATGTGGCTATTGTTGCATGATTTGATCAAAGTTTGCGATGTGGCTATCGTTGCATGATTTGATCAAAGTTTGCGATGTGGCTATTGTTGCATGATTTGATCAAAGTTTGCGATGTGGCTATCGTTGCATGATTTGATCAAAGTTTGCGATGTGGCTATTGTTGCATGATTTGATCAAAGTTTGCGATGTGGCTATCGTTGCATGATTTGATCAGTGTTTGCGATGTGGCTATCGTTGCATGATTTGATCAAAGTTTGCGATGTGGCTATTGTTGCATGATTTGATCAAAGTTTGCGATGTGGCTATCGTTGCATGATTTGATCAGTGTTTGCGATGTGGCTATCGTTGCATGATTTGATCAAAGTTTGCGATGTGGCTATTGTTGCATGATTTGATCAAAGTTTGCGATGTGGCTATTGTTGCATGATTTGATCAGTGTTTGCGATGTGGCTATTGTTGCACAAAACTGACCTCTTCCATTTTCTGTTGACTTTTAAGTTTGTTCAGTTCCTGGAAGAGTTTGCCAATCTCAAGGTCGATGTCCTTCAAGGTCGTTACCATCTGGGGCGAGTCAGGTCCAAAAATGTGGCCGACGTTGTCTGGTTCTCCGTGGTAGACAACTGTCAGAGACAGATTTCTTGTGTGTTAGAAGGAAACCACGGGTAACTTGTGCAAGCTAAAGCAATGGTTTCTACAGGAGCCCAACATTCACAGCGGACTACATGCTGCACACTCGCAGTGGGTACTGTCATCAAAACACACACAGCGGGTACTACCTTTAACACACTCGCAGCGAGTACTATCTTCAACACACTCGCAGTGGGTACTGTCATCAAAACACATACAGCGGGTACTACCTTCAACACACTCGCAGTGGGTACTGTCATCAAAACACATACAGCGGGTACTACCTTTAACACACTCGCAGCGGGTACTGTCATCAAAACACATACAGCGGGTACTACCTTTAACACACTCGCAGCGGGTACTGTCATCAAAACACATACAGCGGGTACTACCTTTAACACACTCGCAGCGGGTACTGTCATCAAAACACATACAGCGGGTACTACCTTTAACACACTCGCAGCGGGTACTGTCATCAAAACACATACAGCGGGTACTGCCTTTAACACACTCGCAGCGAGTACTATCTTCAACACACTCACAGTGGGTACTGCCATCAAAACACATGCAGCGGGTACTACCTTTAACACACTCGCAGCGAGTTCTATCTTCAACACACTCGAAGTGGGTACTGTCTTCAGCATGTGGCAGTGGGTACTGTCTTCAACATGCGGCAGTGGGTACTGTCATCAAAACACATGCAGCGAGTACTGCCTTTAACACACTCGCAGCGAATACTATCTTCAACACACTCGCAGTGGGTACTGTCATCAAAACACATGCAGCGGGTACTACCTTTAACACACTCGCAGCGAGTACTATCTTCAACACACTCGCAACGGGTACTATCTTCAGCACACTCGCAGTGGGTACTATCTTCAGCATGTGGCAGTGGGTACTGTCTTCAACATGCGGCAGTGGGTACTGTCATCAAAACACATGCAGCGAGTACTGCCTTCAACACACTCGCAGTGGGTGCTGTCATCAAAACACATGCAGCGGGTACTGTTTTCAGCACACTCGCAGCGGGTATGGTCTTCAACACACTCGCAGCGGGTACTGTCTTCAACACTCTCGCAGTGGGTACTGTCTTCAGCATGTGGCAGTGGGTACTGTCTTCAACATGCGGCAGTGGGTACTGTCATCAAAACACATGCAGCAGGTACTGCCTTCAACACACTCGCAGCGGGTACTGTCTTCAAAACACATGCAGCGGGTACTGTTTTCAGCACACTCTCAGCGGGTATGGTCTTCAACACACTCGCAGCGAGTACTGTCTTCAACACACTCGCAGTGGGTACTGTCTTCAACATGCGGCAGTGGGTACTGTCTTCAACATGCGGCGGTGGGTACTGTCTTCAACATGCGGCAGTGGGTACTGTCTTCAACATGCGGCAGTGGGTACTGCTATCAAAACATATGCTGCGGGCTTTCAGCACACTCGCAGTGGGTATTGTTATCTTACAAACACACACACACACACACACACACACACACACTTCCATTATGATAGTCTTCCTCCATCTGGCCAGGTATTTACTTAGAGCCAAGAAAAATCACCAACCTGCCAGATTGGCACATCCGCGTGACGTCAGCTGCTGCGTGGCTGCCCGCAGTGTCTCCTGGAACTGTTGATGAGTTGGCACCCTTTGGTAGGGCAGACAAAACGTTGGTTTGCTGCCTCGGATCGTCACCTCACAGCCTGTCCAGTGGTAGACGTAAGCCTGCTTGTCCTGGGGATACACATCACGTGATGGATAATAATTTGTCAGTGCTACAGCGGCGAGCTACTGATGTTACAGGTGTTACTGCTGGCTACAGTCGTGGTCAAGCAAAAACGGTGGCTACAGTTGTGATTAAACTAAAATGATGGATGGCTACAGTTGGGGTCAAGCTAAACTGATGGCTACAGTTGTGGTAAAGCAAAACTGATGGCTGTAGTTGTGGTCAAGCTAAACTGATGGCTGCAGTTTGGGTAAAGTTAATTAATGGCTACAGTTACAGTAAAGTTAAGCTAATGGCTACAGTTACAGTAAAGTTAAACTAATGGCTACAGTTGTTGTAAGCTAAATAAATTTAATGGCTACAGTTGTGGCAAAGTTATTCTAATGTCTACAGTTGTGGTAAAACTAAATTAATGGCTAGGTATGTTGTTAAATTTAAAAGAAATTATTTATATTTTGTGAGCAGATCCTGAGTTTACTGTAGGCACTGACTAGCCGCCCACGATGATAGTTTCACGTTATGCCTGATTTCCTGACTAGCCAAGTTGATAGTTTCACGTCATGTCTGATTTCCTGACTAGCCAAGTTGATAGTTTCACGTCATGTCTGATTTCCTGACTAGCCAAGTTGATAATTTCACGTTACGCTTGACTTCCTGACTAGCCAAGTTGATAATTTCACGTTACGCTTGACTTCCTGACTAGCCGAGTTGATAATTTCACGTTACGCTTGACTTCCTGACTAGCCAAGTTGATAATTTCACGTTACGCTTGACTTCCTGACTAGCCGAGTTGATAATTTCACGTTACGCTTGACTTCCTGACTAGCCAAGTTGATAATTTCACGTTACGCTTGACTTCCTGACTAGCCAAGTTGATAATTTCACGTTACGCTTGATTTCCTGACTAGCCAAGTTGATAGTTTCACGTCATGTCTGATTTCCTGACTAGCCAAGTTGATAGTTTCACGTCATGTCTGATTTCCTGACTAGCCAAGTTGATAGTTTCACGTTATGCTTGACTTCCTGACTAGCCAAGTTGATAGTTTCACGTCATGTCTGATTTCCTGACTAACACTATGATAGTTTCACGTCATGTCTGATTTCCTGACTAGCCACGATGCTAGTTTCACGTCATGTCTGACTTCCTGACTAGCCACGATGCTAGTTTCACGTTATGCGTGCTGTCAGTACATTCGACAAAAACAACATGGCTTGTGCCAACATCTGATTCACATCAATTACAAAGATCTACAATCGACAAACTTAGACCAGTAACAGAAATACAACACGAGCAGAATAGTAGTAGAACACCAAGACAACATCAACACAACAACAAGACAACATCAACACAACATCAAAACAACACCTAGACAACATTAAGACAACATCAAGACAACACCTAGACAACACCTAGACAACATTAATACAACATCAAAACAACACCTAGACAACATTAATACAACATCAAGACAACACCTAGACAACATCAACACAACATCAAAACAACACCTAGACAACATTAAGACAACATCAAGACAACACCTAGACAACATTAATACAACATCAAGACAACACCTAGACAACATTAATACAACATCAAGACAACACCTAGACAACATCAACACAACATCAAAACAACACCTAGACAACATCATCACAACATCAAAACAACACCTAGACAACATTAAGACAACATCAAGACAACACGAAATGCAAGTAGAAGTAAAGTTAAATATAAAGATTAGCTGCCACACGAGTTGCTCCGTGAAAACATTCTTATTTTGATAAAGAGTGGGCCAGATGAGGTGGTCACACGGTCTTTAGTCACACAGAGGTGGTCACACGTCTTTAGTCACACAGAGGTGGTCACACGGTCTTTAGTCACACAGAGGTGGTCACATGGTCTTTAGTCACACAGAGGTGGTCACACGTCTTTAGTCACACAGAGGTGGTCACATGGTCTTTAGTCACACAGAGGTGGTCACATGGTCTTTAGTCACACAAAGGTGGTCACACGGTCTTTAGTCACACAGGGGTGGTCACATGGTCTTTAGTCACACAGAGGTGGTCACATGGTCTTTAGTCACACAGAGGTGGTCACACGGTCTTTAGTCACACAGAGATGGTCACATGGTCTTTAGACACACAGAGGTGGTCACATGGTCTTTAGTCACACAGAGGTGGTCACATGGTCTTTAGTCGCACAGAGGTGGTCACATAGTTTTTAGTCACACAGAGGTGTTCACACGGTCTTTAGTCACACAGAGGTGGTCACATGGTCTTTAGTCACACAGAGATGGTCACATGGTCTTTAGACACACAGAGGTGGCCACATGGTCATTAGTCACACAGAGGTGGTCACATGGTCTTTAGTCGCACAGAGGTGGTCACATGGTCTTTAGTCGCACAGAGGTGGTCACATGGTCTTTAGTCACACAGAGGTGGTCACATGGTCATTAGTCACACAGAGGTGGTCACATGGTCTTTAGTCGCACAGAGGTGGTCACATGGTCTTTAGTCGCACAGAGGTGGTCACATGGTCTTTAGTCACACAGAGGTGGGCACATGGTCTTTAGTCACACAGAGGTGGTCACATGGTCATTAGTCACACAGAGGTGGTCACATGGTCATTAGTCACACAGAGGTGGTCACATGGTCTTTAGTCACACAGAGGTGGTCACATGGTCTTTAGTCACACAGAGGTGGTCACATGGTCTTTAGTCACACAGAGGTGGTCACATGGTCTTTAGTCACACAGAGGTGGTCACATGGTCTTTAGTCACACAGAGGTGGTCACATGGTCATTAGTCACACAGAGGTGGTCACATGGTCTTTAGTCACACAGAGGTGGTCACATGGTCTTTAGTCACACAGAGGTGGTCACATGGTCTTTAGTCACACAGAGGTGGTCACATGGTCATTAGTCACACAGAGGTGGTCACATGGTCTTTAGTCGCACAGAGGTGGTCACATGGTCTTTAGTCGCACAGAGGTGGTCACATGGTTTTTAGTCACACAGAGGTGGGCACATGGTCTTTAGTCACACAAAGGTGGTCACATGGTCTTTAGTCGCACAGAGGTGGTCACATGGTCTTTAGTCACACAGGGGTGGTCACATGGTCTTTAGTCGCACAGAAATGGTCACATGGTCTTTAGTCACACAGAGGTGGTCACATAGTCTTTAGTCACACAGAGGTGGTCACATGGTCTTTAGTCACACAGAGGTGGTCACATGGTCTTTACTCACACAGAGGTGGTCACATGACAAGGTCTTTAGTCGCAGAGAGGTGGTCACAAGGTCTTTAGTTACACAGAGGTGGTCACATGACAAGGTCTTTAGTCACACAGAAGCGGCCACATGGTCTTTAGTCGCTCAGAGGTGGTCACATGGTCTTTAGTCACACAGAGGTGGTCACATAGTCTTTAGTCACACAGAGGTGGTCACATGGTCTTTAGTCACACAGAGGTGGTCACATGGTCTTTAGTCACACAGAGGTGATCACATGACAAGGTCTTTAGTTACACAGAGGTGGTCACATGACAAGGTCTTTAGTCACACAGAGGTGGTCACATGGTCTTTAGTCACACAGAGGTGGTCACATGACAAGGTCTTTAGTCGCACAGAGGTGGTCACATGGTCTTTAGTCACACAGGGGTGGTCACATGGTCTTTAGTCACACAGAGGTGGTCACATGGTCTTTAGTCACACAGAGGTGGTCACATGGTCTTTAGTCATGGGTGGGACAAGGGAAACGATCAAATCTCAGTCCAGTTAGCTCTGTTACATGATCATCTCCCTTGTCTAACTTCATTTATCTAATATACAGACAAGTGGTTAACGTGTAACATCTATAGACGATTTGTTGAGTTCGCTGTAACATCTATAGACGATTTGTTGAGTTCGCTGTAACATCTATAGACGGACTATTGATCTCGCTCCAACAACACCGTACTAACAATTACATGGTAATTTGTGGCAGTGAACCACGGACAAGCACACCTGTTTGACAGCTGTGACCATATACCCGTTTGACAGCCGTCACCATATACCCGTTTGACAGCCGTCACCATATACCCGTTTGACAGCCGTCACCATATACCCGTTTGACAGCCGTCACCATATATCTGTCTGACAGCCGTGACCTGTTTGACAGCCGTGACCATATACCTCTTTGACAGCCGTGACCATATACCTGTTTGACAGCCGTGACCATATACCTGTTTGATAGCCGTGACCATATACCTGTTTGACAGCCGTGACCATATACCTGTTTGACAGCCGTGACCATATACCTGTTTGACAGCCGTGACCATATACCTGTTTGACAGCCGTGACCATATACCTGTTTGACAGCCGTGACCATATACCTGTTTGATAGCCGTGACCTTATACCAGCCGTGACCTTATACCTGTTTGACAACCGTGACCATATACCTGTTTGATAGCCGTGACCATATACCTGTTTGACAGCCGTGACCATATACCTGTTTGACAGCCGTGACCATATACCTGTTTGACAGCCGTGACCATATACCTGTTTAACAGCCGTGACCATATACCTGTTTGACAACCGTGACCATATACCTGTTTGACAGCCGTGACCATATACCTGTTTGACAGCCATGACCATATACCTGTTTAACAGCCATGACCATATACCTGTTTGACAGCCGTGCCCTTATACCTGTTTGACAGCCGTGACCATATACCTGTTTAACAGCCATGACCATATACCTGTTTGACAACCGTGACCATATACCTGTTTAACAGCCATGACCATATACCTGTTTGACAACCGTGACCATATACCTGTTTGACAGCCGTGACCATATACCTGTTTGACAACCGTGCCCTTATACCTGTTTGACAACCGTGACCATATACCTGTTTGACAGCCGTGACCATATACCTGTTTGACAGCCGTGCCCTTATACCTGTTTGACAGCCGTGCCCTTATACCTGTTTGACAGCCGTGCCCTTATACCTGTTTGACAGCCGTGACCTTATACCTGTTTGACAGCCGTGACCTTATACCTGTTTGACAGCCGTGCCCTTATACCTGTTTGACAGCCGTGCCCTTATACCTGTTTGACAGCCGTGACCTTATACCTGTTTGACAGCCGTGCCCTTATACCTGTTTGACAGCCGTGACCTTATACCTGTTTGACAGCCGTGCCCTTATACCTGTTTGACAGCCGTAATCCACAGCGGTTCAGCACCACTCCACCAGTGCTCATGAACAAAGCTCGGGTTCAGCACGTTTAGGAAGTAGTCCCCGCTGTCCGAGGCGTACATGAAGTTGCTGCTCATGCCGTGCTCCTCTGTGTACAAGCCTGCAACACATCGAACTCAATCACCACATACATCAGTCACAAGTACATCGATACATCACTTACAACAACTACATCAATGACGTCACACCAACTTTCACTCCGATGATCGAAGTAAACAAAACTTGCTTGAGTGTGAATCTAGTTCCATGATTAAATGTGAACAACTATTCACTTACACATGACACAATTATTCACTTACACATGCAACTCTTACATTGGCATCGCCGCGACATTAAATTCTTCTGGTTGTTCACTTACTTTACGTGACTGAGAACTTTGACGCAATCTTCTACGCCACCAATGGCACATAAATGGCACATAAATGGCACATAAATGGCACATAAATGGCACATGTATTTGAGTGCATGTTGTGCGTTGCTTCTTGGAGCCAGGTGTCAAACCTTGCTGACGGTCAAACCTTCCTGACGGTCAAACCTTGCTGACGGTCAAACCTTCCTGACGGTCAAACCTTGCTGACGGTCAAACCTTGCTGACGGTCAAACCTTGCTGACGGTCAAACCTTCCTGACGGTCAAACCTTGCTGACGGTCAAACCTTCTCCTCTACCTTACATCGGAATGTATGATCAAACTTACCCAATGCTTGATTCCTTTTTCTCTCTTTCGCTCCCGAACTAAAACAGATTGTAATACCAATGTATTTGTTGATATCTGATAGTCTTGCTGCATCTACCGCCGGTTTTGATCGATATGTGTCACCATGTTTGTCCCTCTACGACAGTGAGAGATTAATGTATGACGACGTGTTTGTTCATCTACAACAGTGAGAGATTAATGTATTACGACGTGTTTGTCCCTCTACAACAGTGAGAGATTAATGTATGACGACGTGTTTGTTCCTCTACAACAGTGAGAGATTAATGTATTACGACGTGTTTGTCCCTCTACAACAGTGAGAGATTAATGTATGACGACGTGTTTGTTCATCTACAACAGTGAGAGATTAATGTATTACGACGTGTTTGTCCCTCTACGACAGTGAGAGATTAATGTATGGCGACGTGTTTGTTCCTCAACGTCAGTGAGAGATTAATGTATGACGACGTGTTTGTTCCTCTACAACAGTGAGAGATTAATGTATGGCGACGTGTTTGTTCCTCTACAACAGTGAGAGATTAATGTATGACGACGTGTTTGTTCATCTACAACAGTGAGAGATTAATGTATGGCGACGTGTTTGTTCCTCAACGTCAGTGAGAGATTAATGTATGACGACGTGTTTGTTCATCTACAACAGTGAGAGATTAATGTATGACGACGTGTTTGTCCCTCTACAACAGTGAGAGATCAATGTATGACGACGTGTTTGTTCCTCTACAACAGTGAGAGATTAATGTATGACGACGTGTTTGTTCCTCTACAACAGTGAGAGATTAATGTATGACGACGTGTTTGTCCCTCTACAACAGTGAGAGATTAATGTATGGCGACGTGTTTGTTCCTCTACAACAGTGAGAGATTAATGTATGACGACGTGTTTGTTCCTCTACAACAGTGAGAGATTAATGTATTACGACGTGTTTGTTCATCTACAACAGTGAGAGATCAATGTATTACGACGTGTTTGTTCATCTACAACAGTGAGAGATCAATGTATGACGACGTGTTTGTTCATCTACAACAGTGAGAGATTAATGTATGGCGACGTGTTTGTTCATCTACAACAGTGAGAGATTAATGTATGACGACGTGTTTGTTCATCTACAACAGTGAGAGATTAATGTATGACGACGTGTTTGTTCATCTACAACAGTGAGAGATTAATGTATGGCGACGTGTTTGTTCATCTACAACAGTGAGAGATTAATGTATGACGACGTGTTTGTTCCTCTACAACAGTGAGAGATTAATGTATGACGACGTGTTTGTTCCTCTACAACAGTGAGAGATTAATGTATGGCGACGTGTTTGTTCATCTACAACAGTGAGAGATTAATGTATGGCGACGTGTTTGTTCCTCTACAACAGTGAGAGATTAATGTATGACGACGTGTTTGTTCCTCTACAACAGTGAGAGATTAATGTATGACGACGTGTTTGTTCCTCTACAACAGTGAGAGATCAATGTATGACGACGTGTTTGTTCCTCTACAACAGTGAGAGATTAATGTATGACGACGTGTTTGTTCCTCTACAACAGTGAGAGATTAATGTATGACGACGTGTTTGTTCCTCTACAACAGTGAGAGATTAATGTATGACGACGTGTTTGTTCATCTACAACAGTGAGAGATTAATGTATTACGACGTGTTTGTCCCTCTACGACAGTGAGAGATTAATGTATGACGACGTGTTTGTTCATCTACAACAGTGAGAGATTAATGTATGACGACGTGTTTGTTCATCTACAACAGTGAGAGATTAATGTATGACGACGTGTTTGTTCCTCTACGACAGTGAGAGATTAATGTATGACGACGTGTTTGTTCCTCTACAACAGTGAGAGATCAATGTATGACGACGTGTTTGTTCCTCTACGACAGTGAGAGATTAATGTATGACGACGTGTTTGTTCCTCAACGTCAGTGAGAGATTAATGTATGACGACGTGTTTGTCCCTCTACGACAGTGAGAGATTAATGTATGACGACGTGTTTGTTCCTCAACGTCAGTGAGAGATTAATGTATGACGACGTGTTTGTTCCTCTACGTCAGTGAGAGATTAATGTATGACGACGTGTTTGTCCCTCTACGACAGTGAGAGATTAATGTATGACGACGTGTTTGTTCCTCTACAACAGTGAGAGATCAATGTATGACGACGTGTTTGTTCATCTACAACAGTGAGAGATTAATGTATGGCGACGTGTTTGTTCCTCTACAACAGTGAGAGATTAATGTATGACGACGTGTTTGTTCCTCTACAACAGTGAGAGATTAATGTATGACGACGTGTTTGTTCATCTACAACAGTGAGAGATCAATGTATGACGACGTGTTTGTTCATCTACAACAGTGAGAGATCAATGTATGACGACGTGTTTGTTCATCTACAACAGTGAGAGATTAATGTATGACGACGTGTTTGTCCCTCTACAACAGTGAGAGATTAATGTATGACGACGTGTTTGTCCCTCTACAACAGTGAGAGATTAATGTATGACGACGTGTTTGTTCATCTACAACAGTGAGAGATCAATGTATGACGACGTGTTTGTTCATCTACAACAGTGAGAGATCAATGTATGACGACGTGTTTGTTCATCTACAACAGTGAGAGATTAATGTATGACGACGTGTTTGTTCATCTACAACAGTGAGAGATTAATGTATGACGACGTGTTTGTCCCTCTACAACAGTGAGAGATCAATGTATGACGACGTGTTTGTTCCTCTACAACAGTGAGAGATTAATGTATGACGACGTGTTTGTTCCTCTACAACAGTGAGAGATTAATGTATGGCGACGTGTTTGTTCCTCTACGACAGTGAGAGATTAATGTATGGCGACGTGTTTGTTCCTCTACAACAGTGAGAGATTAATGTATGGCGACGTGTTTGTTCCTCTACAACAGTGAGAGATTAATGTATGACGACGTGTTTGTTCCTCTACAACAGTGAGAGATTAATGTATGACGACGTGTTTGTTCCTCTACAACAGTGAGAGATCAATGTATGACGACGTGTTTGTTCCTCTACAACAGTGAGAGATTAATGTATGACGACGTGTTTGTTCCTCTACAACAGTGAGAGATTAATGTATGGCGACGTGTTTGTTCCTCTACGACAGTGAGAGATTAATGTATGGCGACGTGTTTGTTCCTCTACAACAGTGAGAGATTAATGTATGGCGACGTGTTTGTTCCTCTACGACAGTGAGAGATTAATGTATGGCGACGTGTTTGTTCCTCTACAACAGTGAGAGATTAATGTATGGCGACGTGTTTGTTCCTCTACGACAGTGAGAGATTAATGTATGGCGACGTGTTTGTTCCTCTACGACAGTGAGAGATTAATGTATGGCGACGTGTTTGTTCCTCTACAACAGTGAGAGATTAATGTATGGCGACGTGTTTGTTCCTCTACGACAGTGAGAGATTAATGTATGGCGACGTGTTTGTTCCTCTACAACAGTGAGAGATTAATGTATGACGACGTGTTTGTTCCCCTACGACAGTGAGAGATTAATGTATGACGACGTGTTTGTTCCTCTACAACAGTGAGAGATCAATGTATGACGACGTGTTTGTTCCCCTACGACAGTGAGAGATTAATGTATGGCGACGTGTTTGTTCATCTACAACAGTGAGAGATTAATGTATGACGACGTGTTTGTCCCTCTACGACAGTGAGAGATTAATGTATGACGACGTGTTTGTTCATCTACAACAGTGAGAGATTAATGTATGACGACGTGTTTGTTCATCTACGACAGTGAGAGATTAATGTATGACGACGTGTTTGTTCATCTACAACAGTGAGAGATTAATGTATGACGACGTGTTTGTTCATCTACGACAGTGAGAGATTAATGTATGACGACGTGTTTGTTCCTCTACAACAGTGAGAGATTAATGTATGACGACGTGTTTGTTCATCTACGACAGTGAGAGATTAATGTATGACGACGTGTTTGTTCATCTACAACAGTGAGAGATTAATGTATGGCGACGTGTTTGTTCATCTACGACAGTGAGAGATTAATGTATGACGACGTGTTTGTTCCTCTACAACAGTGAGAGATTAATGTATGACGACGTGTTTGTTCATCTACAACAGTGAGAGATCAATGTATGACGACGTGTTTGTTCCTCTACGTCAGTGAGAGATCAATGTATGACGACGTGTTTGTTCCCCTACGACAGTGAGAGATTAATGTATGACGACGTGTTTGTTCATCTACAACAGTGAGAGATTAATGTATGACGACGTGTTTGTTCATCTACAACAGTGAGAGATCAATGTATGACGACGTGTTTGTTCCCTACGACAGTGAGAGATTAATGTATGACGACGTGTTTGTTCATCTACAACAGTGAGAGATCAATGTATGACGACGTGTTTGTTCCTCTACAACAGTGAGAGATTAATGTATGGCGACGTGTTTGTTCATCTACAACAGTGAGAGATTAATGTATGACGACGTGTTTGTTCCTCTACAACAGTGAGAGATTAATGTATGACGACGTGTTTGTCCCTCTACAACAGTGAGAGATTAATGTATGACGACGTGTTTGTTCATCTACAACAGTGAGAGATTAATGTATGACGACGTGTTTGTTCATCTACAACAGTGAGAGATTAATGTATGACGACGTGTTTGTTCCTCTACAACAGTGAGAGATCAATGTATGACGACGTGTTTGTTCCTCTACAACAGTGAGAGATTAATGTATGACGACGTGTTTGTTCATCTACGACAGTGAGAGATTAATGTATGGCGACGTGTTTGTTCCTCTACAACAGTGAGAGATTAATGTATGACGACGTGTTTGTTCATCTACGACAGTGAGAGATTAATGTATGGCGACGTGTTTGTTCCTCTACAACAGTGAGAGATTAATGTATGACGACGTGTTTGTTCCTCTACAACAGTGAGAGATTAATGTATGACGACGTGTTTGTTCATCTACAACAGTGAGAGATCAATGTATGACGACGTGTTTGTTCATCTACAACAGTGAGAGATTAATGTATGACGACGTGTTTGTTCATCTACAACAGTGAGAGATCAATGTATGACGACGTGTTTGTTCCTCTACAACAGTGAGAGATTAATGTATGACGACGTGTTTGTCCCTCTACAACAGTGAGAGATTAATGTATGACGACGTGTTTGTTCATCTACAACAGTGAGAGATTAATGTATGACGACGTGTTTGTCCCTCTACAACAGTGAGAGATTAATGTATGGCGACGTGTTTGTTCATCTACAACAGTGAGAGATTAATGTATGACGACGTGTTTGTTCATCTACAACAGTGAGAGATTAATGTATGACGACGTGTTTGTTCATCTACAACAGTGAGAGATTAATGTATGACGACGTGTTTGTTCATCTACAACAGTGAGAGATTAATGTATGACGACGTGTTTGTTCATCTACAACAGTGAGAGATCAATGTATGACGACGTGTTTGTCCCTCTACAACAGTGAGAGATTAATGTATGACGACGTGTTTGTCCCTCTACAACAGTGAGAGATTAATGTATGACGACGTGTTTGTTCATCTACAACAGTGAGAGATTAATGTATGGCGACGTGTTTGTTCATCTACAACAGTGAGAGATTAATGTATGACGACGTGTTTGTTCATCTACAACAGTGAGAGATCAATGTATGACGACGTGTTTGTTCATCTACAACAGTGAGAGATTAATGTATGACGACGTGTTTGTTCATCTACAACAGTGAGAGATCAATGTATGACGACGTGTTTGTTCATCTACAACAGTGAGAGATTAATGTATGACGACGTGTTTGTTCCTCTACAACAGTGAGAGATCAATGTATGACGACGTGTTTGTTCCTCTACAACAGTGAGAGATCAATGTATGACGACGTGTTTGTTCATCTACAACAGTGAGAGATTAATGTATGACGACGTGTTTGTTCCTCTACAACAGTGAGAGATTAATGTATGACGACGTGTTTGTTCCTCTACAACAGTGAGAGATCAATGTATGACGACGTGTTTGTCCCTCTACAACAGTGAGAGATTAATGTATGACGACGTGTTTGTTCATCTACAACAGTGAGAGATTAATGTATGACGACGTGTTTGTTCCTCTACAACAGTGAGAGATTAATGTATGACGACGTGTTTGTTCATCTACAACAGTGAGAGATTAATGTATGGCGACGTGTTTGTTCATCTACAACAGTGAGAGATTAATGTATGACGACGTGTTTGTTCATCTACAACAGTGAGAGATTAATGTATGGCGACGTGTTTGTTCATCTACAACAGTGAGAGATTAATGTATGACGACGTTTTTGTTCCTCTACAACAGTGAGAGATTAATGTATGACGACGTGTTTGTTCATCTACAACAGTGAGAGATTAATGTATGGCGACGTGTTTGTTCATCTACAACAGTGAGAGATCAATGTATGACGACGTGTTTGTCCCTCTACAACAGTGAGAGATTAATGTATGACGACGTGTTTGTTCATCTACAACAGTGAGAGATTAATGTATGACGACGTGTTTGTTCATCTACAACAGTGAGAGATTAATGTATTACGACGTGTTTGTCCCTCTACGACAGTGAGAGATTAATGTATGGCGACGTGTTTGTTCATCTACAACAGTGAGAGATTAATGTATGACGACGTGTTTGTCCCTCTACGACAGTGAGAGATTAATGTATGGCGACGTGTTTGTCCCTCTACAACAGTGAGAGATTAATGTATGACGACGTGTTTGTTCCTCTACAACAGTGAGAGATTAATGTATGACGACGTGTTTGTTCCTCTACAACAGTGAGAGATTAATGTATGACGACGTGTTTGTTCATCTACAACAGTGAGAGATTAATGTATGACGACGTGTTTGTTCCTCTACGACAGTGAGAGATTAATGTATGACGACGTGTTTGTCCCTCTACGACAGTGAGAGATTAATGTATGACGACGTGTTTGTCCCTCTACGACAGTGAGAGATTAATGTATGACGACGTGTTTGTCCCTCTACGACAGTGAGAGATTAATGTATGACGACGTGTTTGTTCCTCTACGACAGTGAGAGATTAATGTATGACGACGTGTTTGTCCCTCTACGACAGTGAGAGATTAATGTATGACGACGTGTTTGTCCCTCTACAACAGTGAGAGATTAATGTATGACGACGTGTTTGTCCCTCTACAACAGTGAGAGATTAATGTATGACGACGTGTTTGTTCCTCTACGACAGTGAGAGATTAATGTATGACGACGTGTTTGTCCCTCTACAACAGTGAGAGATTAATGTATGACGACGTGTTTGTTCATCTACGACAGTGAGAGATTAATGTATGACGACGTGTTTGTTCCTCTACAACAGTGAGAGATTAATGTATGACGACGTGTTTGTTCATCTACAACAGTGAGAGATTAATGTATGACGACGTGTTTGTTCATCTACAACAGTGAGAGATCAATGTATGACGACGTGTTTGTTCCTCTACAACAGTGAGAGATTAATGTATGGCGACGTGTTTGTTCCTCTACAACAGTGAGAGATTAATGTATGGCGACGTGTTTGTTCCTCTACAAAAGAGTGACGTCATATTGAACATAAGGAGCGAGCTAATCTTGGCTTCAAACTATCTGGTTCATCATTGTTCCCTGTGTGAGCGTGTATATGTGTTGTGTCTCTGTGCGTGAGTGTGACTGTGTGTGAGTGTGTGTGTGAGTGTGCATGTGTATGAGTGTGCATGTGTGTGAGTGTGCATGTGTGTGAGTGTGTGTGAGTGTGATTGTGTGTGAGTGTGCATGTGTGTGAGTGTGTATGTGTGTGTGTCTCTGTGTGTGAGTGTGACTGTGTGTGACTGTGTGTGTGAGTGCATGTGTGTGAGTGTGTATGTGTGTATGTGTGTGTCTCTGTGTGTGAGTGTGACTGTGTGTGAGTGTGCATGTATGTGAGTGTGTCTCTGTGTGTGAGTGTGACTGTGTGTGAGTGTGCATGTGTATTAGCGTGTATGTGTGTGTCTCTGTGTGTGAGTGTGACTGTGTGTGAGTGTGCATGTGTGTGTGTGTCTCTGTGTGTGAGTGTGACTGTGTGACTGTGTGTGAGTGTGCATGTGTGTGAGTGTGCATGTGTGTGAGTGTGACTGTGTGTGAGTGTGCATGTGTATGAGTGTGTATGTGTGTGTCTCTGTGTGTGAGTGTGACTGTGTGTGAGTGTGCATGTGTATGAGTGTGTATGTGTGTGTCTCTGTGTGTGAGTGTGACTGTGTGTGAGTGTGACTGTGTGTGAGTGTGACTGTGTGTGAGTGTGTCTGTGTGTGTGAGTGTGACTGTGTGTGAGTGTGGTTGTATGAGAGTATGGAACCTGTCTGAGCACAGATGTGCCAACTGCTTGCAATAATTTCTTGGCTTGACCCCTCGACACATTTAGGTCAAACACATGCTGGGCAATTGTGTTTGTTCACTGTCAACATAACATACACTTTGTTCACTGTCGACATAACATACACTTTGTTCACTGTCGACATAACATACACTTTGTTCACTGTCGACATAACATACACTTTGTTCACTGTCGACATAACATACACTTTGTTCACTGTCGACATAACATACACTTTGTTCACTGTCGACATAACATACACTTTGTTCACTGTCGACATAACATACACTTTGTTCACTGTCGACATAACATACACTTTGTTCACTGTCGACATAACATACACTTTGGATGTTCAGATTTATGATAAAAGACTGGGCTCAGAAATGTTTAAAATCTTGTTACAGAAGACGTGTGTGATAACTTGAAGACCTCTGTGATAACTTGAAGAACTGTGTGGTAACTTGAAGACCTGTGTGATAACTTTGAAGACCTGTTTGATAATTTGAAGAACTGTGTGATAACTTAAAGACCTATGTGATAACTTGAAGACCTGTGTGATAACTTGAAGACCTGTGTGATAACTTTGAAGACCTGTGTGATAATTTGAAGAACTGTGTGATAACTTGAAGACCTGTGTGATAACTTGAAGACCTGTGTGATAACTTTGAAGACCTGTGTGATAATTTGAAGAACTGTGTGATAACTTGAAGACCTGTGTGATAACTTGAAGACCTGTGTGATAACCTGAACACCTGTGTGATAACTTGAAGACTTGTGTGATAACCTGATGACCTGCGTGATAACAATAAATCTATCATTAACAAACGATGTCACTGCCCGCCCACACTATCAAAATGTGTCTTAGTGACATTGGCACTGTCATCACACTTGACACAACTTTGACAACATCCAACCTGACCAAACTTTGACAACATCCAACCTGACACAACTTTGAGAACATCCAACCTGACACAACTTTGACAACATCCAACCTGACACAACTTTGACAACATCCAACCTGACACAACTTTGACAACATCCAACCTGACACAATTTTGACAACATCCAACCTGGCACAACTTTGACATTATCCAACCTGACACAATTTTGACAACATCCAACCTGACCAAACTTTGACAACATCCAACCTGACACAACTTTGACAACATCCAACCTGACACAACTTTGACAACATCCAACCTAACCAAACTTTGACAACATCCAACCTGACACAACTTTGACAACATCCAACCTGACCAAACTTTGACAACATCCGACCTGACACAATTTTGACAAAATCAAACCTGACACAACTTTGACAACATCCAACCTGACCAAACTTTGACAACATCCAACCTGACACAACTTTGACAACATCCAACCTGACACAACTTTGACAACATCCAACCTGACACAATTTTGACAACATCCAACCTGACACAACTTTAACAACATCCAACCTGACCAAACTTTGACAACATCCAACCTCACACAATTTTGACAACATCCAACCTGACCAAACTTTGACAACATCCGACCTGACACAATTTTGACAAAATCAAACCTGACACAACTTTGACAACATCCAACCTGACCAAACTTTGACAACATCCAACCTGACACAACTTTGACAACATCCAACCTGACACAACTTTGACAACATCCAACCTGACACAATTTTGACAACATCCAACCTGACACAACTTTAACAACATCCAACCTGACCAAACTTTGACAACATCCAACCTCACACAATTTTGACAACATCCAACCTGACCAAACTTTGACAACATCCAACCTGACACAACTTTGACAACATCCAACCTGACACAACTTTGACAACATCCAACCTGACACAACTTTGACAACTTCCAACCTGACACAACTTTGACAAAATCCAACCTGACCAAACTTTGACAACATCCAACCTGACACAACTTTGACAACATCCAACCTGACACAACTTTGACAACATCCAACCTGACACAACTTTGACAACATCCAACCTGACCAAACTTTGACAACATCCAACCTGACAAAATTTTGACAACGTCCAACCTGACACAATTTTGACAACATCCAACCTGACACAATTTTGACAACATCCAACCTGACATATCTTTAACAACATCCAACCTGACACAATTTTGACAACATCCAACCTGACACAATTTTGACAACATCCAACCTGACACAACTTTGACAACATCCAACCTGACACAGTTTTGACAACATCCAACCTGACACAACTTTGACAACATCCAACCTGACACAACTTTGACAACATCCAACCTGACACAACTTTGACAACATCCAACCTGACACAATTTTGACAACATCCAACCTGAGTAAACTTTGACAACATCCAACCTGACCAAACTTTGACAACATCCAACCTGACACAATTTTGACAACATCCAACCTGACACAACTTTGACAACATCCAACCTGACCAAACTTTGACAACATCAAACCTCACACAATTTTGACAACATCCAACAAGACACAACTTTGACAACATCCAACCTAACCAAACTTTGACAACATCCAACCTGACACAATTTTGACAACATCCAACAAGACACAACTTTGACAACATCCAACCTGTCACAATTTTGACAACATCCAACCTGACACAACTTTTACAACATCCAACCTGACACAAATTTAACAACATCCAACTTGACACAATTTTGACAACATCCAACCTGGCACAACTTTGACATTATCCAACCTGACACAATTTTGACAACATCCAACTGACCAAACTTTGACAACATCCAACCTGACACAACTTTGACAACATCCAACCTGACACAACTTGGACAACATCCAACATCCAACCTGACCAACTTGGACAACACCCAACCTGACACAACTTTGACAACATCCAACCTAACCAAACTTTGACAACATCCAACCTGACACAACTTTGACAACATCCAACATGACCAAACTTTGACAACATCCGACCTGACACAATTTTGACAAAATCCAACCTGACACAACTTTGACAACATCCAACCTGACCAAACTTTGACAACATCCAACCTCACACAATTTTGACATCATCCAACCTGACACAACTTTGACAACATCCAACCTGACCAAACTTTGACAACATCCAACCTGACACAACTTTGACAACATCCAACCTGACACAACTTTGACAACATCCAACCTGACACAATTTTGACAACATCCAACCTGACACAACTTTAACAACATCCAACCTGACCAAACGTTGACAACATCCAACCTCACACAATTTTGACAACATCCAACCTGACCAAACTTTGACAACATCCAACCTGACACAACTTTGACAACATCCAACCTGACACAACTTTGACAACATCCAACCTGACACAACTTTGACAACTTCCAACCTGACACAACTTTGACAACATTCAACCTGACTTAATTTTGACAACATCCAACCTGACCAAACTTTGACAACATCCAGTCTGACACAACTTGGACAACATCCAACATCCAACCTGACCAAACTTGGACAACACCCAACCTGACACAACTTTGACAACATCCAACCTCACACAACTTTGACAACATCCAACCTGACACAACTTTGACAACATCCAACCTGACAGAACTTTGACAACATCCAACCTAACACAACTTTGACAACATCCAACCTGACCAAACTTTGACAACATCCAACCTGACCAAACTTTGACAACATCCAACCTGACCAAACTTTGACAACATCCAACCTGACCAAACTTTGACAACATCCAACCTGACACAACTTTGACAACATCCAACCTGACACAACTTTGACAACATCCCACCATACACAACTTTGACAACACCCCACCAGACACAACTTTAACAACATCCCACCATACACAACTTTGACAATACCCCACCAGATACAACTTTGACAACATCCCACCAGATACAACTTTGACAACATCCCACCATACACAACTTTGACAATACCCCACCAGATACATCTTTGACAATATCCCATCAGATACAACTTTGACAACATCCCACCATACACAACTTTGACAATACCCCACAAGATACAACTTTGACAACATCCCACCAGATACAACTTTGACTACATCCCACCATATACAAATTTGACAACATCCCACCAGATACAACTTGGACAACATCCAACCAGATGCAACTTGGACAACATCCAACCAAATACAACTTGGACAACATCCCACCATATACAACTTGGACAACATCCAACCAGATACAACTTGGACAACATCCAACCAGATACAACTTGGACAACATCCCACCCTATACAACTTGGACATTTCCAACCAGATACAACTTGGACAACATCCAACCAGATACAACTTGGACAACATCCAACCAGATGCAACTTGGACAACATCCAACCAGATACAACTTGGACAACATCCAACCAGATGCAACTTGGACAACATCCAACCAGATACAACTTGGACAACATCCAACCAGATACAACTTGGACAACATCCAACCAGATGCAACTTGGACAACATCCAACCAGATACAACTTGGGCAACATCCCACCATATACAACTTGGACAACATCCAACCAGATGCAACTTGGACAATATCCAACCAGATACAACTTGGGCAACATCCCACCAGATACAAATTTGACAACACCCCACCAGATACAACTTTGACAACATCCAACCTGACACAACTTTGACAACATCCAACCTGACACACCTTGACAACATCCAACCTGACCAAACTTTGACAACATCCAACCTGACACAACTTTGACAACATCCAACCTGACCAAACTTTGACAACATCTAACCTGACACAACTTTGATAACATCCAACCTGACACAATTTTGACAACATCCAACCTGACACAATTTTGACAACATCCAACCTGACATAACTTTAACAACATCCAACCTGACCAAACTTTGACAACATCCAACCTGACACAATTTTGACAACATCCAACCTGACACAACTTTGACAACATCCAACCTGACACAATTTTGACAACATTCAACCTGAAACAATTTTGACAACATCCATCCTGACACAATTTTGACAACATCCAACCTGACCAAACTTTGACAACATTCAACCTGACTTAATTTTGACAACATCCAACCTGACCAAACTTTGACAACATCCAGTCTGACACAACTTGGACAACATCCAACATCCAACCTGACCAAACTTGGACAACACCCAACCTGACACAACTTTGACAACATCCAACCTCACACATCTTTGACAACATCCAACCTGACACAACTTTGACAACATCCAACCTGACAGAACTTTGACAACATCCAACCTAACACAACTTTGACAACATCCAACCTGACCAAACTTTGACAACATCCAACCTGACCAAACTTTGACAACATCCAACCTGACCAAACTTTGCCAACATCCAACCTGACCAAACTTTGACAACATCCAACCTGACACAACTTTGACAACATCCAACCTGACACAACTTTGACAACATCCCACCATACACAACTTTGACAACACCCCACCAGACACAACTTTAACAACATCCCACCATACACAACTTTGACAATACCCCACCAGATACAACTTTGACAACATCCCACCAGATACAACTTTGACAACATCCCACCATACACAACTTTGACAATACCCCACCAGATACATCTTTGACAATATCCCATCAGATACAACTTTGACAACATCCCACCATACACAACTTTGACAATACCCCACCAGATACAACTTTGACAACATCCCACCAGATACAACTTTGACTACATCCCACCATATACAAATTTGACAACATCCCACCAGATACAACTTGGACAACATCCAACCAGATGCAACTTGGACAACATCCAACCAAATACAACTTGGACAACATCCCGCCATATACAACTTGGACAACATCCAACCAGATACAACTTGGACAACATCCAACCAGATACAACTTGGACAACATCCCACCCTATACAACTTGGACACATCCAACCAGATACAACTTGGACAACATCCAACCAGATACAACTTGGACAACATCCAACCAGATACAACTTGGACAACATCCAACCAGATACAACTTGGACAACATCCAACCAGATGCAACTTGGACAACATCCAACCAGATACAACTTGGACAACATCCAACCAGATACAACTTGGACAACATCCAACCAGATGCAACTTGGACAACATCCAACCAGATACAACTTGGGCAACATCCCACCATGTACAACTTGGACAACATCCAACCAGATGCAACTTGGACAACATCCAACCAGATACAACTTGGGCAACATCCCACCAGATACAAATTTGGCAACACCCCACCAGATACAACTTGGACAACATCCAACCAGATACAACTTGGACAACACACCACCATATACAACTTGGACAACACCCCACCAGAAACAAATTTGACAACACCCCACCAGATACAAATTTGACAACACCCCACCAGATACAAATTTGACAACACCCCACCAGATACAAATTTGACAACACCCCACCAGATACAAATTTGACAACACCCCACCAGATACAAATTTGACAACACCGCACCAGATACAAATTTGACAACACCCCACCAGATACAAATTTGACAACACCCCACCAGATACAAATTTGACAACACCCCACCAGATACAACTTAGAACCGAGTCTGCGAACCACGCCTAAAGAAACCTAACCTCAGTTAGAAAAATCGTCGTCTCTATCCTGACTCGGTTCTCCAATCTGCCTTTCAGAGAGCTCTCGATATTTCCCGTCCTGTGGCACCCACCCCATCCACCCCCGTTCCTCTGATAGGACCATATTTACCCTCACCTACCACCCTCACAACTTGGCTGCGGTGAGGATCCACTCCATTCACCACTCAGATCCCACTATCCTCCTACTTCTCAGTGATTCTCTTTTGGTGGCTTCAGACAGGAATCTGAGAGACCAGCCAATCATAGGGGGAAGTGCTATGTTTGACAGTACTCAGAAAATAATGACAAATAACAGAAAATAATGACAAATAAACAACAGAAAAAAATGACAAATAAACAACAGAAAAAAATGACAAATAAACAACAGAAAAAAATGACAAATAAACAACAGAAAAAACAAAGAACAATATATGGTCCTCTAAGCAGGATTGAACCGTGCTCCTTGGCACAGCGCCTTGCCACGAGAAGCCGAACGCTAGGGAACACTGCCACTCAGCTAAAGTTGTTGTTTATTTGTCATTTGTTCCCCCTGAGTGTTGTAAACACTCCTCTTCTCCCAAATATAGGCAGAATTATCGCCTGGAAGTTTCCCTCTATATTATATTCATTTATTATATTATGATATTTATATATATAATTTTATTATATTAGATATATATATTATAATATTCATTTATTATCATTTGTCTCCAGTCTGAGAGACATTCTTGTCACGAGCCGCCTCCCCGCTCAAACCACAAACACCTAGGTACTGTTCCTTGTGGACGTCGAGTTTGCAGAACTTGTGACTACGTGCTTTGCACCGATTCGGTCTTGCTCCCTAATAGGTGATTCGACATCAAGGAGGGGTTCACTTGTGTGTCACGGAATATCATCTACCCCATTATTTGTTAGCATTGCCAGATGACGTATGTGGGTGAGTCTGGTCGACGCTTGAGTGGCAGATTTTGTGAGCATCTTCGTGATGTTGAGCAAAAGACTGGCAGCCCGGCGTCTGCCCATTTCAACTGCCCTGGCCATAATGTTAAACCTGACGTGCAAGTTACTGGCATTGTCTCGTGTCACTACTGCAGTCGCAACCGGTTTGACCTTGAGAATCGCCTCATTGCCCAGTTGGGTTCGCTGTTTCCCCCCCCCCCCCCCCACCCAAGGCATGGACATATCGCTCTCATACACATAGGACACCTACCACACATTCCTTACCCCCATGCGCTACCGAGCCTATACATCTATGTATATTTGTCTGCATATGTACTGGCACATTAAGACACCTTCGAGTTTTCTTGTGTGTGCTCTGTGGTAATAAATGCACACATATTCAGTGTGCACACCCATAGTTAGATATACACAGTTTACACGTATCTTGTACACACCTTCGCATTTTTTAGAACCCTTCTATTTATTTCTTACCGGACAGCCTGGTCAGTGAGATATATAGTTGGTCAGTGAGATATATAGTTGGTCAGTGAAATATATAGTTGGTCAGTGAGATATATAGTTGGTCAGTGAAATATATAGTTGGTCAGTGAGATATATAGTTGGTCAGTGAGATATATAGTTGGTCAGTGAGATATATAGTTGGTCAGTGAAATATATAGTTGGTCAGTGAGATATATAGTTGGTCCGTGAGATATATAGTTGGTCAGTGAAATATATAGTTGGTCAGTGAGATATATAGTTGGTCAGTGAAATATATAGTTGGTCAGTGAAATATATAGTTGGTCAGTGAGATATATAGTTGGTCCGTGAGATATATAGTTGGTCAGTGAAATATATAGTTGGTCAGTGAGATATATAGTTGGTCAGTGAAATATATAGTTGGTCAGTGAAATATATAGTTGGTCAGTGAAATATATAGTTGGTCAGTGAGATATATAGTTGGTCAGTGAAATATATAGTTGGTCAGTGAGATATATAGTTGGTCAGTGAGATATATAGTTGGTCTGTGAGATATATAGTTGGTCAGTGAGATATATAGTTGGTCAGTGAGATATATAGTTGGTCAGTGAGATATATAGTTGGTCAGTGAAATATATAGTTGGTCAGTGAGATATATAGTTGGTCAGTGAGATATATAGTTGGTCAGTGAGATATATAGTTGGTCAGTGAGATATATAGTTGGTCAGTGAAATATATAGTTGGTCAGTGAGATATATAGTTGGTCAGTGAAATATATAGTTGGTCAGTGAAATATATAGTTGGTCAGTGAGATATATAGTTGGTCAGTGAAATATATAGTTGGTCAGTGAGATATATAGTTGGTCAGTGAGATATATAGTTGGTCAGTGAGATATATAGTTGGTCAGTGAGATATATAGTTGGTCAGTGAGATATATAGTTGGTCAGTGAAATATATAGTTGGTCAGTGAGATATATAGTTGGTCAGTGAGATATATAGTTGGTCAGTGAAATATATAGTTGGTCAGTGAGATATATAGTTGGTCAGTGAGATATATAGTTGGTCCGTGAGATATATAGTTGGTCAGTGAGATATATAGTTGGTCAGTGAGATATATAGTTGGTCAGTGAGATATATAATTGGTCAGTGAGATATATAGTTGGTCAGTGAAAATATATAGTTGGTCAGTGAGATATATAGTTGGTCAGTGAGATATATAGTTGGTCCGTGAGATATATAATTGGTCAGTGAGATATATAGTTGGTCAGCCCGCCTGACAGCCTGGTCAGTGAGATATATAGTTGGTCAGTGAGATATATAGTTGGTCAGTGAAATATATAGTTGGTCAGTGAGATATATAGTTGGTCAGTGAGATATATAGTTGGTCCGTGAGATATATAGTTGGTCAGTGAGATATATAGTTGGTCAGTGAGATATATAGTTGGTCAGCCCGCCTGACAGCCTGGTCAGTGAGATATATAGTTGGTCAGTGAGATATATAGTTGGTCAGTGAGATATATAGTTGGTCAGTGAGATATATAGTTGGTCAGTGAGATATATAGTTGGTCAGTGAGATATATAGTTGGTCCGTGAGATATATAGTTGGTCAGTGAGATATATAGTTGGTCCGTGAGATATATAGTTGGTCAGTGAGATATATAGTTGGTCAGCCCGCCTGACAGCCTGGTCAGTGAGATATATAGTTGGTCAGTGAGATATATAGTTGATCAGTGAGATATATAGTTGGTCAGCCCGCCTGACAGCCTGGTCAGTGAGATATATAGTTGGTCAGTGAGATATATAGTTGGTCAGTGAGATATATAGTTGATCAGTGAGATATATAGTTGGTCAGTGAGATATATAGTTGGTAAGTGAGATATATAGTTGGTCAGTGAGATATATAGTTGGTCAGCCCACCTGACAGCCTGGTCAGTGAGATATATAGTTGGTCAGTGAGATATATAGTTGGTCAGTGAGATATATAGTTGGTCAGTGAGATATATAGTTGGTCAGTGAGATATATAGTTGGTCAGTGAGATATATAGTTGGTCCGTGAGATATATAGTTGGTCAGTGAGATATATAGTTGGTCAGTGAGATATATAGTTGTCAGTGAGATATATAGTTGGTCAGTGAGATATATAGTTGGTCAGACCGCCTGACAGCCTGGTCAGTGAGATATATAGTTGGTCAGTGAGATATATAGTTGATCAGTGAGATATATAGTTGGTCAGCCCGCCTGACAGCCTGGTCAGTTAGATATATAGTTGGTCAGCCCGCCTGACAGCCTGGTCAGTGAGATATATAGTTGGTCAGCCCGCCTGACAGCCTGGTCAGTGAGATATATAGTTGGTCAGCCCGCCTGACAGCCTGGTCAGTGAGATATATAGTTGGTCAGCCCGCCTGACAGCCTGGTCAGTGAGATATATAGTTGGTCAGTGAGATATATAGTTGATCAGTGAGATATATAGTTGGTCAGCCCGCCTGACAGCCTGGTCAGTGAGATATATAGTTGGTCAGTGAGATATATAGTTGGTCAGTGAGATATATAGTTGATCAGTGAGATATATAGTTGGTCAGTGAGATATATAGTTGGTAAGTGAGATATATAGTTGGTCAGTGAGATATATAGTTGGTCAGCCCACCTGACAGCCTGGTCAGTGAGATATATAGTTGGTCAGTGAGATATATAGTTGGTCAGTGAGATATATAGTTGGTCAGTGAGATATATAGTTGGTCAGTGAGATATATAGTTGGTCAGTGAGATATATAGTTGGTCCGTGAGATATATAGTTGGTCAGTGAGATATATAGTTGGTCAGTGAGATATATAGTTGGTCAGTGAGATATATAGTTGGTCAGTGAGATATATAGTTGGTCAGACCGCCTGACAGCCTGGTCAGTGAGATATATAGTTGGTCAGTGAGATATATAGTTGATCAGTGAGATATATAGTTGGTCAGCCCGCCTGACAGCCTGGTCAGTTAGATATATAGTTGGTCAGCCCGCCTGACAGCCTGGTCAGTGAGATATATAGTTGGTCAGCCCGCCTGACAGCCTGGTCAGTGAGATATATAGTTGGTCAGCCCGCCTGACAGCCTGGTCAGTGAGATATATAGTTGGTCAGCCCGCCTGACAGCCTGGTCAGTGAGATATATAGTTGGTCAGCCCGCCTGACAGCCTGGTCAGTGAGATATATAGTTGGTCAGCCCGCCTGACAGCCTGGTCAGTGAGATATATAGTTGGTCAGCCCACACACTTAGTTTAGTTCATTCAGAAGCTGACCAAGCTCTGGACTGCAGGGAGGTGACCTTTTTTAAAATGTCCTTTCTTGAGTTTCTAGCATATTATCGCCACGTAGATAGATTTGTTTACATCTACTTATATATATATATTTGTGTTGTTGTTTGTTGTTCCAGCTGAAGGCCTACTTAGCAGAAAAGTCGAATTTTGTTTTGTTACTTCCCTAAGTAAAGCTGTTACCATAGCACTTTTTTCTCCTTTTAAAAAAAAAATTGTCATTTGCATTGCAGCTGTGTGTGTGTTGTCACCAACAATGTGTGTGAGCTTAAATTACATGGCTGAAGACATGACATTAAGGTGGTGTATGTGTGCAATCACACTGTATACCTGTCATCAGAGTGTAGTAGTTTGGTATCGAGAGTGTAGGGAAGCCATTGATGAGGTGGTCAGCACTAGCTCCAGTCAGTCTCAGGCGACGGAAGTTGGGCAAGTTGTTCTAGGAGAGAGAAGTGTCTCATGTATAAGGAGAAGTTTGGCAGCTTGTTCTAAGAGAGAAGTGTCTCATGTATAGGGAGAAGTTTGGCAGCTTGTTCTAAGAGAGAAGTGTCTCAAGTATAAGGAGAAGTTTGGCAGCTTGTTCTAGAAGAGAGAAGTCTCATGTATAAGGAGAAGTTTGGTAGCTTGTTCTAAGAGAGAAGTGTCTCAAGTATAAGGAGAAGTTTGGCAGCTTGTTCTAAGAGAGAAGTGTCTCAAGTATAAGGAGAAGTTTGGCAGCTTGTTCTAGAAGAGAGAAGTGTCTCATGTATAGGGAGAAGTTTGGCAGCTTGTTCTAAGAGAGAAGTGTCTCAAGTATAAGGAGAAGTTTGGCAGCTTGTTCTAAGAGAGAAGTGTCTCATGTATAAGGAGAAGTTTAGCAGCTTGTTCTAAGAGAGAAGTGTCTCATGTATAAGGAGAAGTTTAGCAGCTTGTTCTAAGAGAGAAGTGTCTCAAGTATAAGGAGAAGTTTGGCAGCTTGTTCTAAGAGAGAAGTGTCTCATGTATAAGGAGAAGTTTGGCAGCTTGTTCTAGGAGAGAGAATTGTCTCATGTATAAGGAGAAGTTTGGTAGCTTGTTCTAGGAGAGAGAATTGTCTCATGTATAAGGAGAAGTTTGGCAGCTTGTTCTAAGAGAGAAGTGTCTCATGTATAAGGAGAAGTTTTGGCAGCTTGTTCTAGGAGAGAGAATTGTCTCATGTATAAGGAGAAGTTTGGTAGCTTGTTCTAGAAGAGAGAATTGTCTCATGTATAAGGAGAAGTTTGGCAGCTTGTTCTAAGAGAGAAGTGTCTCATGTATAAGGAGAAGTTTGGTAGCTTGTTCTAGGAGAGAGAATTGTCTCATGTATAAGGAGAAGTTTGGCAGCTTGTTCTAAGAGAGAAGTGTCTCATGTATAAGGAGAAGTTTGGTAGCTTGTTCTAGGAGAGAGAATTGTCTCATGTATAAGGAGAAGTTTGGCTGCTTGTTCTAGGAGAGAGAATTGTCTCATGTATAAGGAGAAGTTTGGCAGCTTGTTCTAAGAGAGAAGTGTCTCAAGTATAAGGAGAAGTTTGGCAGCTTGTTCTAAGAGAGAAGTGTCTCATGTATAAGGAGAAGTTTGGCAGCTTGTTCTAGGAGAGAGAATTGTCTCATGTATAAGGAGAAGTTTGGCAGCTTGTTCTAAGAGAGAAGTGTCTCAAGTATAAGGAGAAGTTTGGCAGCTTGTTCTAAGAGAGAAGTGTCTCATGTATAAGGAGAAGTTTAGCAGCTTGTTCTAAGAGAGAAGTGTCTCATGTATAAGGAGAAGTTTAGCAGCTTGTTCTAAGAAATAAGTGTCTCAAGTATAAGAGAAGTTTGGCAGCTTGTTCTAAGAGAGAAGTGTCTCATGTATAAGGAGAAGTTTGGCAGCTTGTTCTAGGAGAGAGAATTGTCTCATGTATAAGGAGAAGTTTGGCAGCTTGTTCTAGGAGAGAGAATTGTCTCATGTATAAGGAGAAGTTTGGCAGCTTGTTCTAAGAGAGAAGTGTCTCATGTATAAGGAGAAGTTTGGCAGCTTGTTCTAAGAGAGAAGTGTCTCATGTATAAGGAGAAGTTTGGCAGCTTGTTCTAGGAGAGAGAATTGTCTCATGTATAAGGAGAAGTTTGGCAGCTTGTTCTAAGAGAGAAGTGTCTCATGTATAAGGAGAAGTTTGGCAGCTTGTTCTAAGAGAGAAGTGTCTCATGTATAAGGAGAAGTTTGGCAGCTTGTTCTAAGATAGAAGTGTCTCATGTATAAGGAGAAGTTTGGCAGCTTGTTCTAAGAGAGAAGTGTCTCATGTATAAGGAAAGTTTGGCAGCTTGTTCTAAGAGAGAAGTGTCTCATGTATAGGAGAAGTTTGGCAGCTTGTTCTAGGAGAGAGAATTGTCTCATGTATAAGGAGAAGTTTGGCAGCTTGTTCTAAGAGAGAAGTGTCTCATGTATAAGGAGAAGTTTGGCAGCTTGTTCTAAGAGAGAAGTGTCTCATGTATAAGGAGAAGTTTGGCAGCTTGTTCTAAGAGAGAAGTGTCTCATGTATAAGGAGAAGTTTGGCAGCTTGTTCTAGGAGAGAGAATTGTCTCATGTATAAGGAGAAGTTTGGCAGCTTGTTCTAAGAGAGAAGTGTCTCATGTATAAGGAGAAGTTTGGCAGCTTGTTCTAGGAGAGAGAATTGTCTCATGTATAAGGAGAAGTTTGGCAGCTTGTTCTAGGAGAGAGAATTGTCTCATGTATAAGGAGAAGTTTGGCAGCTTGTTCTAGGAGAGAGAAGTGTCTCATGTATAAGGAGAAGTTTGGCAGCTTGTTCTAGGAGAGAGAATTGTCTCATGTATAAGGAGAAGTTTGGCAGCTTGTTCTAAGAGAGAAGTGTCTCATGTATAAGGAGAAGTTTGGCAGCTTGTTCTAAGAGAGAATTGTCTCATGTATAAGGAGAAGTTTGGCAGCTTGTTCTAAGAGAGAAGTGTCTCATGTATAAGGAGAAGTTTGGCAGCTTGTTCTAAGAGAGAAGTGTCTCAAGTATAAGGAGAAGTTTGGCAGCTTGTTCTAGGAGAGAGAATTGTCTCATGTATAAGGAGAAGTTTGGCAGCTTGTTCTAAGAGAGAAGTGTCTCAAGTATAAGGAGAAGTTTGGCAGCTTGTTCTAAGAGAGAAGTGTCTCAAGTATAAGGAGAAGTTTGGTAGCTTGTTCTAGGAGAGAGAATTGTCTCATGTATAAGGAGAAGTTTGGCAGCATGTTCTAGGAGAGAGAATTGACTCATGTATAAGGAGAAGTTTGGCAGCATGTTCTAGGAGAGAGAATTGTCTCATGTATAAGGGAGAAGTTTGGCAGCTTGTTCTAGAAGAGAGAAGTGTCTCGCGTATAAGAAGAAGTTTGGCAGCTTGTTCTAGAAGAGAGAAGTGTCTCAAGTATAAGGAGAAGTTTGGTAGCTTGTTCTAGAAGAGAGAAGTGTCTCAAGTATAAGGAGAAGTTTGGTAGCTTGTTCTAGAAGAGAGAAGTGTCTCAAGTATAAGGAGAAGTTTGGTAGCTTGTTCTAGAAGAGAGAAGTGTCTCAAGTATAAGGAGAAGTTTGACAGCTTGTTCTAGGAGAGAGAATTGTCTCATGTATAAGGAGAAGTTTGGCAGCTTGTTCTAAGAGAGAAGTGTCTCAAGTATAAGGAGAAGTTTGGCAGCTTGTTCTAAGAGAGAAGTGTCTCATGTATAAGGAGAAGTTTGCAGCTTGTTCTAGGAGAGAGAATTGTCTCATGTATAAGGAGAAGTTTGGCAGCTTGTTCTAAGAGAGAAGTGTCTCAAGTATAAGGAGAAGTTTGGCAGCTTGTTCTAAGAGAGAAGTGTCTCATGTATAAGGAGAAGTTTAGCAGCTTGTTCTAAGAGAGAAGTGTCTCATGTATAAGGAGAAGTTTAGCAGCTTGTTCTAAGAGAGAAGTGTCTCAAGTATAAGGAGAAGTTTGGCAGCTTGTTCTAAGAGAGAAGTGTCTCATGTATAAGGAGAAGTTTGGCAGCTTGTTCTAGGAGAGAGAATTGTCTCATGTATAAGGAGAAGTTTGGCAGCTTGTTCTAGGAGAGAGAATTGTCTCATGTATAAGGAGAAGTTTGGCAGCTTGTTCTAAGAGAGAAGTGTCTCATGTATAAGGAGAAGTTTGGCAGCTTGTTCTAAGAGAGAAGTGTCTCATGTATAAGGAGAAGTTTGGCAGCTTGTTCTAGGAGAGAGAATTGTCATGTATAAGGAGAAGTTTGGCAGCTTGTTCTAAGAGAGAAGTGTCTCATGTATAAGGAGAAGTTTGGCAGCTTGTTCTAAGAGAGAAGTGTCTCATGTATAAGGAGAAGTTTGGCAGCTTGTTCTAAGATAGAAGTGTCTCATGTATAAGGAGAAGTTTGGCAGCTTGTTCTAAGAGAGAAGTGTCCTCATGTATAAGGAGAAGTTTGGCAGCTTGTTCTAAGAGAGAAGTGTCTCATATAAGGAGAAGTTTGGCAGCTTGTTCTAGGAGAGAGAATTGTCTCATGTATAAGGAGAAGTTTGGCAGCTTGTTCTAAGAGAGAAGTGTCTCATGTATAAGGAGAAGTTTGGCAGCTTGTTCTAAGAGAGAAGTGTCTCATGTATAAGGAGAAGTTTGGCAGCTTGTTCTAAGAGAGGTGTCTCATGTATAAGGAGAAGTTTGGCAGCTTGTTCTAGGAGAGAGAATTGTCTCATGTATAAGGAGAAGTTTGGCAGCTTGTTCTAAGAGAGAAGTGTCTCATGTATAAGGAGAAGTTTGGCAGCTTGTTCTAGGAGAGAGAATTGTCTCATGTATAAGGAGAAGTTTGGCAGCTTGTTCTAGGAGAGAGAATTGTCTCATGTATAAGGAGAAGTTTGGCAGCTTGTTCTAGGAGAGAGAAGTGTCTCATGTATAAGGAGAAGTTTGGCAGCTTGTTCTAGGAGAGAGAATTGTCTCATGTATAAGGAGAAGTTTGGCAGCTTGTTCTAAGAGAGAAGTGTCTCATGTATAAGGAGAAGTTTGGCAGCTTGTTCTAAGAGAGAATTGTCTCATGTATAAGGAGAAGTTTGGCAGCTTGTTCTAAGAGAGAAGTGTCTCATGTATAAGGAGAAGTTTGGCAGCTTGTTCTAAGAGAGAAGTGTCTCAAGTATAAGGAGAAGTTTGGCAGCTTGTTCTAGGAGAGAGAATTGTCTCATGTATAAGGAGAAGTTTGGCAGCTTGTTCTAAGAGAGAAGTGTCTCAAGTATAAGGAGAAGTTTGGCAGCTTGTTCTAAGAGAGAAGTGTCTCAAGTATAAGGAGAAGTTTGGTAGCTTGTTCTAGGAGAGAGAATTGTCTCATGTATAAAGGAGAAGTTTGGCAGCATGTTCTAGGAGAGAATTGACTCATGTATAAGGAGAAGTTTGGCAGCATGTTCTAGGAGAGAGAATTGTCTCATGTATAAGGAGAAGTTTGGCAGCTGTTCTAGAAGAGAGAAGTGTCTCGCGTATAAGAAGAAGTTTGGCAGCTTGTTCTAGAAGAGAGAAGTGTCTCAAGTATAAGGAGAAGTTTGGTAGCTTGTTCTAGAAGAGAGAAGTGTCTCAAGTATAAGGAGAAGTTTGTAGCTTGTTCTAGAAGAGAGAAGTGTCTCAAGTATAAGGAGAAGTTTGGTAGCTTGTTCTAGAAGAGAGAAGTGTCTCAAGTATAAGGAGAAGTTTGACAGCTTGTTCTAGAAGAGAGAAGTGTCTCGCGTATAAGAAGAAGTTTGGTAGCTTGTTCTAGAAGAGAGAAGTGTCTCAAGTATAAGGAGAAGTTTGGTAGCTTGTTCTAGAAGAGAGAAGTGTCTCAAGTATAAGGAGAAGTTTGGTAGCTTGTTCTAGAAGAGAGAAGTGTCTCGTGTATAAGAAGAAGTTTGGTAGCTTGTTCTAGAAGAGAGAAGTGTCTCGTGTATAAGAAGAAATTAGGTAGCTTGTTCTAGAAGAGGGAAGTGTCCTCGTGTATAAGGAGAAGTTTTGTAGCTTGTTCTAGAAGAGAGAAGTGTCTCGTATATAAGAAGAAATTAGGTAGCTTGTTCTAGAAGAGAGAAGTGTCTCCAGTATAAGGAGAAGTTTGGCAGCTTGTTCTAGAAGAGAGAAGTGTCTCGTGTATAAGAAGAAGTTGACAGCATGTTCTAGGAGAGAGAATTGTCTCAGGTATAGGGAGAAGTTTGGTAGCTTGTTCTAAGAGAGAAGTGTCTCATGTATAGGGAGAAGTTTAGCAGCTTGTTCTAAGAGAGAAGTGTCTCAGGTATAGGGAGAAGTTTAGCAGCTTGTTCTAAGATAGAAGTGTCTCATGTATAAGAGAAGTTTAGCAGCTTGTTCTAAGAGAGAAGTGTCTCATGTATAGGAGAAGTTTAGCAGCTTATTCTAAGAGAGAAGTGTCTCATGTATAGGGAGAAGTTTGTCAGCTTGTTCTAAGAGAGAAGTGTCTCATGTATAGGGAGAAGTTTGGCAGCTTGTTCTAAGAGAGAGTGTCTCATGTATAGGGAGAAGTTTGGCAGCTTGTTCTAAGAGAGAAGTGTCTCATGTATAGGGAGAAGTTTGCAGCTTATTCTAAGAGAGAAGTGTCTCATGTATAGGGAGAAGTTTAGCAGCTTGTTCTAAGATAGAAGTGTCTCATGTATAAGGAGAAGTTTGGCAGCTGTTCTAGGAGAGAGAATTGTCTCATGTATAGGAGAAGTTTTTGGCAGCTTGTTCTAAGAGATAATTGTCTCATGTATAAGGAGAAGTTTGGCAGCTTGTTCTAAGAGATAATTGTCTCAAGTATAAGGAGAAGTTTGGCAGCTTGTTCTAGAATAGAAAAGTGTCTCAAGTAAAAGGAGAAGTTTGGTAGCTTGTTCTAGAAGAGAGAAGTGTCTCGTATATAAGAAGAAGTTTGGTAGCTTGTTCTAGGAGAGAGAAGTGTCTCAAGTATAAGGAGAAGTTTGGTAGCTTGTTCTAGGAGAGAGAAGTGTCTCATGTATAAGGAGAAGTTTGGTAGCTTGTTCTAGGAGAGAGAAGTGTCTCAAGTATAAGAAGAAGTTTGGTAGCTTGTTCTAGGAGAGAGAAGTGTCTCATGTATAAGGAGAAGTTTGGCAGCTTGTTCTAGGAGAGAAGTGTCTCATGTATAAGGAGAAGTTTGGTAGCTTGTTCTAAGAGAGAGGTGTCTCATGTATAAAGAAAGTTTACCGCTTGTTCTAGGAGTGAAGTGTCTCATATATAAGGAGAAGTTTATCAGAATGGGTAGAATCTCCTGTAAGAGTGGGTAGAAGCTCTTTTGAGAGTGGTTAGAAGCTCTTTTGAGAGTGGTTAGAAGCTCTTGTGAGTGTGGGTAGCAGCTCTTGTGAGAGTGTGTAGAAGCTCTTGTGTGAGCGGGTAGAGGCTCTTGTAAGAGTGGGTAGAAGCTTTTGTGAGAGTGGAAAAGCTTTTGTGAGAATGTGTAGAAGCTCCTGTAAGAGTGTTTAGAAGCTCTTGTGAGAGTGGGTAAAAGCTTTTGTGAGAGTGTGTAGAAGCTCCTGTAAGAGTGGGTAGAAGCTTTTGTGAGAGTGGGTAAAAGCTTTTGTGAGAGTGTGTAGAAACTCCTGTAAGAGTGGGTAGAAGCTCTTGTGAGAGTGTGTAGAAGCTCCTGTAAGAGTGGGTAGAAGCTTTTGTGAGAGTGTGTAGAAGCTCCTGTAAGAGTGGGTAAAAGCTTTTGTGAGAGTGTGTAGAAGCTCCTGTAAGAGTGGGTAGAAGCTTTTGTGAGAGTGGGTAAAAGCTTTTGTGAGAGTGTTAGAAACTCCTGTAAGAGTGGGTAGAAGCTCTTGTGAGAGTGTGTAGAAGCTCCTGTAAGAGTGGTTAGAAGCTCTTGTAAGAGTGGGTAAAAGCTCCTGTGAGAGTGCGTAGAAGCTCCTGTGAGAGTGGGTGGAATCTCCTGTGAGAGTGCGTAGAATCTTTTGTGAGAGTGGGTAGAAGCTCCTGTAAGAGTGAGTAGAAGCTCTTACAAGGGTAGATGATCTTGTGAGAGTAGGTAGAAGCTCTTGTGAGAGTGGGTACAGGCTCTGTTTGAGTAGGTAGTAGCTCTTGTGAGAGTGTATAGTAGCTCTTGTAAGAGTGGTTAGAAGCTCTGTGAGAGTGGGTACAGGCTCTTGTTTGAGTAGGTAGTAGCTCTTGTGAGAGTGTATAGTAGCTCTTGTAAGAGTGGATAGAGGCTCTTGTGAGAGTATGTAGTAGCTCTTGTAAGAGTGGTTAGAAGCTCTTGTGAGAGTGTGTAGTAGCTCTTGTAAGAGTGGGTCGAAGCTCTTGTGAGAGTGTGTAGTAGCTCTTATGAGATTGGTTAGAAGCTTTTGTGAGAATGGGTAGAATCTCCTGTAAGAGTGGGTAGAAGCACTTGTGAGAGTGGGTAGAAGCTCTAGTGAGAGTGGGTAGAAATCTTCTGTAAGAGTGGGTAGTAGCTATTGTAAACGTTGGTAGAAGCTCTTGTGACAGTGGGTAGAAGCTCTGGTAAGAGTAGGTAGAAGCTCTTGTGAGAGTGGATAGAAGCTCTTGTGAGAGTTGGTAGAAGCTCCTATGAGAGTGGGTAGAAGCTCTTGTAAGAGTTGGTAGAAGCTCCTGTGAGAGTGTGTAGAAGCTACTGTAAGAGTGGGTAAAATCTCTTGTGAGAGTGGATAGAAGCTCCTGTGAGAGTGGGCAGAAGTTCCTGTGAGAATAGCCAGAAGCTACTGTAAGAGTGGGTAGAAGCTCCTGTGAGAGTGGGTAGAAGCTCTTGTGAGTTGGTAGAAGCTCATGTGAGAGTGGGAAGAAGCTCTTGTGAGAGTGTGTAGAAGCTCTTGTAAGAGTGGTTAGAAGCTCTTGTGAGTGTGGGTAGCAGCTCTTGTGAGAGTGAGTAAAAGCTCTTGTAAGAGAGGGTGGATGTTCTTGTGAGAGTGGCTAAAAGCTCTTGTAAGAGTGGGGAGAAGCCATTGTGAGAGTGGCTAAAAGCTCTTGTAAGAGTGGGATGAAGCTCTTGTGAGAGTGGCTAAAAGCTCTTGTAAGAGTGAGATGAAGCTCTTGTGAGAGTGGCTAAAAGCTCTTGTAAGAGTGGGATGAAGCTCTTGTGAGAGTGGCTAAAAGCTCTTGTAAGCGTTGGTAGAAGCTCTTGTGAGCGTGCGTAGTAGCTCTTGTGAGAGTGGTTTGAAGCTTTTGTGAAAGTGTGTAGAGCTCTTGTAAGAGTGGGTAGAAGCTCTTGTGAGAGTGTGTAGTAGCTCGTGTGAGATTGGTTAGAATCTCTTGTGAGTGTGGGTAGAAGATCTTGTGAGAGTGGGTAGAGGCTCTTGTGAGAGTGCGTAGAAGCTCCTGTAAGAGTGGGTAGAAGCTCTTGTGAGTGTGGGTAGAAGCTCTTGTGAGAGTGGGTAGAAGCTCCTGTAAGAGTGGTTAGAAGCTCTTGTAAGAGTGTGTAAAAGCTCCTGTGAGAGTGCGTAGAAGCTTTTGTTTGAGTGGGTAGAAGCTTTGTTTGAGTGGGTAGAAGCTTTATGAGAGTGGGTAGAAGCTCTTGTGAGAGTGGGTAGAAGCTCTTGTGAGAGTGGTAGAAGCTCTTGTGAGAGTGGGTAGAAGCTTTTGTGATAGTGGGTAGAAGCATTTGTGAGAGTGGGTAAGCTCTTTTAAGAGTGGATAATAGCTCTTGTGAGAGTGTGTAGACGCTCCTGTAGGAGTGGTTAGAAACTCTTGTAAGAGTGGCTTGAAGCTTTTGTGAGAGTGGGTAGAAGCTTTAAAGGAGTGTGTAGAACCTCTTGTGAGAGTGTGTAGAATCTCTTGTGAGGGTGGCAGAAGCTTTTGTGAGAGTGGGTAGAAGCTCTGTGAGAGTGTGTAGAAGCTCTTGCGAGAGTTGGTAGAAGGTCTTGTGAGAGGGGGTAGATGCTCTTGTAAGAGTTGTAAAAGCTCCTGTGAGAGTGGGTATAAGCTCTTGCAAGGGTGGGTAGAAACTCTTGTAAGAGTTGGTAGAAGCTTTTTGAGAGTGTGTAGTAGCTCTTGTAAGAGTGATTAGAAACTCTTGTGAGTGTGGGTAGAAGATCTTGTGAGAGTGGGTAGAAGCTTTTGTTTTGTGGTAGAGGCTCTTGTTTTGTGGGTAGAATCTCTTGTGAGAGTGTGTAGTAGCTCTTGTAAGAGTGGTTAGAAGCCTTGTGAGAGTGGGTAAAAGCTCTTGTAAGAGTGGGTAGAAGCTCTTGTGAGAGTGGGTAAAAGCTCTTGTAGAGTGGTACAAGCTCTTGTGAGAGTGGTAAAAGCTCTTGTAAGAGATGTATAGCTCTTGTAAGTGTGGCTTGAAGCTCTTGTGAGAGTGGATAGAATCTTTTGTGAAAGGGGTAGAAGCTCTTTTAAGAGTGGTTAGAAGCTCTTGTAAGAGTGGGTAGAAGCTCTTGTGAGAGTGGCTAGAAGCTCCTGTAAGAGTGGTAAGAAGCTATTGTAAGAGTGCCTTGAAGCTCTTGTGCGAGTGGGTAGAAGATTTTGTGAGTATGGGTAGAAGCTCTTGTGAGAGTGGGTAGAAGCTTTTGTGAGAGTGGGTAGAAGCTCTTGTGAGAGTGGGTAGAAGCTTTTGTGAGAGTGGGTAGAAGCTTTTGTGAGAGTGGGTAGAAGCTCTTGTGAGAGTGGGTAGAAGCTCTTGTGAGAGTGGGTAGAAGCTTTTGTGAGAGTGGGTAGAATCTCTTGTGAGAGTGGGTAGAAGCTTTTGTGTGATTGGGTTAAGCTCTTTTGAGAGTGGTTGGAAGCTCTCGTGAGAGTGGGTAGAAGCTCTTGTAAGAGTCGGTAGATGCTCCTGTGAGTGTGGGTAGATGCTCTTGCAAGAGTGGGTATAAGCTCTTTTAAGAGTGGATAATAGCTCTTGTGAGAGTGTGTAGACGCTCCTGTAAGAGTGGTTAGAAATTCTTGTAAGAGTGGCTTTAAGCTTTTGTGAGAGTGGGTAGAAACTTTTATGAGAGTGTGTAGAACCTCTTGTGAGATTGTGTAGAATCTCTTGTGAGGGTGGCAGAAGCTTTTGTGAGAGTGGGTAGAAGCTCTTGTGAGAGTGTGTAGAAGCTCTTGTGAGAGTTGGTAGAAGGTCTTGTGAGAGGGGGTAGATGCTCTTGTAAGAGTTGGTAGAAGCTCCTGTGAGAGTGGGTATAAGCTCTTGCAAGGGTGGGTAGAAACTCTTGTAAGAGTTGGTAGAAGCTTTTGTGAGAGAGTGTAGTAGCTCTTGTAAGAGTGATTAGAAACTCTTGTGAGTGTGGGTAGAAGATCTTTGTGAGAGTGGGTAGAAGATCTTGTGAGAGTGGGTAGAAGCTCTTGTTTTGTGGGTAGAGCTCTTGTTTTGTGGGTAGAATCTCTTGTGAGAGTGTGTAGTAGCTCTTGTAAGAGTGGTTAGAAGCTCTTGTGAGAGTGGTAAAAGCTCTTGTAAGAGTGGGTAGAAGCTCTTGTGAGAGTGGGTAAAAGCTCTTGTAAGAGTGGTACAAACTCTTGTGAGAGTGGGTAAAAGCTCTTGTAAGAGAGTGTAGTAGCTCTTGTAAGTGTGGCTTGAAGCTCTTGTGAGAGTGGATAGAATCTTTTGTGAAAGGGGTAGAAGCTCTTTAAGAGTGGTTAGAAGCTCTTGTAAGAGTGGGTAGAAGCTCTTGTGAGAGTGGCTAGAAGCTCCTGTAAGAGTGGTAAGAAGCTATTGTAAGAGTGCCTTGAAGCTCTTGTGCGAGTGGGTAGAAGATTTTGTGAGTATGGGTAGAAGCTCTTGTGAGAGTGGGTAGAAGCTTTTGTGAGAGTGGGTAGAAGCTCTTGTGAGAGTGGGTAGAAGCTTTTGTGAGAGTGGGTAGAAGCTTTTGTGAGAGTGGGTAGAAGCTCTTGTGAGAGTGGGTAGAAGCTCTTGTGAGAGTGGGTAGAAGCTTTTGTGAGAGTGGGTAGAATCTCTTGTGAGAGTGGGTAGAAGCTTTTGTGAGAGTGGGTAGAAGCTCTTTTGAGAGTGGCTGGAAGCTCTCGTGAGAGTGGGTAGAAGCTCTTGTAAGAGTCGTAGATGCTCCTGTGAGTGTGGGTAGATGCTCTTGCAAGAGTGGTAGAAGCTCTTGTGAGAGTGGACATTAGCTATTGCAAGCGTGGGTAAAAGCTCTTGTAAGAGTGGGTAGAAGTTTTTGTGAGAGTGGGCAGAAGCTCTTCTTAGAGTGGGTTGATGCTCCTGTAAGAGTTGGTAGACGCTCTTGTGAGAGTGGGTAGAAGCTTTTACGAGAGTGGGTAGATATGCGCTATAATGAGAGTCAGTAGAATCTATAAAACATGCAAATTGAATAGACGTCTAAACATTCGAGTTTTTACCAATATGTGTCCTCGGCCGCCTATCCAGAAGTGTTCGGAGACTTTTGGATAGTGTCGCTTCAAGCATCGAAACTCACGAGGCGGCATTCTTCGCCTTCCCTGAGTAATATCCTGGTACTTATTTCTGCCAACGGCGGATCGACAGCGGGGTTATTTTTTTTTCTAACTACAAGTACAACTCACTGCTTCCAGCGGGAATCTAACACAATTTGTCCGACTTGGTGGCCCAGCCGGTGATTTTCCCAACTAGGCTACCTAGGCCCCCATGGCAGAGACTATTATGAGAGTGGGTGGTAAACGCTATAAAGAGGGTGGGTAGAATGAAGTTGGTGTGGACAAGATGATAGTGGTGTGAACAAGTGGGAGTGGGCGTGGACAAGGTGAGAGTGGATGTGATAAGACAATAGTGGGTGTGGACAAGGTGAAAAAGGGTGTGGACAAGGTGATAATGGGTGTGGACAAGGTGATAGTGGGTGTGGACAAAGTGATAGTGAGTGTGGACAAGGTGAGAGTGGCTCAGGACAGGATGAACGTCAGTGTGGACAAGATGGAGTGGGTATGGACAATATGATAGTGTGTGCACAAGATGATAGTGGGTGTGGACAAGGTGTCACTGGGTGTTGACAATGTAAAAGTGGGTGTGGACTAGATGAATGTCAGTGTGGACAAGGTGATAGTGGGTGTGGACAAGATGACCGAGGGTGCCTTAAGATGAGAGTGGGTTTGGACAAGGTGATAGTGGGTGTGGACAAGATGAATGTGGTAATGAACAATATGAGAGTGGGCGTGGACAAGATGAAAGTTAGTTTGAACAAGATTATAGTGGGCGTGGACAAGATGAAAGTCAGTATGAACAAGATGAGGGTGGGCGTGGACAAGATGAAAGTCCGTATGAACAAGATTATAGTGGGTGTGGACACGATGATAGTGGGTGTGGACAAGATGAGAGTGGATGTGGACAAAATGATAGTGTGTATGGACAAGGTAAGAGTGAGTGTGGACAAGATAAGTGGGTGTGAACAAGATGAAAGTGGGTGTGGACAAGTTGATAGTGGGTGTGGACAAGGCGATAGTGGGTGTGGATAAGATGATAGTGGGTGTGGATAAGGTGAGAGAGGATGTGGACAAGATGAGAGTGGCGTGGACAAGATGAAAGTCAGTATAAACAAGATGATAGTGGGTGTGGACAAGATGAGAGTGGGCGTGGGCAAGATGATAGTGGGTGTGGACAAGATGAGAGTGGGTATGGATAAGATGAGAGTGGATATGGACGAGATGAGAGTGGGTGTGGACACGATGAGAGTGGGCGTGGACAAGATGGAGTGGGCGTGGACAAGATGAGAGTGGGCGTGGACAGATGAGAGTGGGTGTGGATAAGATGAGAGTGGGTGTGTATGAGATGAAAGTGGTGTGGACAAGATGATGGGAGGTGACAATGATA